>BPLQ01008199.1:756657-1191657 GCA_021605075.1 Caerostris darwini
AATTTAAAAAAGGTAATTTGTTTGTCTACTGGCAGATTTCGAAACATAAGAAATATAAGATTGATGCCAGTTCTCGGCATTCTGACGAAAAGAAATTTATGGATTAAAATCAGCTACACTATTTATTGCCTCATGGATATAAATGGTTCCACCAGCGTAACTTATTATGAAAAAGATGGAAATGTAAACTGACGCCAGAGGAATTATAACTTTCACATCTGCGCAGACGTGAGCGTTTTTTAACGATCAAGAAATGTGAATATTGATAGAATGAGCTCGGTCCCAGGATATAAAAGAGTTGGTGTTTACAGACCACTGCAGTATGTGTGTTGTATTTGAAGACCAAGACATTTAAGACTATTTTTTGAACGAATGAAACATTATATAAGGAAGTTACTCGTATGTATAGATCTTTTAATAGATTTAACTTATTTTTGTCCTCATATTAGACTTTCGGAAATTATTTTTACTCGATAGTGATATTCAAAACAGACATAAGAGAAAAGTTGAGAAGATATTTTTAATGATATTAAATTTTTTTTTTTAAGTAGTTCGATTTTTGATACATTTTTTATATTGATTTCTCTCTATTACATCGGGTTTTTCATCTCTTATTAATTATCGTATAATAAAGGTTTTAAAAAGATATATTAGCTTTTTAAGAATATTAATTAATTTTTTTTTCTTTGATAACTTCTCTTACTAAGATTTGTGCATGTCATCTATGAGAAATCATGAGGTTCCTACAACTATGTTGTTTAACATATGCACACACACACACTATACATATGCACAATGTATATATACATTGAGTGTGTGTGTGCGTGTCTGTATATGTGTGTCCATGTGTCAAATTTCAAATAAAATGTCTAAAAGAAAATCCTAATAAAAATCCTATGAGAATTTTAGGAAAATAAAAGAGCAGCGCCGGATGGTCGAGTGGGTGCCACAGCGCTACCCACTCGACCATCCGGCCATATTTAGAACAACATTTACAATGGGTTTTTTTCTGGTAATTAAATAAATTTTATATTATTCCATATCTTATTTTCTTTTCCAGAGAAATATATATGATAAATTGCATTTTAATGAATAACAGCAGCGTTAACGTCAGATTTTCCGAGTAAAATGACAGTTCACTGCAGACTATCAATACACAGTAAACACTAATAAAAACGATAACGGTTTACCAGACTTAAGAATAAAAATTAAAGGGTAAAATCAGTCTTTCTTTTCAAGAAAATACCGGACAAGTAAAATTTTACTGATAAGTATTAATAGATATAATTTTGTTTACTTTTAAAATGGTTAGAAAATAGTGTCAGACAAACGAAATAATAACTGATATCAATCTTAAAAGAAGACAACAGAAATAAAGTTTTATATATAGGTTTTGTCTTTTTGACATAATTTATTCTAATGAATTAATAAAATAATTGAAAATAGTTTAATGAATAAATTAATAGAAATTTAGTTAATTAATTTAGTTTATTAAATTAAATGAAATTAGTTTACTTAATCAATCTCAGTTTAATTTATTAATAAAAAATCAATTGAAAAATCTGGTCCTTTAATGAAAATAGTAAAAATATTTGAAAAAATAATTTTGAAAAGTTAAAATGGGTAATAACGTAACAAATTATAATAACGTAATTTTTAGTTTTATTCGTTTGTACTGTATGTATATGTATATCCGGTAGTATACATATAAAAATATACATCATTATCATCATCATCATCATCATCATCATTTGCGCAACAACCTCATCGTGGGCCAAAGCTGTCTGCCAGTTGGCAGATTTCGAATCAGGAGATGTTTTTCTTTTTATGGGGTAGGATTGTCAACCTTATGCCCCACTCTCAACAGTCATATTAGCACGGGACTTACGGTTTAAAGTGGATTCCGAACCACAACAAGCATCCACGACAACGCGTCAGAGCGCTAGGTTTCGGGTAGCGCTAGTCACTTGGCCATCAGGCCACTAAAAAAATGCGTACTAGTATTATCGTATTATCACTAATAATATTAACTTTTTTTTCCAATGGCAGATTATGAACAGTTACAGCAAAAACATACAACAACAACAAATACAACAAAACATGCCGAAACAGAGTTCATTAATCTAACAATAATGCCAAGTTGCAGATCTTTTAGCCACTAAAAAGTGTTACCAGGTGCACCACGGGGAGGTAGATCTTCTGCGAACCCATATTAATAACTTTAAACACGGGTTTCATAATAGAATTAAAAAAGATTTTCGAAATTCATTTTAAGAAAATGTTTTTTTTCGATACAAATCTCATCTTAACATGTTTGCAACTGTTTCTTGTCTTCTAATACTTAAATTAATTTTTTTCCGAGACTGAAACAGCCGCGCCTGATGGCCCAGTGACTAGCGCTCGATGTGATATGTTTCGGGTTCCAGTCCCGGTGGTACCATGGATATTTATAGTGGTTCAGAATCCACTTTAAATCGTAGGTCACAGTCTAATATAACTGTTGGGCGTAGGTCTTGCAACCCTACCGTAAACCGTACAACTTACCCGCAAAAATAAAGCATCTATTAACTCAAAATTTGTCAATAGGCAGAAGGCCTTGGACAACCATGAAGCTATTGCGCCAATGAAGAATAATTTTGAGTTGTATGTGATAAAAATTTAACATGAAATAGGAGAAATTTCAATGTAAGAGCCTTTTTAAATTTTTTTTGCAGTTTTTTAGAAATTAATGAAGTTTAAAAGTTCCTCTCTTACTCCTTGTGGCCGTGCATAGGTAGCTTGCAGGTTTAGTTTCAAATCCACTGACAATGTTGTGAGGTTCGTAACCCTACGTAATGTTCATTGTTGTCAATGCTCTCAGAAACTAGAAACTTCGATGAAAAATGTGAATAATATGTGGCATTGCGTGTAGGCATCTTTACTATATTTCACATCTCATCAGAGTACATAGGGTTATGTAGCCCCTACTAGTTAAAAAGTGAAGGTGGAAAAATAATAATAATAAAGTTAAAATTTATTAAAAAAAAACCCTTTCAATTACAAAATTACAGAAGTACAAAGAATTCAATAAACATGTTTAATGGTAATTGCTTCTCGAGAAAATTCATCGTCCATTTTCTTCTATAAAGTTTGTTAAACTAGTGATTTACCATCTGTTCTACGAATTATATTTCTGTGCCACTGAACGTAAAAAATATTGAAAGGATATTTTCAGATGCCATGATTCTGTCATTAACATAAGCATGAGTAAACGAAAAACATATAATGCAGAAGGGATAAACAATGATTATAAGCATGATATGAAAAATATAGTATGGCATGCTATAAGAAATGGTACGGCAATTTCCAGTCTACGGAGTATGAAATAAACTAAATACTTTTGTTTGAAGTGAAATGAATAGTTGCAAAGAATTCAATCAACGTTTCAGGGACAATGATTTCTTGAGAAGATTAATCGTACATTTTCTATAAATTTTGTTAAATTGATGATTTTCCATCTGTTCCATGAGTTATATTTCTGTGTCGTTGAACTTAAAAAAAAATATTGAAAGAATATTTTCAGAGGCCATGATACTGTAAGTGGACAAGTAGTTGCATAGTGGAATGGTCTTTCAATTTCTCCAAATCATTTTCTCAGAAGTTGAATCTTTTGAGGTATGTTGGTAATGAACCATGATAACTTGTAAATATAATTTCTTCTCAACATAGAATTCTGTGATTTCATAAAAATTTCGCCCTATGTTGATACGATTACAGTCTTTTGTTGTCAGTCATCTGACAGGCAGTTATTAAAATTATTTTTGAGTAATGAAGTTAGATACTGATGACAAATTATGATGCAATCTGGTGTGTAAGCATCTGCCAATCAACACGACTATCAAATGAAAATGTTTCAATTCCCTTTTATGCAGCAGAAAAATACGGGGTAAGTTACCTATAAAAGTCCTCCCGGAAAACTTTTTTGCGTCGCTCATCGAGGGTTATCAATTTTGTAGATGAGTGAAACACGAAATCTTTCAGAAAAAATAATAAATAAAACTAATTTAACAACATTAAAGCTTATAAAATTTAATTTTGGAAACATATTTATGTAAGAAGGGCTTATATAAGTTTGGCATTGTTTGTCGCTCTACGGTCATTTTGTGCACACTTTAGGCTAATTAGACCGGTACCTAGTGTTTAAGTTGGATTCCGAACCATCAATAAACATCCATGCTATCTGCAGGTTACGAACCTGAAGCTTGTGGTACCAAAGGCCACAGCGCTAGCCAATTGGTCATCAAGCCGCTTGGTTTGTATAGGAGTACCAATACATGTGTTTGCCAATAATTATAGGTTTCTGTTAAACAAACAAATTTTTTTTTCTTCTAATGCAGCTGGCAAACACTTAGACAGCTGTCTTGGATGCCTTAAGGCAAGCTCTGCACAGACATTACTCATTTTGCATTACCCAGGGAGCGCGTGTAACTTGAACATAAGTCACGGACGCGGAGTAACAATGCCCCCGAAACGCTCTACGATCCTATTATACCGGGACCTACGGCTTAAAGTGGATTCCGAACCACTACAAACATCCATGGCACCGCCGGGACTCAAACCCGAAACCTGTGGTACCAAGCGCCAGAGCGCTAGCCATTCAGGCCCCTTACAAATAAACAAAAACGATCAAAATCTGACCTTTTTTGCAAAATAAGTCATTTATTAAAGTCATGAGTCATTTATTTTCAGCTAATTAAAAGAAATTATTTTTTAAAAAATATATATTTATAATCATGATTTGGAGCTATCAAAACATAACAAAAATTGTTAACTGAATGAAAATTATTTTAGGATTAAAATTGCAATTTATCATTTTACTGATATAAATCAATAAAGTCATATTTAAAATCGCAGCAGATGCAATATTTCTTATCGGAATAGATAAAATGTTCAACATATGTCATCTGTTACATAATAAATTTTCTAGTAAAAATTTTTGTAGAAAAGTCTTCTTTTAAAGAAATCAAAGGCTGTGATTTCCTTGAAAGGAATCTTCAAAAAATGAGGAGCCGTCTGTCTGTGTTGTGGCTTTTTACAGTCTATTTGTTCACCACAAGGAGTGTGCAATGTTGTAAGTGTATCTATGTTTTTTTTTTTTTTTAACTTCATTTAAAAATTAGCAAGCTTCTTTTTGCGATTCCTATTTTGAAATACATATTCCTAGTGAAACTATTTTTTTTATTACAATATCCTTGTGTATGAGAATTTGCTAAGGCAACAGGAAATATTTTAACCTTTTTATGCACTAACATACGTGACCACTTGTGTAACTATAACATATGTGTATGTGACGACTTGTTAAACTGTAAGATATGTGTATGTAATCATTTGTGTAACTATAACTGATGTTCATGTGACCACATGCGTAACTATAACATATGTGTATGTGACGATTTTTTAAACTGTAAGATATGTGTGTGTAACCATTTGTGTAACTATAACTTATGTGCATGTGATCACTTATGTAACTGCTACACCACACCGCATCACTGTGCCTAGAGCTGAGATGCTCCTTTACAGTTTGGGAATGATGTGGGTGAGAAATTTGATTGGGCTCTGTGACACTCTACAGCCATATTATACTGGGACCTATGGCTTAAAGTGTATTCATCATCAAAGGCACAACCGGGGCTCTAATCCGAAACCTGTGGCACCGAGCGCCAGAGCGCTAGACACTCGACCATTCAGGCCCCTCTCTTGTGTAACTATAATATAAGTGCATGTAATCACTCGTGTTCACTATAACATATGTGCATGTGTTGTCTGTAACATAAGTGCATATTGACTATTTTGGAGGATCATATCATTTCAGTGGGTCAATATTATATCTCAGAACTTTGGAAAGGGGTAAATAATTGTTTCCTTGAAGACTTTAGTTGGGATTATGTTTATATGCGCATTATGTTGGGAGAAAAAAACCCGAGCACTTCTAGTGTCCACGCGGAACATCCTGTCACTACTGCCACTAAATCTACACTTTTACGAGAGTAATAATTTTAATTCAACAATAAGAAACGTCAATGGAAACACCAACCTCTCGCCGCGTCTACACTTGAAAACGAACCGCTGGGTGACGTGAGTTAATCCATTAGATTAGTACTGGGAGATGGTACAGCTTACTAAGGAATATAGTGTCGAAGGAATGTAGTGTCGGAATTGACGCGTTCAGACATAACCATACTTTAAAACAAATTTCTCGCAGCAACCAGGCAAAATGCGCCAATTGACATCCGCACGTGACGAGTTTCAAGTCTTCTAACTGGCAGCTCCGATGCGCACTCTATTTTATTCTTATTCTGTGTTTTCGTTCACGAGTCTCCATTTGACTCCATAGAGGACCTCGTCACTCGACTCTCCATTGCTGCGGCGCACCTGGCATCTTGGGAACTGTTCGTCAATCACTCCAAACATGTGCATGTTACCAAGCATATACACGTTGAAGTGTTTTCGGGGAAATCAGTTAATTTCTGTAATTTGGTTACGAAATTTTAATACAATCATATATCTGTTTCTCTGTGCATCGATATATAGATTGTTATATACATACATTCTGTGTAATATATATAAGATATTTTCTGAGTAGGGTTACCAGCTCTATGCTCAACTCTCTACAGTCATATTAGACCGGAATATACGGTTTAAAGTGGATTCCGAACCACTACAAACATCCATGGTACCGCCGGGACGCTAATCCGAAACCAGTAGCACCAAGCGCCAGATTAAATAGTATCTAGAATCATTAAATAGAAAACACACAATAAATGAATTCATCATAATTTATTTTGCCATTTTCAAAATAATAACCATCGAGTGCATTATGACTATGACAGCGCTTGATCCACTACTTCATTTATATTTACGGAGGATTGGATTGGATTATTAAATGATTAGGCTGTTCCCTATATCCTCTACGAATTTTCTTTTGTGGACTTCTCTTGAAATGTTAATTTTGGACATGGTGTCAAACCAGGTGAGTAGGATGTTTGGTCGCTGGTATCTATTGCGTTTCGTGGAGGCGGAGTTCATAAAAGCTTGAAAAATCCTATCATCAGTGCCAATCTTATGAACGGATTTAAAACATACATTTACATCTCGAGCCAACTGTCTAGGTCTCATATGACCATTTTGACCCACCTACTTCTCACTTTTGTCGATGTTTTTGTCGCTCGTAGAGAGACTGAAACAAGCCAATTCAACAGCCAACATTTCTCTGCTTTCTTTGATTGATTTATACCATTCATATGCTTGTGGACATGTAATTTGTACCGTAAATATCCTACAACATTTTAAAAGATTCGACACACGAAATGTCTCTTGAAAACAAAATTTACGGCAAGCACTTAATTCAATTCTTTGTAACTATAACCTACTGTGCGACAGATATCGAGCGCAAATTCTACGTGGTAACACAGTGCTATCACAAAATTGTAATGATATGTTTTAATAGCCTGTTTTACACAGAATATATATATATACATATATACACATTGAAAAAATGTCTTCCAACCATTCAACAGTTGTGACACTGTTAGTGGAACGCCCATCCGTCACGATAGGGTCATACCCAATTGGATGGGAATAATCGGTGAAACTTTTTTTGTTGCCATACCATTTCCACCTCTCCTTCAAGTATCTTCAGTTCAAATTTGAACTCATTGTGACGAGTGGTTCTTTTTTTACAGCATTTTGAAAGTGGTACTTCAATCATAATCACTGTGTATATACGCAGTCCAGTCACATTAATGTGACCACCACCTACTTTCGACGCCAACGTGAAATAACCAATCCCAAAAAGGCAGGTGGCAGCACATTGCAGTGGAGTGTATATAAAGAATTCCACTTAATACCACACTCCACTTAAAGCCTGAATATACAAGAGTGTATATTATGGCTTATGACAGGTGGTCACATTAATATGACTGGACTGTGTATATATGCAGACGACCTTGACCCAACATGGGGCTGTTGTGGCATTGAAGAAGACACTATTTAGCAATTCCAGATTAGCACAGAATGCATATATTTATAGAAACCCTGGTATATGTAAACACCTCATTTATTTATTATATCCCCATTGGAACAAGTCCAACTTTATACACCTTCTGATTCGCCGTGAAGAATTTTGTTTTGTACACGATACGCGGGTGTGAAAATCTCTGCTTAATAAATGGATAGTCAGAAACTTTACAGAGAAATATGCTGTATTGGGGATAGGTGGGGAGGGGGGTTCACCAACACCAACGAATGTCTAAAAAGTTTGAATTTAATTTGTGGAAGATTCAGGCAATGTCACATTTCCAAAACATTTCGAGAAAAAGACAGAAGAAAAGTTCTTCAGACAGAATTTTAAATAAATTTAAAATATGATGATGCTGAACCAAGTCAAAGTAAAGAAAAGAGACAGAAATGATAAAATTAAATTTTGTAAAAGATTTTTTATTTGTATATATTTTTCATCTAACTCCCTTTGTGCTTATGTATTTTAGTATTAAACGGTGTTTAAATTATTTTATTCATGTATAATATCCCAATAACAGTATAAATTTTTTTAATGGGAATGGATTAATCATTTTTACTTTTTTTTTCCTGCTAAAATTTCGTTAAGTTTTCCTTCTGTTTCGTATAAGTCCAAAGATCTCTAATATACACTACTGGCCATTAAAATTGCTACACCAAGAAGGCGACATGCTACAGACGTGAAAGTTAAACGACAGGAAGAAGGTGCTGTGATATGTATATGATTAACTTTTCAGGGCATTCCGACAAAGCAGGCGACACCTACAATGTGTTTAAATGAGGAAATTGCTTAGCCGGTTTTTCATACACAAATTGCATTTGAACGTTGTTTGAGCCCTTACATTTCTGGTTACATTCTAGTGTGTGACTCTACCCTTTATTCGAGCCCTGCCAAAGCCTACGTTTCAGCAAGATAATGCACGACCGCATGTTGTCGTTATTGTTCAGACCTTCGTTGATACGGAAATTGTTCTGCTGTTGCCCTGGCCTGCACGTTCACCAGATCTCTCGCCAATAGAAAAGAACTGCTCCATAGTTGCCGAGTGATTGGCTCGTCACCATACGTCAATCCCTACTTTTGATGAGCTGTGGCATCGTGTTGAAGCTGTATGGGCATCTATACATGACATCCAATATCTGTTTGACTCAATGCCCAGTCGTATAAGTACTGTTATTATTACCAGAGGTGTTTGTTCTGTGTACTGATTTCTCAGGATCTATGCACCCAAATTTCTTGAAAATTTAATCACTTGTTATTTCCAGTATAATATATTTTTCCAATAAATATCATTTTGTTATCTGCATTTCTTCCTGGTGTAGCAATTTTAATGGCCAGTAATGTATATTGTTTTGGACCGTATATCGAGTAAGTCGAAATAAAAAGTTTGCAAAGAATTATAATAACAAATAATAAAATATATCGTATAAAAAAATATCGTATAACCCAATTTTCTTGATTTTTAATGATATGATTGCAGATGATGACGAAGACTACAAGAAAGATCCGAATTACATCTACTGCTACAGGCCTTATGAATTTGACGTCCGAGTGAACAGGACCGGGCACATCTACAGTCCTAAGTATTTTGAAGGAGGATATCCACCGGAAATAGGGTGTACATGGCATATTTCTTTTCCGGAAAATTATGTGAGTACAGATTTTCAAAAAAATTATGGGGTTATTTATGCTTAAATGTATGTGTACTATATTTTTGTGATCGTGATGCTTTAAAGAGTATTATAACGCACACATAAATATATAAAGTATAATAACGATCAGACATATATAGGAGTACTATAAAGTATAAAAAGTTCAGTATATTTTAATCTCATTTTCGTTTTCTTTTAAATATTAGTGTAGTGATTGCAATAAAAAATAATTTTTTTTTAATTCGCATTTCTTAAAAGCTTAAAATTCCGCAATTTTTTTAATTATCTGAGATATATATATATAATAAAAACTTTATGTATCATTTCACACATTAATTTTTTTATTTTATATATTACATTAATTTATAAAACACACATTAACTTGTTAGATGTAATTTTACGAAATATATATATATATAATTTTAGTTAAACATTTCTCCGTTTCAGGATTATACTCTTTTTTTTAAAAGGGATGATATTATTTAATTTACAAATGTAAAATGAAAAAAAAAAAAATTAATTAAAAAACGTAAGATTTGATCGTATTTAAATAATTTTTAAAAATGGTTTCAAATATTTTGTCGTCATTATGTTAGTTAAGTAAACTATTTTTTCAACCTCCGATAGTATTGCTCGACGGATCCGCACACTGAGTGACTGCGCAGTATTCTCATTTTAACACCTGCCATTGCTGTAGCCAAAACATCAATTGGAGCTGAGTTGCAGGTGTTAAAAGTGTCGCCAAGTGCATCATTTGTTTCCTACAGTCAGAAAGGCAGGAGTGGCCAACCCAAATGATCTTGCGGGCCACTTTGGAAATGTATCCTAACTACATGGGCCGCATGTAAAATTATATATACCCCTATTAGATTTAGACCCACTATAGACATATTTTGGAGTGAAAAATTAAAACATAATGAGTCATTATTATTGTGTTTACTATTATTCTTACATGCAAACAAAGATAATAAGGATACTAAACGCACATTGTAAAGAAACATATAAGACTAAAAAATGAAATCATTAAAAAGTATTTATTTTACTAGTCCGATATTTGTATCTCCACTCTTTCACTTAGCCTTTGCAAATCGATCTCAATTTGGGTATTTGTACATCGTAATGGGTAATCGCAGGTTAGCGTCCGTTATGTTGGAGCGTGTTTTGTGTTTCGTCAATTTCAATTTCGGAAAAAAACGATACGCAGGTATAAGTTGAACCAAAAGCGCTAACAACTTCAATTAAGAGTCTGGTTTGCTCTGCTATCAGCAATCAACTGTGCGTATCTAGGGATGGTCACTGAGTGAATCATAGAACCTGTTATATTAGATGTTACAAGATGTGCGCGCCTAATGAGTTCGCAGAATATAATTTAATTATTCCGCGAACTCATAACTGTAAACTCATACATAAAACAGGCAATATCTGTCCTATATTCTCAAGGATATTATTTTAAAATCAAAGCTAATTTTTCCTCATCATTTCGACAGTTCATTTGTGAATATAGGGATGCACACATAATGCATCTTTTAATACATTGGTTATCACTACTTTTGCCATTATAAAATAAATAAATTTTGTAAAAGTGTGATACATCTCACGGTCGGACCTCGTCTTGGTCACCCTGTTCTGAGAGAATGTTGAACAACGAAATATTACAAATCTAGTAATAAAAAGTGCCGATTTGAATGCCAAAAAATCCAGGCTCTAATTACAGATTTTTATAAATTCCTCAGAGGGTCAAAGTTACAGTGAAGGACATGGACATTCAGATTTCAACCCGCTGTTCTGATGACAAGCTGACGTTTCTGGGCGAAGACGAGTCCAAAATCATCACGGTGCTGTGCGGTTCAGAGCTGCCCAGGCCAGTCTATTCACTGAAGGGGACAAAATGATCAAGTTCAGACTGGACACTGACTACATAGGAACCGGAAAAGGATTCCATGTCTACTATGAAGCCTCCCCGGACTTGGGTATAATACAAAGAGGACGATTCATGATGAGATTCACGAATTCGTGATTCAAAGATGATGGTCGCTTGATTTGAATTTCACCAAAAAAAAAAAAAAAAAAAAAAAAAAAAAAATCTTATAAACTATTTATTGCTGTTTATTTCCTAAAAGTATTTCGATCTTTTAAAATCAATTTAATCTGATAAAAAAAAATTTAAAAAGTGTCTGTACTGAGATGCCTACAAGTTTACAAAAATAAGAAGCCCCCACCCCCTAAAAAAATTAATTGAAACTCTGAAACTGTTAAATTATAAGTTCATGTTTATTTATTAGAAATTTTTTTTTGTAGCAAATTCTAAATTTTAAATAGTTAATGAACTTTTTTCTTTACCTTTCTACCAAGAGACATAGGAGTGATTCTAATTGATTGCTAATTTAAGAATTATGCATTTAAAATGATATAATCCAATTACTTTAAATCATAAAAGGGAAATTTTCATTAATTAATAAAATAAATCCCTTTCAAAGCTATATAATATTTTTGTTTATATTTCATCATATATAAATATAGTATATTATTATTATATTAATATAGTATATTATTATTATTACTCCACTGGTTTGGAAAACTAATATGTTATCCCTCTAATTGCCACGGTCTTTGATAATTATATAAATGTAATAATTATTGTGTTTCACTTGTGTTTAAAATATAAAAATCACCGTATTAATCAATGTGTTCCCACATATTAAAACAATGTAGGAAATAGGATTAAAACTGTTCAATTACTTTTATATAAATAAACTTCAGAAACTCAATATGACAAAAATAGAAAAGAGTATAAAATTAGAGTGTTGTGAGTATGTAAAGTTGCAGAATTTCCACAAACACGAGGGAATTTTTTTTTTAATTTCTATAATATCACAAAATGGGCTACAGCAAATTAGTTTTAAAAAAAATATTTAAAATAAAAATGTGTTAATCGTTAAAAAGATATGAGATATGTTTATGAAAAACTTACATATTTGATATCAAAATGGTCATGTTAGAATTTCAGACTGTGATTTGTGAGCGTTCTTTTCCATTCTCTTGTGAACTGATAATTGTGATTGTGTCCATTCACAGATGACTGCCCGGCGGAGCACTTGCTTTGCAAAAACAGGAAATGCGTCCCCGAAAGCGCCAAGTGCGATGGTGTTGATGACTGCCGAGACGGTACGGATGAGCAAAACTGTAGTAAGTATTTTTATTTTCGTGGCGTCTCCCTACCCCTTTGCTTCGTCTAACTTTCGATCCTTTCCCCCCTCCTTTTCCTTGACAAAAATTGTCCTTGTCTGCTCTTACCTTTATCTTTATGAAGTTTTTTTCTTTTCTTTTTTTCGCACCCTACCCTATGTAGCATCCTACCAGTTATAAAGGTTTGTTGTTTCTTATCCCACTTGGCTGGCCAAGCCCAAGAATCCATACGTACTCGTGATTGAATGGAGAGGAAGCAGCTTCTGTTGTGATGGAGCACCCGTAGGTAGAAGTCTGACTTTGGCTCTGTGACGCTCTTACAGTCATGGGTGACCGGGACCTACGGCTTAAAGTGGATTCCGAACTACTACAAACATACATGGCACTGCCGGGATTCGAACCCGAAACCTGTGGCACCGAGCGCTGGAACACTCGGCCATTCAGGTCCCAAATGTGTGAATGCCAACGGCACGCGGTGTTCCCAGGTGGTCACCCACCCAAGTACTGACCGCGCCCAATGATGCTTGACTTCGGTGATCTAACGAGAACCGGTATATTCAGCATGGTATGGCCGTTGGTAGTTATAAAGGTGAAGTGTCGGTGGCCCTCATGCAGGCCACAAACTGTCCACCGACTGATGATAGGGGGCGCGGTCCTCCGTATTTGCTGTTGTCGTATGAGAGAAAACCCAGAAAACTCCCATCAGTCAGCATTACTATCAATAAATCAGCACACATTTCGATTTACAAATTTTTCTTACACATTCCAGACATATATAGAGAAAGTTTTGTTAATTTTTTTTTTCATATTTTTTGCATGTTAATATTTTTTTAATTAATTAATTTATCTATTGCAAGTTAAAATTTTAAATGGATATTATGTATTAATATATATATATTTAAATTTAGATATTATTAAACCTAATTGGAGCAAAGATATGAAACTGGCAATAGTGGAGAAAATTTATAGTTTACCCTACACTTTTTTCTTTAATTTTTCGAAATTTTAATTTTACAATTAGAATCTAGAAAAATCCAGAAGAAGCTTTATTTTTTCGTCATTAGCTGTCAAATTTCAAAGCAAATTACAAAATCAAAAAGGTTATATGCACAGATAATTAGCTTTATTTTAATATAAAACAGGCAATGGGCAAAAGTCAATCTGTCCTTAAGCGTTGCATTTTCACGCTGAATAAAAAATCACGCTCAAATTTCTCACGGTGAACATAACAATCGAAAAACTCTAAAAAGAGATATTAAACCAATACTTTCATCTATCCAGTTTCGCTAACTGCAAAATATGGTGTCCACATTTGATTGTATCATTTGTAAGTGACGTGTCGTTTGTAGTGAATTGTCGTTTTTTCGAAGCGTTTGAGAGCGACCTTGAAAAACAAATCTCCCCTTACTCTCCTAGTAGTCTTTCTGAAGATCGTAAATCCTTTGATGAGTGACCCTAAATTGGCTCTATATGAAGAAGTAATTCTGAAACGTTCTCGCATGCTTTGCATTTTCCGTGCATAATGAAACAAACAAATTTAGAAAGCGTTCGCGAACTACGCTAGCAGTTAAAGCAATCAAATGTGAACGGAACCTGCGTTGCAAGTTTTGTCCAGACCTGAAAGAATAAATTGGTAGAATACAATTCCAAAAACCCTAATCTTTCTTTAATGATTTATTTTTCTTTAGAACATAAAGTTGCTTTGGAACCCACTGAGTGCGGAGTGCAGGCCTTCACCCCAAAGACAGTGTTCGATTCCGACCGAATGGTTGGGGGAGAAGCTGCCGTGCCCAACAGTTGGCCCTGGCAGGTGTCCCTCCAATTTCCATACAGCGAGGTCAACGGTCACTTCTGCGGCGGAAGCCTCATCAACGCCCAGTGGGTGCTGACCGCCACCCACTGTGTCGCAAAGTCAGTAACTCTTGCTGCCTGCAGTAGTTTTAGTTTGCGTGAAAAGCAAATCATGTTTTAAATTAAATGATTTACTTATTTATAAGGTCATTTCCTTTCAATAGTAATTTATTCACTTTTAACCCTTCTCTCCACACATTTCCCTGCCCCCTTTCCTTAAAAATGTAGCATGCACGCATATTACATTTTAAAGTTCTGAAAAATATTTAAAAAATGTTCGCGAACCCTTTTGACCTTCACGGCACCAAAGGACGATCTATGTTATCTCCTATGTGAGGATAGAACACGAACAGACCACCAACTGGTTTTGAGGGAGACACAGTACCTTCCGCGAAGACTTTTAAGGGCAAATGCTGTGCATTTGCGTGTCGTATGAGCGAAAGCCAGCATAAATTCCTAACTTGCAGCCTGACGATCGTGTTATTGCGCGCATTGTCAAAAACGAACCAAAACCTACTTTGCCTCTGAAAGCAGTGATTATACTACTACCACACCTTGTGTGCTTAGAGCTGAGTTGCCCCTTTACAGTTTGGGAATGATGTGGGTGTGAAGAAGTCTGATTGTGCTCTGTGACGGTCATATGAGCTCGGGACCGACGACTTAAAGTGGATTCCGAACCACTACAAACATCCATGGCACCGCCAGGATTCGAACCCGAAACTTGTGGTACCGAGCGCCAGACACTCGGCCATCAGGCCCCAAGCAGTGATTATAACCAAGAAAGCACTCGGGGATGGCTCCCAGGCCCATAAGAGAAATCTGTGCTTGGTCGCTTCTCAGATAGATCCAGTTGTTTTTTGTTCAATATTTAGTATTTCAATGAACCATTGTTTTTCTTATAAGAGCGAATGTTATTATTTCGCTTGAATTTGTTGTTCAGCTGAAATAATTAGTTTAATTAATAATTTATAATTATTACTTAACCTTATTTATTATTAATTTATGTTGCTGTTCAAATGAAAATAGTAATACAGAGACAGTTAATCTTTATGCCATAAGCAAAGGCTGCACCGACGATACTCACTTAGCATTACCCAGGGGGCGAGAGTAGCTTGAAGATATGCTATGGGCGCAAGTAACACTTAGTTCAGGATGATCTTTAAATTTTACCGTGATTTATGTTTGATATCCCATGCAAAATTGCTAATCCGTACCTGCGGTAGTCTCGAACTTTTCCGGATTACGGAGCTCTTGCTATAGTTAGAAGTTGGTTAGGTATCGTATCTTATCCTTCAAAAAACGTATAGAATTTCGTCATGCGCTGCTACTATAGATGACGATCGAACAGTAACTGCTGAAGTTCACTGTCAGCAGATGAAATGTTTCAAACATTTTTGCATGCAAAGAGGCCTGCTTTTCTAATACAAAAAGAACTATTTGACTGTACTAAAAGTGAATGTCTAAAAATCTCCTTGAAGAATTGGCTGGAAAATGATGCTTCCCCCACCCTATTTTCCAGATCCTGCTCCAGCAAATTACCATCTTTTTAGAAGCTTACAGAACTTCCAGAGAAGATAATGAAATGAAGCCAGATTTCGTTTTCAAGGCAAACCTAAATGAATTTTATACAAAGGGCATCGAAAGCACTGATAGGATGTCATTGGAAAGAATGGTGATTGATGATCATATGAATACATTTTTGGAAAAGTTTTCCCTTTTATTTCAGTCAGTAATACAAAATAAAAATATCGCTACCAATCCGATACTTTAAAATTAATTACTGGTATTTGTTTTCTGTTTCTTCTATGTCTGCCAAGACCCACCAAAGAATTAATGCTACTTTTATATATTGTAATACGTGATACATATGTATGTGAAAAGGGACTACTTGTATTTTATTTCATTGTAGCAAACCCGACCCCGGACAAATGAAAATTGTTTTGGGAGCTCATAACAAGTACACCAGGACTCCCTACGAGCACATTCGATACAGCGACACAGTCATTGCCTTTCCAGAACTTCTTGGACAGGACGTGAGTTACAACTATTTCATTTTTACCCATAATATTATGAGTATTGCTTACGAGAACGGAGTTTTTCGTTTCCTTGATAAATTTTTTGTCCTCGACTCCTTTTAACGTTTCCGATTCGTTCATTCGTTTTCTTTTATTTAAATTTCTTTTTGCAAGCTATTCTAATGCATAATATTTTTAAATGCTTTCACGAGCTTTTTTTATACATAATATTTATTTAAATTTCTGCCACGTGCTAATAATTAAATAATTAAATGTTAAATTGTCCTAAAAGATCGTGAAATGAAAATAAAGATATTTTTATTTCAAAATAAAAATGAGATTATTCAAGAAAAGAAAATTGTTCGGAATTCTATAGCTTTTTTTTAAATTTTAATTTTTAAAATTACTGCTATGTGTTTCGTTCTTAAAATATTGTTAAAAATTTTATAAAATAAATAACAATTGAACAAAATTAACAATAAAAATTTAAAATTCAGTCAGTTTTTCTTTGATTATTTTTTAAAGTCTGCTGCGCCATTTGTCAAAATGGTTCGCAGCAATTCTTCAATAATGTAAATTTAACTATATTAATGATTCTGTGGACGTTTCCAGGGTATATTTACACCATAGGTACTCCGAAACAGGTACTTCCGTTTCCGTTAAGATGCTGATAAGTTATTTGTGAGCGATATTTAGACCTGCTACATTAAAAAAAAAAAATTTCTTAGCAAATTTAATCTAAAAATACTGGAGCCGCATTTAAACAGAGAAAAAGCCGCATTTTCCCAATGTTGGTAAATATATATATGTATATATTTTAATTATTGTTGAAATTACAACAATAAGAAACATAGTTTGTAGTTTATTAAAAATTAATAAAAAATGTTTGCACGAAATTTAGGAGTTGGCATATTTACCGGCTCTAAAAACTTTATTCCTTTTTAATAAATTAATATTTATGATTAAATATTTTAATAAGTGTTAGCAATCAAGTTTTATAATAAAATACTGAAAAGAAAATAAATTTTCTACAAACTTATTGGTATCGGAAATTTCACAAGCTCTTTAAATTTTATTTATTTTTAAATAATTTATATTTGTATTATCTAACTGAATATTAAATAAACGCATATATATTTTAATACAAGTATTTAATGCTTCCTATTAAGGGATATATATTTGAAATATATATTTGAATATATATAGGGATATATATTTGAAAGTTCCCGATCACATAGGAAAATTAAAAATTCCTGATAACGACGAAAAGAAAAATGTTCTGTTGCATCTGTGTTGTTTCAATGTTATGTAATTTAATAATTAATCATTAAAATAATGAGGGAAAACTAATTAAAATTCCTTCCTCAATTAACTCTGTTGATTGAGGAAGGAACATACATTGGCAGAGTTACATACATTTACAGAGTTACAAAGTTTTTTGTAAATTACATTAAGTTATCATCAGTGGTTTAAAATGTGTAGCTCTAAAGCTGCCTGATAGAAAGCTCATTAATTGAAGATATTTTATTTATTAAGCAATCCCATTAGAGCTTGATTTGGTTTGTTAACATTTAAACAGTTTCTATAAGAATAAAATATGCTTTTTATTGAATCATCATAAATTCAAATCAGGGCTTCTCATTGAACAACAAGAGTCATTAAAAATTATAATTTTATGGATAAAAAAAATGGGCATTTTTCTTTTACAGCAGCTTGGTGAAAGTAGACAAATTTGTCAGTAACATTCTGTCAGCCCCGACAGATGGAGCCACGTACTTTGCATCTCCTACCAAACCTATCTTATTATCTACCAATTTGGTTTCGTTTGTCGCTCTACTTTCATCTTTTTGCACCCTTTGGGCTAATTAAATAGAGATCTATGGTTTAAATCGGATTCCGAACCACTCACAAACATCCATGCCACTACCGGGATTCGAACCTGATGCTTAGGAACGGAATGCGAACCATAGGCTTAAAGGGTGATGCTTAATATGAGTAATTAACTATAATTCCATATCTAAACTTATAGGATTCTATAGAAAGTACCCCTAAAGCTTTAAAAAATGTTTCTGGCGCATAAATTATTAATATATAATATCATTTTAATTTGGGGAACCTCAAACTATCTATTTATGACACGTGTCTTCACCTTTTTGTCGCACGAGCCCACTGCTGTAATCATAATATAACGGCAATTACTTATTCATATTATCGCAATCAAGATACAGATCTACTCGACAATAAGCTATCTATAAGAAATAGATTCCATTGCATTACATGAATAGTAGGAAATTTTGTACACCATTTAATCTCAGGTTTCTTGAATTCGCTTTTGTTGTTGTTCTAATGCAGCTGGCAAAACAGAGACAGTTAATCTTTACGCCACAAGCAAGCGCCACATCGACGTTACTCATTTAGCACTACCTAGGGGGCACGCGTAGCTTGAAGATAGGCCACGGACGCGAGTAACAGTACCGAAACAACACTCTACGATCCTACTAGACCGGGACCTACGGTTTAAAGTGGATCCCGAACCATTACAAACATCCATGGCCCCGCCGGGACTCGAACCCGAAACCTGTGTTACCGAGCGCCAGAGCACTAGCCACTCGGCCATCAGGCCCGGTTTCTTGAATTCATTAATAATAAAATTTCACTTGTCCATTTTTCTCGCTATTTAAAATGAAAATAGACATTAAAAAAGCTCTAAATGAATACTTAGGAAAACAGAAGGGATACGCTTTTAGTCTAGCAGCGCTAAATTAGACTGCTTCAACGAAAGGTTAAACTGTTTCGCAGTATATTTATAACATTTGGCGTCACATCCCACCAACGGCTTATTAAATCGCCAAGGTCAATGTAGAAGAAAATAAAAGTAATAATGTTTTTACCCCTTGTCTTTTCCAGATGAGAAAAGCCTCGTTTAACGACGACATCAGCCTCATAAAACTGAACGCCCCCGTCACCTTCAGCAAAGGAGTGCAGCCGGCGTGCTTACCTCCACAAAACTGGACGGCCCAGCCTGGATGGTCATGTTATGCAACTGGGTGGGGTGCAACCAGAGGTATCTCGATTTCGGATAAAATTCTAAAACATTAGATTATAACGAAAATTCTGTCCATTTTTTTTTTCCAATTAAAATAGAACAGAAAACCAAAAATATGTAATCATCAACAAAGTCCTCATTTTTTAAAAAAAATAATAGATAGTTTTTGCATACCGTACGATAGTTACCGTAGGACGTCCGTTAGCTTTTTCTCCCTAGCGCGCATGCTCATAGGAAACATAATTTCCTATGAGCATGCGCGCTAGGGAGAAAAATGGTATGAATGAGTAAATGGTACTTTAGGTATGGTACTCTAGTAAAAAATGGTACTCTAGGTATGCAAAAACTCTCTAATAACTCACCATGAGCTTTTTCAATTCTTTTATAAAATCCAATTAGTGTTGATTTAATTTTAAAATTCAAAATGCAAATCACCTTAACGAATTTCAATTTATTCTGTGTGAAGATAGTTTTCTGGAAGAATGTATATAGACGCATACTGATGTTTAATAACCCAATTAAGAAATTTATGAAGCAATGGGTCAGAATAATACAAAAAGCTATCAAATTCGATAGCTACAGAAACATACCAAAATTTGAAAACTTTATTACTTTATGCAGTAGCAATTGCACCCTACTGACAGAGAAGTCTGTTAAGTGGTGGTTAAATTAATCTTGTAAAAGTGAGAAATAAGTAGGGTTAATTATGATGAGCCCAAGTCATGTAATAATTATTTTTGAATTTTATGTTTAATCAAAGATAATAAAAGCGCGTTTATTTCCTTTAAGTATTCACAGCTATAAAAAGTATCTGAGTTGTCACATTCAAAAATCGGTAACAATTGGCAAAAATCGGTAAACATATTTTTTAGCTTTAAGAAAAATGCCTGGTATATTTACAGTTTAAAAACCCCCCGTGTGGGTCCGGGTTAGAACAGCCCCATTGTACCCCATGCATGTCATAAAAGGCGACTAAAAGTGGTACCCAGTGCCCGAGGGTGTAACCGGATGGAGTAAAGTCAGAGTTCTCCCTTTCTGTGCCCCGTGTCCTTGTGGCGCAAGGTCAATGGCAAAACGAAACTGCGTTTTTTTACCCTTTGTCATACGGGTTCTAGGACTTGGTCTAGATGTTGCTGTCGACCAAGTGGCATAAGAAACAACAACACAGTTTAAAAACGTTGTAAATAACGATATTTTTGCATTTCATTTATTGTAGCCATAGATTTTAAAGTCGTAATTGATTTTTTGTTAACAGATTAACAGGAGTCTTCATTTTGATACATTAGCTACAAAATGTGCCTTTTCCAGGTATTTGTTAGAATTATTTTTCTTATGTAAAAACATTCATTCACTTTTTTCCTTAATTTTTGATTGATAATATCATTTACTGAAAACATAAATTTTAATATTTTGAGTTTTTCAACTTTTTGAATTAAGGAATTGTAACGTTTATCTTCAAAAAATGCATACTTCGATCCAAAGAACATGTTCACGCGTTATATTTTGGAAGAAGAACAGATTTGAAGACAGCAAACAATATTTCACATTTCAAACAGAATATATTTCCCTTTCTACCCCTTTTCAAGCTCAAATAAAGAACTTTTGAATATGTTATGTTATGATTATGTTCAAATATCGGACAGTTTGATTAAACAATCATTAATTTAGGATTACTAATGCTACATCTTACATTGAGAATTACTTCTATCTTACAACTTTATAACTGAGTTACTCAATTAATATTTTTAATTTCCAATGTGGAAGATGGATAAAATAGTTCTCATCTTATTTTATAATGTCATTTAGGTTCTGGAACCTCGGATGCCTTGAAGCAAATGGACGTAACCGTTCAGTCTAAAGATATTTGCAGTTTCAATCCAAGAACTCAGATTTGTGTTGAAAAACCCAATAACTCTCCATGCCATGTAAGATTTTTAGAAATTCTGACTTTATTATTATCATTATTAACACATTGCTTTTGTTTTATAAACATTTTAAATTTTATCATTGAAATTGAGATACCTAGGAAATAACTATTTATAACTAAATGCATTTTTATTAAAAGAATTAAACCTAAAATCATACAAGGCTGTTTCATCAATGCCTCCTAAATTGTGCAGGGTAAGAATCTTCGTTTATTATTATTATTGTTATTATTTTGAAAAATGCCAGCGGATATTTATAAATTTTGTTTAGGTATCAGTCAAAATATTAATGACGTATATAACACAATAGGGTAATTTAAAATAATTTTTATTTACATTTTTCACGGTTAAAATAAAAGAAAGAACTATCATTTTATATATAGAATTTAGCTATGAATACTATTAACAGTTAACTTCAACTGTATTAAAAGAAGCAAGCATGTAATATGTTGTAAGGAATGTCTATTGTCTGGAGCAGACAAATGATTGGATAGCAGGAAGGTCTTCTGCCATACCATCGTCCCCAATTGAAACATCACAGATTAGCGCGCAACCAAGTTAGCAGAGTTGAATCAGTAACATTTAACGTGCTGCCAAGTTGCCTATTTTTGTTGCATAAACTAATAATTAAGACTCTTCCCTGAACTTTTGAAAAACTATTTTACATCTAATGTATTTATTTATTTGTCTCGCATTTTTTTAAACCAATTATTTCGTTTCTCAGGGTGACAGCGGCGGGCCTTTGCAGTGCAAAGTTGGAGAGAAATGGT
Organism: Caerostris darwini; assembly: GCA_021605075.1. Classification (NCBI taxonomy): domain Eukaryota; kingdom Metazoa; phylum Arthropoda; class Arachnida; order Araneae; family Araneidae; genus Caerostris; species Caerostris darwini. The sequence goes on from BPLQ01008199.1 coordinate 779,156, forward strand.
ATGTTTTTGGAGCTGCAAGTTTCGTCACCACGACCAACTTCCAACTAGGTATATGTACCGGACCAGGCGCCAGGACTGTCTACGCCAACACAGCTGACAAAGCGGACTGGATCAGAGATATGATCAATAAATATTCATAACTGATGATTTAAATGAAAGATTTATTTCCCCATGATGAAGTTCTGAATAAAAATTTTGAAACAAATGGGCGTTGTTATTGTTGATTCAATTTTTCCTCGTATTATGTCAAGAGCTGCTTTCCGGTGAGTGGAGGACATCGATTTCTTGGGGGACTTTTAGGGGTAACAGCCCCGCATTTGTGTGCCGTATTAAAGAAAACCCAGGAAACTTGATTTCATATTAGTAAACAATTGCTTGGAGCATCTTGGTCAAATTTACCAAAAAACAAAAACAGCCAACCAAAAACAATCAAAACATGATTTTTTTTTTTTTTACATCGGTGGGCTTCATATTCGACTGAACATCCTCTGACAAATAATGAAGGGAGCGCGCCACCTTCGTGAAGTCTTTTAGGGGTAACTCCCTCCACAGAAAAAATAGCATGCGAAACACTTTACACATATTGTCCCAATCTCCATCGAATCTCTACTTTTCTGAAAACAGTGACTACAATGAATGCCACCAGAGGATACGGATTTCATCCCACCTGCACGCTGGGTTTACATGTTACTTCTAGTCCCTATCTTACTGGGCAGTTCGGACATAGTTTAATCTTATCGGGAACCACTTTGGGCATTAATCTTTGGGCTATACTATTAATCCACAACTCTACTTCTCATACTGAAGGTATGAGAAGTAGAATTGTGGACTAACAGTATGGCCCAATAATACCGTACGTGTTACTACTGGACCATATCCTATCGGGCGGATTCGGCATCATTTAATCTTTTCGGGAACCAGTAGTATGAAGAGTAGTATAGCGGACTTGTAGTATGACCAAAAATAACATGCAAATTACTACTAGTCAATATCTTATTGGGCAGATTTGCCATAACTGAATCTTGTGAATAAGTAGTATCAGGAATAGTATAGTGGACTAATGGTATGCACCAATAATAACGTACACGTTACTGCTTGTCTATACCTTACCAGGCTGTTGGGAATAGTTTATATCTTAACCAGCAGACATTACTTTTTAGTAAGGTAGTTTGGAAAGTTCTTGCTGATTTTCGATAGATTCTATAAGGACAAGTCTTAATGCATCAAAGTCATTGAAAACAAATAACATGAGCACATATTCTAAGAGACTGTACTTCCAGCAAATTTAGAAAACAAATTTGGTTGCGATACGTTAATTTTTGTCAGTTGTATACACAAATGAATATGGAAGCAAATAAAGTTCATTATAGGCATTTAATGATTTTCTTTTACCAGAAAGGAAAAAATGCCATGCAAGCGACAAACAAGATATGCGCTGTTTATGGCAAATGTGCTGTAGCTGAAACAAATATGAAGACACTGTAAGGAAATGGTTCTGTAACTTCAATCTTGATCAAAAAAGTCGGGTAGGTCCTCTCCCACAAATGAAGATCAAATTAAAGCACTGATCGGGGATAACTTCCGCTATACAACATCTGAATCAGCAGAAATGCTAAAAATATCAAAATCCATGAGCATTTTGTGAAGCTTGACTACACAAACAATTTTGATGTGTAAGTGTTTTCCGCGATTTAATGAAGAAAATTCTGATGGACCGCATTGCCATTTCTAGCTCGTTCTACAAATTTATAGAGGGGATACCATTTTAGAGGCAAATAGGGACAGGGTAATATCAAGCGAAAAATGTATTGGGGAAAGCGGAAAGAACCCTTTTCAGCCACCCGAAATCAGGTCTTCATCCTGAGAAGTTCAAACTCTCAGTCGGGTGGTATTAGAAAGAAATCCTGCATTACGAGCTCTTACCAAACAACGAGACGTTCAATTCAGAAAAGTATTGCTCCCATTTTTTTTTTTCTTTCTTTCTAATGCAGCTGGCAAAAACTTAGACAGCTTGGTCTTTGATACCTTAAGGGAAGCGCTGTACAGACGTACTCACTTTGCATTACCCAGGTAGCGCGTGTAACTTGAAGATAAGCCACGGACGTGGAGTAACAATGTCCCCGCAACGGTCTACGATCCTATTAGACCGGGACCTACACTTTAAAGTGGATTCCGAACCACTACAAACATGAAATGCACCGCCGGAACTCGAACCCGAAACTTGTGGTACCGAGCGCCAGAGCGCTAGCCACTCGACCATTCAGGCCCCGTATTGCTCCCAGTTAAATATATTAAAAACAGAAACTGAACAAAAACACCCAAAAATAGCGAATCGAAAGGGCATCGTATTTCATCAGGATAATGATTGTCCTCGTGTGTCTTTGACAATTCGACAAAAACTATTGGAGCTCGGTTGGGGTGTCCTACCCCCTCTACCATATTCACAAAACCTCGCGTCCTCAGATTTCCACCTATTTCGATCATTACAATATTCCCTTAATAGAAAAAAATTCTTTGGTCGAGATAAAAATGATATAGAAACATTTCGATCAAAGACTTCAGAGTTTAAAGCAAGCAAAAGAAAATTGCTCATTCTAAGCACAAAGATGTTATATTTGTAATACATTACACCTTGTTTTTAATGTTTTTTTTTATTGAGTAGCTTCTATAATATTTTCTTTTCATTTTTTATGTAAGGTAGCTTTTTATGTGCTTCAGTGCTGAGAAGAGTCTCTCAATACTAACTTGATTTGCTGCTGAAACAGTAACTGTCTTTGCTAGTGGTTGTATTATTGATGGATGCAATTGAATTGCCCCTTTAACATTAATTATTAGAATGTAATAAAAATAAAAATTATTATTTTAAAAGAGTCAGGAACCGAATTTTTAAACCGACTCCTGTCTCTTTCGAAAATTCTCGATTCACGACAACAACTCCTCACCCCTTGTGTATATATATAATAAATTTTTTTTTTTTTTTTTTTTTTTTTTTTTTTACCTTTTGCATGATAAAAACTGGAAAATTATAATTTCTTCATGCATTATAGTATTGTAAACCTAAGCATTTATTAAGTCAAGAACCATTTCGTCAATATGTCTTTGTTAATCTATATGAATACCATCCTTTTCAGATAATTTCAAATTATTCATTTATATATTTTTTTTCAATAGTAATAGTTTTTAATTTCGTTAATTTTTCCCTAATTTTTATCGCGTGTAGCAAAAATAAATATAAAGCAATTCATTAAAAGTATACTTCCACGAATTCTAAATTCCTTCCCAAATGATTACTAATAATGTATGACACGAAAGGATTCTTGAATAATAATAATAATAATTAAAAAAAGTTGTAATAATATTTATTTAAATTTAAATTTCTTTTGTAAAATATCGTTACTATCGTACCTCGACATTATGTAAGATAATATACACTGAAGTGACAAAAGTCATGGGATACCTCTTAATATCGTGTCGGCCCTCCTTTCGCCCGGCGAAGTGCAGCAACTCGACGTGGCATGGACTCAACAAGTCGTTGGAAGTCTTCTGCAGGAATATTGAGCCATGCTGTCTCGATAGACGTCCATAATTGTGAAAGCGTTGATGGTGCAGGATTTTGGGCACGAACAGACCTCTCGATGATGTCCCATAAAGGCTCGATGGGATTCATGTCGGGCGATCTAGGTGGCCAGATCATTCGTTGGAATTGTCCAGAATGTTCTTCAAACCAATCGCGAACAGTTGTGGCTCGGTGACATGGCGCATTGTCATCCATGAAAATCCCATCGTTGTTTGGGTACATGAAGTCCATGAATGGCTGCAAGTGATCTCCAAGTAGCTGAACATAAGCATTTCCAGTCAATGTTCGGACCAGTCGCACCAGAGGACCAAGTCCATGCCATGAAAAAACAGCCCACACCATTACGGAGCCACCACCAGCTTGAACAGTGCCTTGCTGCGCCACACTCGAACCCTACCATCAGCTCTTACCAACTGAAATCGTGACTCATCGGACCAGGCCACGGTTTTCCATTCATCTAGGGACCAACTGATATGCTCTCGTGAGTCGCTGCAAGCGATGTCGTTCTGTCAGTAAAGGCACTCGAGTCGGTCTTTTGCTGGAATAGCCCAAGAAAGCCAAATTTCTCCGCACAGTTCTAACAGACAAGTCCATTGTACGTCCCACATTGATTTCTGCGGTTATTTGACGCAGTGTTGCTTGTCTGTTAGAATTTACGACTCTTTGCAGACGTCGCCGGTCTCGGTCGTTAAGTGCAGGCGGTCGACCACTGCGCTGTCCATGGTGGGATGTTATGCCTGAAATTTCATACTCTCGGCACACTCTTGATACAGTGGATCTGGGAATGTTGAATTCCCTAACGATTTCCGAAATGGCATGACCCATGCGTCTAGCTCCAACTAACATTCCGCGTTCAAAGTCTGTTAATTCCCGTCGTGCGGTCATCATCACGTCAAAACCTCTTCACATGAATAGCTTGAACAGAAATGAAAGCTCTGCGAAAGCACTGCGCCTTTATACCTGTTCTACGCGATGCTACTGCCATCTGAAAATTTGCATATTGCTATCCCATGACTTTTGTCACTTCAGTGTATATTAATAGTTTTGATTTTAAGGAAACATGTCACCTTAAAAAAAAAGATTTTTCAAAACTCATTTTGAATGTTAGAAACATTTTAAAACAAACCGCAATTAAATCGTATAAAAAATGTAAATGTTCAAAATGGACCATTTAAAGTGTCTTTCAGTGGAATTTTCTCCATTTATGTTTCCCACACTTACCCACAAGATTATGACTTAAGTTATAAAAGTTAGCATGTATGTTCTATTTATTTACCTTTATACTATTCCAGGACTTCAGTTATGTTAATAAGACCAACATATTTTAACATATCTTATTCTTCATTGGCTCAACAGCCCCATAGTGGGCCGAGGTCATCTGCCTGCTGGCAGATTTTGAGATATTATTTGCGATATTATTATTATTATTTTTTTTACCGGGTAGGGTGGTTAGGCCTGCATCCAACAGCCATATTATATATTCGAGTCCGAGCAGTGGTACCAGGAACTGCTGGGACTAGAACCTGAAGTTTGCGGCACCGAACTCCAGAACGCTAATTACTCATCCATCACTCCCCATTTTAATATATAGCATATATAAACATTGAACATTTTAGCAATTTAATTTCTAGGTATTTTTTTTTTTTTTTTTTTGTTTCTAAAAAAATATTAAATATCTTTAAAATTTGAGGTTTGCAGAATAAACATATTAATTAGCTTCTATTTGATACAAAAATTTACAATTTTGCACATTTTATCATTCAAAAGTTATTCTGGGGTATTTTTACTTTGAAGGCGATGAAATAAATCTGGAAGAATAAAGAAAGAGTTTTTGAAAAAAAAATTAATTGGTCTTACTTTTTGGGACAATAGTACCATACATATTAATTTGAAGCCATTTTGTCAATAATTTAAAAATTCTCCTAGACTTCGTGATAGTACGTTTTTTTATGCTTCATGTTTTGTTCCAAAAAAGCAATAACAATTCAATTAAATACTATCTGTTTATCAAAAATAAATAAAAAAATAAATAAATAATTAATATTATTTGTATACATTGTACAAAAGAATTTAACTTTAAGATGATTCTTCTTTGTGGATAAAAATGTACGAAAAGAAAAGATTAATATCTTAGCAGATGCTACCTTTCTTATTGGAATAAAAAGAAAAGTCAGCACGTGTTAAGCTATCTGATTAATTTTTAAGCAGAGAACATTCAAGGAAAAAAAGGGTTTTGCTTTAGAAAACAAATAAAGCCTTCATTTCTTGAAAGAAATGTCCAAGATGAAGATAATTACATCTGGTTTTTTGTTGTTTTTAGTTATTACATTTGAATTGAGGCGTATTCAATGTTGTAAGTATACTTTTATGTTAAGTTGTTTTTTCTTATCACTTATTAAACTGTTCTTATCACAATTTTCCCACTTTCTTCTAAAAGAAATTTTTAATAAGTTTATACATTTTTAATTAATTTTTATTTCTTTATAAAAATATTATATATATATATATTTAAATATATAATAATACTCAAGTTAAAAGTTGCATTAATTATTTAAAACATTGCATAATATTATTTTCTAAAAATAGATTATTCTAATACGTGATTTGTTAAATTGTTACTTCAATTTTGAAAAAAAAAAAAAAAAAAAGATTATTCTTTCTATTCAGTTTTCTGCCATTTTTAAAATAATAGAAATACGAAAATTTTTACGTTCATGCATGTATGCAAAAAAAAACAACAGTAAAATAAATTAAAAATTTTTAAGTTGAATTTCGCTATATTATGCAATTAAAAAAATAAATCATAAGATATGAAAGAAGAGGTATCCTGTCTGTAAAAAAACAGATGTTACACAGGCGACAATAAAAAAAAATTTAATATATAGTCATTCTATTGACAAATATGTTCTTTGTAATGCATAAAAACTCCGACAATTTCGTGACTTGTTGTTAAATATTATAAACAAAAATATTATTGTCATATGAGAAAAATGATATTAACTTTTTATACTATTTTAATGTTCACATAAAAAGTAAATAATAAAAATTATGACCTTTTGATGAAATAGGAGAGTTAGATTTAACAAACTGTGTCGAACAGTGTTCAAACAAATTGAATAGCTTCTATAAGATCTTTTGTCATGGTTGATCCAAGATTTTGACAAGCCTCAGTGCTGGAAAATGTCAACACTTATGTATGCTGGTAGAGCAGTCATTGTCCTTGCTGCTGGTTGAAGGATACAATTGAACTGCTTCATTAGCATTTAATTTTAATACTAATTCATATAATTCTGAAAAAAAAATTTGTCAAAAAGCCGGGAGTCCGATTTATTATTGAAGGATACAATTAAATGGGCTCTAGTGGAGCCCTAAAAGAGATTTACTTTTTAACATTAATTCCTGAGATTTTGGAAAAATAAAAATTATATTTTATAAAAGAGTCGGAGTTGGATTTCAAAACCGGCACCTCCGATTCCTTCAAAAATGCTTGACTCCCGACCTCTGAATATAGAATACTTTTGTTTACTTTCGTACAAGACCAGCTCTATTCCGACGGACCTGATGGTTGAGTCGCTAGCGCTCTGACGCTCGGTACCACAGGTTTCGGGTTACAGTCCCGGCAGTGCCATACGTGTTTGCAGTGGTTCGGATTTCACTTTAAACCGTAGGTCCCTGTCCTAATAGGATCGTAGAGCGTTGCGGGGGTAGTGTTACTCCGCGTCCGTAGGTTATCTTCAAGCTACACGCACCTTCTGGGTAGTGCTAAGTGAGTAACGTCGGTGCAGCGCTTGCCTTAAAAATGAAAAATTAAGGCTGACTCCCCGTCCCTGACAGTAAGTAGAAATAAGGAAAACATGGATATTTCGCAGCAACATTAACACAGTTCTTCCCAATTTTGTGATTTCAGATGACGACGAAGAAGAAGACTACAGGAAAGATCCGAATTACATCTACTGCTACCGTACTCACGTATTCGACGCCTCTGTGAATGCCAGCGGACACATCTACAGTCCCAAGTACAGCGAAGGAGAATATCCACCCATGATAGGATGCAACTACCAGATAACAGCACCCGAGAATTACGTAACTATTTATCTTAATTTTTTTTTTCACTAAATAAATATTATCTGCTATTAAGTATTGGAAAAAATAAATTTTAATTGTAAAGATGCTTAAAAAGAAAACTATTTAATTTGATGAATTTCTTATAATATTTTGTCTTAAATTAACAAATTTTAATTTTAAGAAACGATGTAATACGTTCATTTTTTAGTTATTAATGTTGCTCTCTATTATACCGTATCTAATAAATTCTCAGAAAGCTAGCGATAAACGCACAGAAATATTCAAACAAAAATTTAAAAAATTACTAATTTCACATTAAAAAATGCTATATAACCGAGAAATGTGTTTTCAAAGTACATTCGTCAAATGTGAATAATTTTTAATAAATGGACTCGTCTTTGACACTTATTGCATACATTCTGTTGAGTGTAATATTAATTAGCAATCAGAACTTTTATTTTCATTAAAATCTTCTTTCACCCATCTGGCTTACAAATAATCGACTTTGTTTAAGAGAAGCCGTTTGAGCATAATCTTATTAAATTATTTTTAAAAAATTTTAATTATTTTATGTTTTAATAGATATTGTAATCATTTATAATATTACAACTGTATTACTACAGCAATAATAGTAAGAGTAAACCGAATTGTTGAAAATTGCATCAAGTTTTGAATAACTTTAAAATTATTTGACTCATATATATATGAGTCAAATAATTTTAAAGTTATTCAAAACTTGATGCAATTTTCAACAATTCGGTTATATATATACTCAAGAGCCAAAACATTATGACCACCCCTACATTTTGCAATGAACTCGCCTGGACGACGTGGGGAAGGTATTATTTAACTGGCATTAAGTGGGGGTATTAATCCATGCCAAGGCGGGTTGAAGCTGTGTTGCGTGCCAAAGGTGGGCCAACTCGTTATTGACAGGTGGTCATAATGTTTTGGCTCTTGAGTGTGTGTATATATATATATATATAACGTTTTCAGCAGTGTCCAGACGAGAGTACGAAACGAACGAGTCGATTTGACTCCGGGTGTTTCCATCTGACAGCGAGAAACGAGCCATTATCTCTGGCTTTAAGTGACAACTGGTCGAGTACGGCGTCCGCGAGAATCTCTTTGATACGCTATGAAAAAAAAAAAACGACTCTGGTGGAAGATGGGGGAGGGCGAGACAGAACTCACTCGGAGGGTTCTGTCCACACTGAGGCAAATCGGCTTATAATTGGTTCGCGAGACTGATTAGATAGTTATCGTACCTTTGTCTGGATGTCGCTTTCTATGTTAATATTTGTAAAAATTATAAAAATAAGTTGAATTTGGTACTGATGTTTTTTTCTTTACGTATCCCTTTCGTCAGAGAATAAAGATAACGTTCAAAGATTTAGACATAGCTCCTTCGGAGAGCTGCAACCAGGACAAGCTCGAGATACTGGGTGAGGACGAGGGCAACATCCTGGGCATCTTCTGTGGCACCGACTTGCCGAGGCCAGTGTTTTCAGAGAAAGGGGACACAAAGGTCAATCTGAAATTTGGAACGGATTACATGGAAACTGGAAGAGGATTTCATTTGTACTACGAAGCATCGCCCACCCTAGGTAAAGCAGAATGCAATTTTTATCTTAACCCCTTAAGAGAACACTTTTTTTTTTTTTTTTTTTCAAACACAGCTTTGCTTCATAATTTTTTTTTATTTTCTTTATTAAAATCGAAACATTTCATTGATCGACAATAATATCTATTTTTTTTTATTATAGAATTACAAGTTTCAATTCAACCATTCCGATTGCACATTAGAATCAAAACTATAATCATCCTATCTATCTTCAGAACTTTCCAGTTCGTACTACTTATACATCGCTGTTATTACCATTAAACAACTCTTTGCTTTTATTTATTTTGAAAAATAATTATCCTAAAGTAAATGCAAGCGGTCATAAGAAATCTGTTACAAGCAGCTTTTGGATACTTGAAGGACATCGAAACAAATGCAAAAACAACATGAAATCGCGATAGATAAACTGTTGGCAGGTGTACGATACTAGTGTTTTCTTTAGAGCAACACAAGGTAGACCTCTCTCTCTTCTGCCAACGAGCGGCCTGGTGGCCAAGTGGCTAGCGCTCTGGCCTTTGGTATCCCAGGCTTCAGGTTCGAATCCTGGCGGTGGCATGGATGCTTGTTAGTGGTTCGAATCCTGGCGGTGGCATGGATGTTTGTTAGTGGTTCGGAATCCACATTAAATGTAGGTCCCGGTCTGTTTAGCCCAAAGTGTGCATAAGATGACAGTAGAGCGACGAATCAAACCAAACTTCTGCCAACGCCCGTTCGTGCCGTCCAGTAAAGATGTGCCATCCCCTCGTAGCTTCTGTCGTGGTCGACATCGTCCAGTGCACTGCAAGGTGGAAGATGGTCTGCAGTGGCGTTAGAGTCGGAGCAAAGAGGGCCGGTTGGCGAGTCAGAGACCACCGATTAAGATGTTCTTGTAGGTAGTCGTGCTCTGGAGCCATTCGGAAGGTGGCAACCGCGACTCTCCCAGGGAGGTCTTTCGGTATGACGGTTTTCTGGCATAGACGTGTAGTTAATTTTCATAACGCAGGGCTCACCACGTGGAGACGAATTACTTTGTATTCCGATAGGTAAACAAGGTTTTTTTTTCTTTCTAATGCAGCTGGCAAACACAGATAGCTTGGTCTTTGGATGCCTTAACGCAAGTGCTGCACAGACGTACTCACTTTGCATTACCCGGGGGGCGCGTGTCACTTGAAGATAAGTCACGGACGCGGTGTAACAATGCCCCCGCAACGCTCTACGATCCGATTAGACCGGGACCTACTTTTTAAAGTGGATTCCGAACCACTACAAACAACCATGGCACCGACGGGACTCGAACCCGAAACCTGTGGTACCGAGCGCCAGAACGCCAGCCACTCGGCCATTCAGGCCCCTAGGTAAACAAGGTAGTACAAGTAAACCAAAATACTCATTGTTTAGAATTAGCAATTAACTTTATCTTGATTATTCGTGATATTCCGAAAAGATGAAAATATGCCACACGAGTATAATCGAGATAATCCAATTAAAGGGTTAAAACACATATATTTAACAATAAATATCACATTATATTGTTTCAGAAAGTTTTCATATGTTAATGTTGCCAAAACATTTCATTGAATACGGAAAACATATGCATCTGATCCAAATAATCTTTTATGAAAATTTTTCGTAAACACTGTTATTTTGTTATACTTAATCTTCCCTTTGCATTTCTTAGAGGAATGTCCTCCCAATCACATAGTATGCAAAAACAGGAACTGCGTCCCAGAGAGAGCGAAGTGCGATGGAATGGATGATTGCGAAGATGGCACAGATGAGGAAAAGTGTAGTGAGTATATTATTATTTTTTTTTAGAGGACAATATTCGTTCTTTTTTATTTGACTGTTTTCTAAAAGTTCAGTTTCATTTTTATGTTCAGCAGATATTAAACTCTTGTTGACTTATCCTTAAATGGAAATACAAGGAAAGATACACCCTGTTTAAAATGATCAAATGTAGTTATTTTTAAAAAGTAAATGACTTTGTTGAACTCGCATATCTATAAATACAGTATTTTTCATTATACAATGTTATTGACAATTTATAGGTGTAGCATTTACACTAATTTACAAAACATACATGTACTCTAAATTTCCTTACAACAAAATATGTATTCTAGGAAAATAAAGTACCAAATGAACAAGGTACCAAAGTAAATATAAAAATCAAAAGAAAATTGTATCTTATAGACAAGGAAAATAAATTGTACCTTTTAATCACAAAGAAGACATAACTGTAATACATTAAATCTTATTTTTTTAATAATATAATAGTTTCTATAAGACTTTCTTTCATTTTTGTTTTAAGACAGCTTTTAATAAGCCTTTTAAGGCTAATTAAAAGTCTCTCAACATTTACTTGGTATGCTGCTAAAGCAGTCACTATCTTTGCTACTGGTTGAAATATTGATGAACACAATTGAATTGCTATATTAACATTCAATTTTAATATTAATTCATACAATTATGGGAAAATATTTTTTTGTAAAAGAGTAAGGAGTCGTATTTTTAAGCCGCCTCCTGACTTGAACTCTCGACTATTATCTCTGTTTTCTAGAATATATTCTTAGCATGCTAACGACCGGTCCACTCTAAGCCTAAATTTTTTTTTATTTTTTTTTATTTCTAATGCAGCTGGCAAACACTTAGACGTGGACGTCTTGGATGCCTTAAGGCAAGCGCTGCACAGACGTTACTCACTTTGCATTACCCAGGGGGCGCGTGTCACTTGAAGATAAGCCACAGACGCGGAGTCACAATGCCCCCGCAACGCTCTACGATCCTATTAGGACAGGGACCTACGGCTTAAAGTGGATTCTGAACCACTACAAACACCCAAGGGCAAAGCCGGGATTTGAACCCGATACCTGTGGTACCGAACGCCAGAGCGCTAGCCATTCGGCCATCAGGCCCCAGCCTAAATATTAATGGGAAGAAAAAAACCACCGTACATCACATTAAAATTTTATTCGAATCTTAAACTCACATTATGTTTCCTAGTTATATTTTGTGTTATTCGATATTTGTATTACGTTGACAATTGTGTATCACGATATGATTAAAAAATTTCAATAAAGTAATTTTTTATATTGTAAAACTTAATTCGTCTTTTATTTTCCAGAAGTTATGACATTTTATTCACTACACATATGGTAATTGTATATACTAGCAGACCCGGCCACGCGTTGCTGCGGCTTTCTTGTATTTCATTCAATTATTAGATACTATAATTGGTATTGTTAAGGAAGAGATAGGTAAAGAATGATGAGAAGTTCAAATTAAGCTACAACGAATAGAAAATGCTTAATTTTTATTACTTTAATGAATCAGGTAGATAACGTTCATTTTTAACACTTTATAATTATTTTACCAAATTTAATTTTTAATAATCATTACTTTCATATAATAGATAGATGACGAAATAGGAAAATCGTCGATTTTGTATCTAAACAAAAAAAAATCTGAATATAAACTATCCTATCTCTCAAGTTGGAACAAAACATACATTTAAGAGAAAAAAAAGTTAAAATCGGATTGTTAGTTTCGGAGTTCATCCCGAACAAACATCGTGACACGGGAATTATATATAATAGATATATATATATTGCCCACCAATGTTGTGCACTATTAAATGATGATCAATTATTTATAGATATGCCGGTAGTAACTCCCGAAGAGTGCGGCCTGCCCGCCATCAAGCCTCGAGTGGCCTACGAATCTCCGGATCGAGTCGTGGGTGGTGAGGAGGCCGTTCCTCACAGCTGGCCCTGGCAGGTATCCCTGCAGAAGTTCTACATCGAGCCCAATGCGCACTCCTGCGGCGGAACGCTTATTAATTCCCAGTGGGTGCTCACGGCCGCTCACTGCTTCAAGTTGTAAGTTATCTCACTCAAATTGTAATACATTACTTGCTTTCAACTGACTTAGCTACTTTCAATAACTCTTCTTCAAAACTGGTCAACTGTCTTATTAAACTACACTAGATTTTTTTTTTTAATTAAAGAAAAACAATTGCTATGCAGCAATTATTAAAGGTTTTCGTGCAATTTTCTATCACTTATTTTACCACAGGCTTTTTATAACAATTTTTACCAAATTTCGTAGTATGACCACTTATTGTACGGCAATCTTTACTACATTTTTTAACCCATTTCGTGGTATTTTTTTACTACTTTTTAACCACGTTGTTTTATCGTGCATTTTTTTACCATGTAATGTGGCGCTTTTTAACACATACACAATTCGCGGTATTTTTTACCACATCATTAATACTCCTGTTATCGTATAGTATATCTGTAGCCTATTCAACACCTTATCATAATGAACCATGGAAACGATGCCCCACATACACATAAGAAGAAAAAAAAAGAACTGGGTTTTTCAGGGAGGGATATCTTTTTTTTACACATGAAGATGATGCCAAAACGCCTAACACTTTCTTGTCATTTTCAATAGCTATAAGCCAGTGGATAGTGGTAGGCCGATAATCATTAATTACCACACTGAATCACTGCTTAAATTTAGGATGCATTTAATAATAACATGGAATTATAGTGTACATTCGATTGTTTTTACTATATTCTTGCCTCATTTAGAAGATAATTGCACAGCGAATTAATTTCATATGATCATTGGCCAAATCGGAACCTTGTGTCATAAAGCAATACCAACTAATCGAAGGAATCCGCAAATGATTTTTTTTTAATATCAGTGCGGTGTTTCACTTTATGTATTACTATGAACAGAGCACCATTCAATGACAACTCAACATTATTATTAGTAATGACTGTCTTGCCTAGAACTCCCACTTCTCAGTCTGGCCAAGTGGCTAGTTCTCTGGTCTTTGGTATCCCAGGCTTCAGATTCGAATCCTGACGGTGGCATGGATGTTTGTGAGTGGTTCGGAATCCACCTTAAACTGTAGGTCCCGGTCTGTTTAGCCCAAAGAGTGCACAAGATGACCGTAGAGCGACAAACCAAACCAAACCCACTTCTCAGTCGGCTTATCGATGCCAGACGCTTACACGCTGTCACAATCGCTATCGGGTTTCCTCATTTCTGAGAGTCAATGGGTTCGAACCTGCCCCTTATTTTAACTCCCACGTTACGACGCTATGATTTAGTGACCTCACCGCTAAGTGCTGGCCAAGAAGGAGCATGTGTATAACAAAGGTTTTTGCATAGCTTTTATTTGACTGTTGCAAATCGTGACAACTGAAAAATTTGATGAATTTTTGTTAAATTCAGCTCAAATTACGAGCATAAAATAGTGAGCCACAAACCAAAGACAAACGCTTAGAATAATTTTTTTTTCTTTACAAAATTATATTATTCCTGAAAAAGTGAGATTGCTTCGGGCCTTTCTCTAATTGAGTGAACTTCCTGAAGGTTAAATTTATAGCTAAACTTTAATACTAAGTGTGTAGCACAAAATGACTTTCATTAATTACCTTGACATTTGTCATTTTATCCAGATTTCACTTGATAATTGACTCTCCATCGTTAATTTTATGTAAATTGTTATCTCAAAACTGTGCCTGAATATATTTCAGTTTTTTTTATAACATCCCAAATTCTCTTTTAATCTCATTTTCCCTTTTAGGATTTACCCTTCTTCTTGTAACAATATAATTGAATTGAATTCTTTGTAATCACATCGAGTTCTTTTATTAAACATGTGCTTGTTCGTTATTCATCAATGTTACAGAGACATTCAAGTGTTTTAGTTATTTGATGTACTGTTTATTCATTGTAACAAATATGTAGTAGTGGCCAAATAAATCGCACTACTAAAGTCACAAATCACAACATATTGTCGCTAAGTCATCAGTTTCCAGTATAACCAGAATATAGTATAAGCAGCTTCACAAGCAAGGGTGATGTTACAAAGGGAGAGTTGACCAACTCTATTATTTTAAAATTCCTTTTTCTGTCGAGAGCTATAGGAGGGAATACACTTTGATGTATTGATTTGTTTTTAAATTTGCATTCAAAAATTGTAATTTAGTGATTTAAAAATAAGTTACAATTATTAAAAATAAATTGGCATATCCGTTTAAAATAAGTTTCTAAAAAAAAAGGTAAAGAAAATATGGCAAAATCTAGGGTGTATGCATTTTTCATTGACCACTATTATAAATGAAAAAAAAAAAAAACCCAAAAAAAAAACCAATATGATATATTATTTTCATCTTTTTTTTTTTTTTTTTTAAATTTTTGCTTACAATAAACTGATATTTTGCAGCACTCCTGATCCCATGTACTATCGAATCCACATGGGTTCTCATCACAAGTTTAAAAAAGACAAAGGAGAACAAATCAGGTATGCTGAGAAAATCATTGGATACCCAGATCTGGAAATGGAGAGAGTAAGTTAAACCTGTTTGTTGAAAATTATAATTACGTCGTTAATTGCTTTTTCAACTATGAAACTCGATCATACGTGTGATTCAACGGTCGTGGGATAAGCTTTGGTGGTTGTATACAAATTTCTAAACTATGCATTTTTTGTATAAGAATATAGTGCCGGAAGTGACGTGTTGAAGCACGAACATCCATTCAAATAAATTTCTCGCTACAGACGGGAACAACTTGTCAACTGATACCCGTCACATGTCGAGTTTCAAATCCTCTGGCTGATGCGCACTCTATTTTATTCTCACTCGCAACTGTGTTTTCATTTAAGAGACTCCAGTTGACTTAATTGAGGCCCTCGTTGCTCGACTCTCCATTGCAGCTGCAAGCGCGCGCGAAATGGCTGGCATCTTTGGAACAGTTCGCCAATCACTTCTTCGACACTACCAAGCAAGTATTATTATTGGTGGTTGCAATTTAGAACATTTATATTAAACATTGAATGAAATAAACATGTTGTCAACATGTTGTTAATAAATAATTTTTTTTTCTTTTCCTGTCTCATATTTTTGTTTTCGTGCCTCAAACACGCCACTTCCAACCCTGCAATCCTATAAAAAAAGTGCATATTTTAGTAAGCTTTACTATCTTTCAAAATTTTTACCATGACAGTAAATCATATTGTATTTAACGGTTGATATGGTTGGGTCGGAAGAGACTCGTTGAGGAACGAACACAAAAATACGAGACGAAAAAAAAAGAAGAAAAAAATTTATTTACAACAACATTGCAAAGTGCTTCTTTGATTCAATCTTTACAATAGATGCTCACAATTTCGACCGCCAACAATAATACATGCTCGGTAGCTTCCAACGAGTGATTGGCAAGGAGTTCAAAAGTTGCCAGGCTATGGATAGTTGAGCAACGAGGTCCCCAATTGTGTCAATTATTGTTGAGCCTAATCTGTTGTGAGAGAGCACTCGTAGCTAGAAGTCTGGCTTGACTACGTGTCACTGAAGAAGGAGAGCATTGGACTTTAAGGGAGGAGGACTTTTAGGAGGAACTACCATGGAGTCTCCACGTTTTTTGAAACAGTGTCTACAACAAAGCCGCCAGCGGATTGAACCTCAGCCCTAATGTTCATTAGTGGCTCAACGTTACCACTGAGCCACAAATCGGGCAAATAATATCTCGTTAATGAAAACACAGTTATAAAAAGCAGAGTAAGAATTAAATCGGGCATCGGGGTTGTCGGCGTCAACTAGTGACTACAACAACTAGACTAGTCTAGTTAGTGACTAATCAACTTGAAACTAGTCATGTGACGAGTATCAGTTGGTGCATTGTGCCTTGCTTGTTGCGAAAAATTCTGTAATGCAAATTCTAATCTAAAAATGCAAATTTCAAATCAATTTCTCATTTTTTTTAAAATTTCTAATTGTGGTATAATTTTTCAAAAAAAATTATTCGAATTCCTTTGCAAACAAATAGGCATAAAATGTGGACTTTTTTAATTGGTTATATTTGCCATTCAAAATGCACAGAACATATTATTAAATATAATAAAAGTTGTACCATTTTTTTTAAGTTTGCTATTTTCAGTTTATAACTTTGTATTTTTTTTATTTTTTTTAATAATTACATTTAATTCCAAATAATCAATCGTGAAATCTGCTTCCAGCTCAGGGGACACTGGGGAGTGCAAGACGACATAGCGTTAATCAAGCTGAATGCACCAGTTACGTTCTCGGATACTGTCAAGACAGCTTGCCTTCCGAGCCTAGGGTGGGACTTGCAGCCTGGAGATCAGTGCTTTGCCACGGGATGGGGCGAAACGAGAGGTATTGTTTTCTATATAAATAGGCGTGTTATCCAACCCATAAGTTATCGTACATATAACAATGTGCATGTTATCCAACATACATTCTAATTAACCAATATGTTTTCCAATTTCCTCTGTGTCATAATAATATCAAAAGTTGATTAATTTAATTTGTCCTGTAGTAACGGTAGCAAAGAAATGTAAGTAATGAATGCAGCAATTATTATAAAAAAAAAATCAGATTAAATTAAAAATATTATACCCATTTTTATTTTGAGTGTTCAAATAGTTCCAGGAATTTTCAATAATTTCATTACTGCGCTTTCAACTTGTGAGTAGGATTCTTCGGCTGCGAAACTACACCTTTCCCTATACACGTGAACTCAAAATGAATATGGATTTCCTCGTTTTATGGATTATCCTTTTTTTTATTTCAAAATTCTTAATAATGTAGATTTGTGAACTTGAATAGCGGGATCTGCTGATCTTATGGTGCCTCTTCTGCTGAGAGGAATATGTCCAAATTTTTCTCCGTAATCAACAGTTTTTGTTTTTTTTTCAAAAAATCAAAATCAGCATTACATCAGCATAAGATTAACTTTTACAACTATCTTTGTTTATTATTTTAAATTCCAAATTCTTGATAGGATCATTCTTCCGCACTTAAATTGCTTTGAAGTTAATGTAGTAATTGCTCCTTTCTGCATTTTTTCGCATTTTTTTTTTTTATTCTAAAAGACTCATAACTAGAAGTAGTTAATCACAACTCGATCTTTTCTTGAAAACTGTCTTTATCTTACTTTTAGAGGGATTTACGGAGTTTTATTTTTTTTTTTTTTTTTTTACGGAGTGATATTCAACTGAAATAAAACATTTGTTTTCGATCACCGCATGAAATTAGTAGAATATTTGTAATTCGTAAAAATTAGGTTAACCTAAAATTTGAAAGATGTGTTAATAGTAATGACAGATATCATGAAACAATGATTTTGATTGAAGGCTTGAAATTTTTCACTTCAACATAACTTATATTCCAGTATATATAAATGTCAGTAAAATATTGGAACTCCTCATTTCTTGGGCATGTGAGTTTCAAGAATGATCTTGGACAAGGTTTCGATAACCAGAATATAAACCTGGTGCGCCAGAGAAGGACAGGAAATATAAATGCAGAAAGAATTCTATTTTATGATATTTACATAAAATACTTCGCCGTAAAGTGCTTTGATATTTTCGTGTTAAATGTTTTCTCATCGGGAGGTTAAATCTGGAAATAGCTGCAAGAATGAATTTTCTTTATTCCCCTGAAACTCAATACTCATATATTTTTTTTTTGTAAATTTAATTCCTTCAAGTATGTTTGTTTTTAAACAGGTTCAGGATTCGCTGATGTTCTGAAGCAAACGATGCAGAAAGTTTTGTCGAAGGAGGACTGCTACTTCGATCCAAAACACCAAATCTGCGTAAATCATCCCGGATACTACAATTCACCTTGCCACGTGAGTATTGCATTTCGTGCAACCCCCGTACTCGCAACAAAACTGTTATCCAAATAGGATCCAAGGACTCCAATATTTTCTTTCTAATGCAGCTGGCAAACACAGACAGCTTGGTCTTTGGATGCCTTAAGGCAAGTGCTGCACAGACGTACTCACTTTGCATTACCCAGGGGGCGCGTGTAACTTGAAGATAAGCCACGGACGCGGAGTAACAATATCCCCGCAACGCTCTACGTCCTATTAGGACCGGGACCTACTTTTTAAAGTGGATTCCGAACCACTACAAACAACCATGGCACCGCCGGGACTCGAACCCGAAACCTGTGGTACCGAGCGCCAGAGCGCTAGCCACTCGGCCATTCAGGCCCTAGGACTCCAATATAAATAAAACTATTTTAAAGATTTATACATCATCATACAATTATCATACTTAAGTAAAAAAAAAAAAATTTTGTTATAATAAGACCACTCAGAAAATGAAAGAAATTCGGGTTCATACAACTTTAATTTTTAACAGTAAAATAAAAAAAATTTAATTTTAATAAATTAATTGCGTATTATTTAAGAATGTTTTTATAAAAGGGAAGTCCATAAGGACAAAAGCAGTCCAGGAAACAAAAGGAATTAAGAAACCCTCATTCAAATTTATCCTTACTAAAAAAAAAAGGCTGCTTTCTCATTGTTTTGTGCTTATTCAGCTCTCTCATTCTTTTCTAATAAAGCTACTGGAACGGTCACCTACCATTTTTCCAGCAGAAATGCAGAAATCTGTTTGCTGTCAAAATATGTCTTTCACCCATATGTCTTTCTAAGTATCAGGTGTGTTTGGGATTTGTTTTTCTGTCACACTGGATGATTAATTTTTGACAACTTTATAATGTTAAATAATAATAAAAATAATAATAATGCACAAAATAAACAATAGGAGACTAAATTTTGAGGATGCATAAGAATTGTAGCCGTTCCGATATACAGAATTGAAAAAGAAAGGAAATGAAGAGAGAAACTCTCACATTGATTGTTGTTTTCTAATGTCCGGAACTAATTGATTGTTAGTTCTAAATATCCAGACCATTAATGGGTCACACATCATGTCAACCCATTAACGGTCCGGTCATTTTCAGCCATATAAGAAAGCGTCAGTGGGTCCATATGATCACAATATGATCTTTTGTCCAAAACAAAGTTCCTATGTCTCGTTCAAAGTAATAATTGGTTTAATTTTTGTGTTATGATCATTAATTTCGTGTTTGGCATTCCAAATCCATTACATGTGCTACTGTGCCCAAAAAGTAAGACCAATTATTTTTTTTTTCAAAAACTCTTTATTTATTCTTCCAGATTTTTTCATCGCCTTCAAACTAATCCCTCAGGACACATTGCACTTATGCCAACTTTTTTCCCTGAATGCATGCTAAAAAGTCATCGGCAGAAATGGCCTTCAAAGCGCCACTTCTAAAAATTTCTTTCCGATATCGGAATGCTCACCAAATGCCGTCTGCCACATTCTACAAGTTTCCGCAAACAGAATTGAATGCAAGTTGTTTGCTCAATGAATTCAGTCATTTCAAAAATCGCCGGAATCAGTTTGAGCGTCTCACAAAGCCGAGCGCAACTCAAACACTAATGAATGTTTTGACGTGAAATTTCACACAGATGTCAAGGACATGGCCTAAAAAAGAAAACAAATTGAAATTCCATAAACCCTGGAAATTTTAAATTTAAAATTGATCTTACCTTTTGGACACGGTAGTATGTCTCTTTTTTGTGTCAAGCTTTAATATAATTGCATTGATTCATGTGCAAGACATTATATTCAATTTTTTAACAGACCAAAAAATATTTGATTTAATTTTTATTTTCAGGGGGACAGTGGTGGTCCATTGGTGTGCGATATCGGTGGTCGGTGGTTTGTTATGGGAGACACGAGCTACGCCACCGACGGCAACATGCTGAGTGGTGGTTTGTGCGCCATGCCTTCCAACAAGGTCATGTTCAGCAAGGTTTCCGACAAAATAGACTGGATCAAAGCAATGGTGGAGACCTATGCTTGATAAAAACTGTTTCATAATAAATTGCTTTTTTTCATCATGTCGTAAATCTGTAGAATAATTTCAAATTTACAAAGATTACCAAATGAAATCGGTATAATTTCTTCAGAGCTGAATTTGAAGATTTTTCTGTGCTTTGGATTTATTTTTTTATTTGAATTCCTTTTTATTCCTTTTATATTAACAATATGGTGAACCATAAAGAACAAAAAATAATAATTATTAAATAATGCACCCATATGTGATCTTGAGACTTGGTAATGTTCATAATAAATAACAGACTTAATGATTGATAAATAACGAATGGAAAAATTTTATACATTCTGAACATGAGTTCTTGATGTATTTCAAAAAGTTTATTCTACACAATTCCAGAGTTCGGAGGACTCTTAGTTGTGATATGATTTTTTTTTCTAGGATGACTTGTACAATCTCTTACATTAAATAATTTTTTTTTTAAATAATAACATATAGAATAAAATAATATCACTAACTACGAGTTTCTTATTTTCCTTGTAAAGCACATTCGTAGTCCTTATTAAAATAATTACGAATAGAAAGACTTCTCTCTTTCAGAGCATACTGGTTCGTAATATTATCATAACAGGCAGCGATTTCGTCCTATAGTATTTTTGTTGAATTACCCCTGTATAAATGATACATTAGCAATACATAATAATATGTAGAATAAAATAATATCGCTACTTAATAGTTTTTTGTTTTCATTGTAATACCCATATTTGTGATCGGTAAATCAATGTTATTAAATTAAGGTAACTAATTTATGAAAGAGGGACCTGATGGCCGAGTGACTAGCGCTCTCATCTCCGTGCCACAGGGTTCGAGTCTCGACGGTACCATGGATACTTATAATAGTTAGGAATCCACCACAAACGGCACATCCCGGTCTCATATGACTGTTGGGAGTAGGTCGGACAACCCTACCCCCTAAAGAAAGAAAACATCTGGTGTTTCGGAATCTGCCAGTAGGCAGACGGCTTTGACCCACCATGGGGCTTTGCGCCAATGAAGAAGAATATACGAAAGAAAGTGTAATAAAATGAGTTAAAATGAACAAAGATGCAACCGGAATTCATTTAAGTTTATTTTTGATAAATGTCTAATTTTTTTTTTTTTTTTTTTAATTTATGATTTATTTTCAAACTTTTTTTTTCTTTCTAATGCAGCTGGCAAGCACAGACAGCTTGGTCTTTGGATGCCTTAAGGCAAGTGCTGCAGAGACGTACTCACTTTGCATGACCCAGGGGGCGCGTGTAACTTGAAGATAAGCCACGGACGCGGAGTAACAATGCCCCCGCGACGCTCTACGATCCTATTAGGACCGGGACCTACTTTTTAAAGTGGATTCCGAACCACTACAAACAACCATGGCACCGCCGGGATTCAAACCCGAAACCTATAGTACCGAGCGCCAGAGCGCTAGCCACTCGGCCATTCAGGCCCTATTTTCAAACTTTATGAGTAAAATTTAGAAGCATATTAAAAGCATATCCTGAAATATTAAGAATGTATTTAGATTGTGTATCATTCCAATTAATGCATTTATTTAAATGCATTAATTGGAATTTTTTTTTATCTGGAAATTAAGACAAAAAAATGAAAAACATTTTAAAACACATCGTTATTTGTTTTAGTTTAAATTTTAAATCATGAAACTATTTTTCACTTTAACGCCTCTTCTGAAAATTGCATAAAAAAATTCATATTTAATCTGTAATAAAAAATCAAACTCCCTTGACAAAAACATATCTAAAATACATTAAAATGTCCATTGTTTATTTGTAGTGGTTTTGTTCCTCGGCATTTTCTTCAGCTATCCGCGCTTCCTCTACAACTTTTGCACTATTTTGCTCTCGGACGAAACGTTCTTTTCCCTTGGTTTCATTTTCTAATCTTTCAGCTATAACTTTTTTTTGTTGTTGTTGTTCTAATGCAGCTGGCAAACACTTAGACAGCTTGGTCTTGGATGCCTCAAGGCAAGCGCTGCGCAGACGTACTCACTTTGCATGACCCAGGGGGCGCGTGTAACTTGAAGATAAGCCACGGACGCGGAGTAACAATGCCCTCGCAACGCTCTGCGATCCTATTAGGGTCGGGACCTACGGTTTAAAGTGGATTCCGAGCCACTACAAACATCCATGGCACCTCCGGGACTCGAACCCCAAACCTGTGGTACCGAGCGCTAGCCACTCGGCCATTCAGGCCCTTCAGCTGTAACATTATCTAACGCATTTTTCACAAGTTCTGCATCTGCAACGAAAATTGGAGTTTTCATGATCAGTTCCCGTAAGTTTATCACTCTGAGACACCCTCAACTTTCTCACCAAGTTCGGTGGCAAATTTTACTAAATCTTTTTTCTGCATTTTGTTTATAAAAGACATGTTGGCAGTTTTTTTCTACTCTTTATGCAAGCTTAGATATTTTATTTTGTTCTAATGCAGCTGGCAAACATTTAGACAATTGTCTTGGATGCCTTAAAGCAAGCGCTGCACCGACGTTACCCACTTAGCACTACCCAGGAGGTGCGTGTAGCTTGAAGATGAACTACGGATGTGGAGTAATAATACCCCCTAAATGATCTATGATCCTGTTAGACAGGGACCTACGGTTTAAAGTGGATTCCGAAGCACTACAAACATCCATGGCATCGTCGGGACTCGAACCCGAAACTTGTGGTATTGAGCGCCAGAGCGCTAGCCACTCGGCTAACTTTTATATCTAAACTTAGGGCCACTCAGGCCCCAAGTTTAGATATAAAAGTTATTATTTCAAGGGCACAGTCGCTTCACTATATTACAACACTAAAATTTACAAAATGTACCTTAATGTTGTTAAAGAAATTTTTTTTTTTGTATTAACAACCAATTGTTATAAAAAACCAATTTCAATATACTTATCACATTTAGATTCAAAATTTAAAAAATAAACATTAAAAATAAAATGACTTCTTGTCAGTGCTCAATACGAAACAATTGCAACACAATTTATATTTTACTTTACAATGTCTTCACTAGTTCAGCCATAAAGGTGACTGTTTGCACTCTGAAGTGATACAATTTTTAAATAATATTCACAAAATTAAATAATGATAAATATTTAACATTCTAACAGTACGTAAATGTAAATATTTGCGTTCCTCGAGAAAAAAAAAATAAACAGAATAAAATTTATAACGTTTCTTCATCCCATTAATTAATAATCCGAATCACAACATGAAGCACATAATTCTTTCAAAAGCGTTGTTGCTGGTAAGAAACCAAATATTCAGATATAAAACAAAACAGAAAAAAAAAATATCAAGTCGAATGTGGACAGTGGATGAACATTGACTAGGCAAAATTCAAGATCATTTCATCGTTTATATTTATGCACCATCAACATGGTCGATTCTTGCTATACTATGAATTTTTCGTACTTTGAAAAATATTTCATAGAACGCAGATTATACTTAAATTCAATTCAAAAGTTTCTTACCTCAGTTTTAGTCGGATTCGGGCACCACGTTAAGCAGGTATGGACGCCACATTTTATTGTGCAAGTTAAGTTGCCAGATTCTAACTGGGTATGGTTGGGTTGAAATACTTGAGGAACAGAATGCAGAACTCAGTTTTATTGGCACACACACAAACACCACACAATACAATTAGAGTCGTATACTATTTAACACATTTAAAGAGATTAATTATAGATTCGTGGAAGGACTCCACTTCGAAACCGAAATTCCGAAACTATCCAAAGTATATTTCCTCTCCGGGCGAGAGTCTATAGGCCAATTAATACGAAGGTTTGCGATAAATATATTTCCCCTCGGGTGAGAGATTGTAAACTAAACGTTTTTCAGCAGAAGCACAGGTTGCGCTGTGTACTTCCTATCAGGTGAGAGTCTCGAGGTCTACTGATCATTTCTCCAGAACGATATAGGGGGCGCTCTTGCCAATGTGTAGGAGGCAGCACGGTTACAAAACAATATTGCAATCGCTATCACGAAATATTTCATAAAGATAAAAAATCATTGTTTTACAAACTGTAAAAAAGGAAAATTCTGATACTATATAAATAAAAAGTTTTTAACATGTAAAAAAAAAACATTAATCTTTAACCTTTACAATATATCATTTAAAAAAATGTTTAAAAAAAAAAATACAATCACATAAAATTCAATCATCAAATTACCAGATTATCCTAGAAGTTATTAATTTAAAAAAAAAAAAAAAAAAGATTTTATATAGTTTAAAATAACTTAATCAAAAAATTTTTCGTTATTTTAGGCAACGTTTTAATTCTGATTTTTAACCTTCATTGACAATTTATTACAGCGAAGTTTCTTCTTATTCTTCGTCTCCTTCATTAGCGCAACAGCCTCTTGGTGATCAAAGATAGTCTGCCTACTGGCAGATTTCGAAACCTAAGATGCTTTCTTTTTACGGGGTAGGGTTATCAGCCCTATGCCCAACGCTCTAGACCTTTATTAGACTGGGACATACGATTTAGGGGGAGGGGGGATTTCGAACCTCTACAAGCATCCATGGCACCTCCGAAAGTCAAGACAGAAACACGTGGCACCGAGCGCTAATCACTCGGCCATCAGGGCCCACAACAAGCTTTATATTAATTATAAAATATACCGTATAATAATAAATATACTGTAATGTAATGTACTGTAGCTGGACAACCTTAGATCATACTTGCTCACTTTAAATTAAATGACCTCAATTTGTAAGTAATTGCTATTTACATTAAGAATGGGCAACATTACGTTATTCAAGAAAGCCTTTTCAGACATCCTTAAAATCTAATTCAGGAAATTCAATCGTGAAACCAAGAATTCAATGAAATAAACATTAAACGAACAAAATATTATGTAGTATCGTTACTTTAAATATTCATGTAATATTGTTAATTCAATGCAAAACTTTAAAACTACAAAGATGATTTTAGGAATGGATGAGCATGGGTCAAGATTTTACTATGCGCAGGATTTAATTGCAGAAAATATCAAGGAACTATAAGCAAATCGAATTATTTATCAAACAGTAAAAAAGAACTGAAAATAACCTTTTATTCGATTCTTATAAATATGGTAATAATAAATAAAAAATAATTCTTTTCACAATTTTTTTCTGTATTTATTAGAACTGATATTCAATACGATATTGACATCTGATAAATAATGACAGAACTTTACGTAACATTCTGTAAATGCCTATGCCTTATTTCAGCTATATATCTCTATCATTTTATGGATCCAGTTCACTTTGTCAGACATCTTCATGAAGACGGTCCTCTGGTCGGGCATGGCACACAGACCATGCATGAAGTTGCTCATCGTCCCAAAGCTAGTGGCACCCATCACATACCACTTGCCTCCAAGCTTGCAAGCGAGGGGACCGCCGCTGTCACCCTGAAAACAGAATGGTTTATTCTGGGATGCAGAATTTCTACATAAAAACATGAATTATCTCACTGTATAGGTAAACTGATAGATGTCGACATCTATATTTCTAGGATTTTATTATAACAGGGTGTTCGGTCAATTCCGTAGAGATGTGTAGAGCATGAATCTTTGCATGGAGTGTGCATAAAAGTTCTCCAAATCACCCTATGCAGCACATGGACTTCTCAATAGAAAGGTGGCCATCACTTTGGCTGACGTTCACACTCAAGGCGGTTTGATGGCCAATTGGCTAGCGCTCTGTCTTTTGGTACCACAGGCGTTTCAGGTTCGAATTCTGGTAGTGGCAAGGATGTTGGTGAGTGGTACGGAATCCCCTCTAAACTGTAGGTCCCAATCTAATTAGCTTAAAATGTGCACACAATAACCGTAGAGCGACAAACCAAACCACACTCAACAACAAATCCCGGCCAAGTTTAGGAGTGCCGGTGAGGATCCATCAGAATTCATTTGTCTCAAGCCTATCGGTCTCTTTAAAGCAGCTAGGTTTGCCATCCATCTATTAACAGCAGTGTAATGATAAACGTGTTTGTTTAATTTGCATTTTGTGTGATTACTTTAATAAGTGAACGCGAGATATGTAGTCTACTGAAAAACATCATATCTATAAATGGTGCACAGCGTAAGGAAAATATTATTGCAAAATAGAGTACATTTGTATCTCATAGGATGTTGGGACATAAACTGTGCAGAGCGAGAATCCTCAATTGGAGTGCATAAAAGTTGCCCAAAGAATACGACTTCTGCAGCTCGTAGTTCTAGACAAAATCGCGTATGAAAGTTAAATAATGTTACATTCGATGCACGGGGAATTAAATTTTAAAAGAAAAAGGGACATCGGTGTTCGCGCATGCTGGCATGGATACCCTAGCGGCGAAAAATTTTTATGTTAGTGTCGTGCGTGATCTGCAAGAGTGAAATAGCTTGGCTGCAAGTGGGTATGTCTATTAACAGCAGTGTAACAATAAACGTGTTTATTTAATTTGGATTTGTGATTACTTGAATAAGTGAACGCCAAATATGTAGTCTACTGAAAAACACCATATCGGTAAATGGTGCATGGTAGGGAGATAAGCAAAATGAGCCCCAATCTACAGATTTGTGGTTTCCGTCCTTCACTTAAACATGAGTAACTTTCCGTTTGTTCAGGGCTCGTCCAAATCGAAATGATAATCATAAAGACACTATAGGTTCAGTGAATAGAATACAAATATTTTTTTTTTTCTTAAATAACATTGAAAAAATAATTTTCGGAAAAAATAAAAATTGGGTGTAATTCTTATTTTTTTTTTTTTTTTTTTTTAAGTAACAAAACAGTCGGAAACAAAAATACATTCATGTTACATATACTACAATAAAACTACATATTTAAAACGGCTTTTTTAATTAGCAAGCAAAGCAGCAATTAATTAATTTAATTAGCAAAGGAAAACTTTTCTTTAGATACATAAGCAACTAAACAAAAAATGAATTGACTAATAATAAAAAAATGATTATTCTTTTACATAAATATCTGAAAAATAAATTAATTATCTCTTAAAAAGGATATATAACAAAAAAAATTTTTAATGTCTTACGTGGCAAGTTGATTGAAATCCTATTCGGTTTTTTACACATATTTGGGTGGCTTCTTCATAACTGCAATTTGATTTCGGCATTGTAGACACATCTGTTTGCTTCAAAGCATGGTTGGCTCCAGTACCTTTATAGACATCGTTAAAATATTATTAATCATTACTTTCTCATCAATACTCTTTAATTTTAAATCATTTAGGTAACGTAAATTTTTTAATGAATATGAAAAAGAGTTATTCCTTCAAACTTCATTCTAAGTTTACTTAGTAAGCATAAAATTTAAAGACTTAATTCAATTCAGAAATGTTTAATTTAGCATTCACACTTTACGGATTTAAATCCATCAGGCTTTTGGACCCATCTCAAAACGTTAACCACACACTTGCAGACTTTCTTAAAAATCTTGTCATGAGAAACAATGATTCTCGTCACATTATTGCTGCAAACAAAATCAATACCACACCTGGAATTTGTGTAAAAATACGACATAGTTCATTTGCTGATTTAGTTATGCAAAAACACTCTCATACCATTTTGATTACTAGAAATGACTCATACACTCCAAACTTTTTTTTTTTTTGTTAAAGTATTGACCTACATATATTTACGTACTATTTTTCTGACTGAATAAGAGGACTGTTACCTACGTTGCCATACGAAAAAATATTTGTTTTAACATTTTATTTGTTTTACATGTTTAACATGTTATTTTTTTTACATGTTTAACATGTTATTTTTTATACATGTTTAACATGTTATATTTGTTTTAACATGTTGACCATAGGCGCATAATACCACATTGTGATCAATGACTTCAAAGAAGAAATATTTACCATACACACCCATGGTTTCATTTTGTGGTCCATTGTTTCATATTTATTTTTTTTTTCCTAATGTAGTTGGCAAACACTGTTTCATATTTATAGAAGAAAGGATTTTTCATGGTGGCTTATGATTTTAAAGAAAAAATGTTTATCTTGACGCATAATTTGCCATAGTTTCCTTTTGCTATTCATTGTTTCATATTATAACTCATGATTTTATAGAATAAATGTTTTCTGTGTGTCTATGTAACTTACTATAGATATCTGTAGTTTCATTTTGTGACCCACAATTTCGTTTTGTGATCCATAATTTCATATTGTGACACATTTTATGACTTATAATTTCTTATTATAACCCACAGTTTCATATTGTGACATGATTTTATAGAATTTTTTTTATCTTTAGATTAGAATTAATTTAGATTAGAATTTAGATTAGAATTTTTT
The DNA here is from genome assembly GCA_021605075.1 of Caerostris darwini. Taxonomy (NCBI): domain Eukaryota; kingdom Metazoa; phylum Arthropoda; class Arachnida; order Araneae; family Araneidae; genus Caerostris; species Caerostris darwini. The sequence continues at coordinate 808,447 of BPLQ01008199.1, forward strand.
TTATTTTTCTATGAATGTATTATTTACCATAAACTCGTGATTTCAAATGCAAAAAAAAATGTATGTATAAAAAAAGTAAAGAAATTCATATAATAGCCCAACTTTTCATAGAGAAATATTTGTTTTAACATATTAACCATTGAAACCAACTTCAAATTATGTTACACAGTCTCGTAGAAAGAAAAATATGAATCGATGTGTTATGCCACACCTTTTATTCCGTCAGTTGAATTATAGGACATCCTTTAACAGGAGAATCGCAGACAGAAGTACTGCAACGGAATTCAAGTTGTCATGTGCAACCTCTTCAATAGGTTTTACTTAGGGTTACTCGTAATTGGGGTAATTATATTTTTAATTTCGCTGCATTAAAAATAGTATGTTTGAAACTTTATCTAACATAGATTTTTATCCAAAAGGAATCAAAGGTTTATTAGATATTCGAACTAAATAAATAGCTTTTTCTAAGAGAAGCATGCAGGTTGTCATAAACTATTTTGAGAAAATAAGAGTGGCGGTAGTATCTGCCAAGAGGATTTATATTTGTTAAAAAACTTAGAGAGACACCACACTTTGAATGTCAGGAAAACATAATTAAAGATAAACAAACTGAATTTTCAAAAGCAACATGAAGGGAACTAACTAAATCATAAGTTCCACAGTCTCAGATTAGAAAATAGGCGCTCAAAGGGGCACACTAGACAGGTGGTGTACAACTAACTTTAGCGAATGAAGGAGTGGACACATTCTCAAGGACTTTTGATGTCGTGATTATCCTTCCCGCAGGAACAATGATTACATGGACGAGATATCCTACAGTCCATGGTTATCTAATACACCAATGATTTTAGATGCTACGGTAATAACGTGAAGCATTCAGGATGTGGCGTTTTGAAAAAGTAGTGTTTGCTTTCACTTGTTAGTATAGAGCCTTGATAAGCCAAACTGTTGAAACAATAGTTCAAATTGCTTCTTTTCACTGGAAATTTGTATACCATCTAAGTTTGACGGTAATGTTCAAGAGATGGGCTACTTCTCTGGTGCGAAAGAAATGATACTGGAAGTGAAGATTTGTACTTGTTGCATGTGATTTAAAATTACTCCTTTCTAAGTTTGGAATGCGACCGTAAATTCTACAGTAAATATATACGGCACCATAATAGAGAGTTTTTGCATACCGTACGTTAGTTACCGTAGGACATCCGTTAGCTTTTTCTCCCTAGCGCGCATGCTCAGTTTCCTATGAGCATGCGCGCTAGGGAGAAAAAGCTAACGGATGTCCTACGGTAACTAACGTACGGTATGCAAAAACTCTCTAATAATAATTTAAAAGTAGCATTGATAATAAGAATTATTTTAGCATTGAGGATGCTTTAATCATTACATTGAAACAATGAGGAAGAACGACATTCACTTCGCTAAGCTTCTATTGCACCCTAATGGGCCAATCAGTGCAACTGTAAAAATTGCTTCTTTTCACTAAAATTTGTATGCATGTGTTTGATTCGAATATTCTGGGGATGGGATAGTTCTTTAAAACGAAACGCAGGATACCAAGGGTGACTGATAGAACAATATTTGATACGGTTGGCTTTCTTTTGAACTTTGATATGTGAATCAGCTGCAACAGTCGGTATTGTTCCTTTTTCACTGGAAATTTATATATCATATGCGTTTGACGATGTTCTGAAGGTGGATGACTTCTCTAACATGAAAAAAGACATCAAGTGCTACGATTTGTACTTGTCGAATTTGATTTAAATTGTGTATTATTTTTATAGAATAATAATATAAGAATAATAAATATTGTTTACCTTAATACTATCACACTTCTTATTTTATCAAGAAAGTTTGTAACCACACTGGAGAAATTAATAATCAAAAATTAAGGAAAGGTAATATTCCCAACTTCTTCATCATTCTCTTGTTTTGTAAGGTGAGACTAATACTTCTACTCACCTCTGGTCTCCCCCCATCCAGTGGCGTAGCAGAGAGTCCCCGGGGCCAAATCCCAGCCCAGCGAAGGCAAGCAGCCTGGGCGCACTTGGTCTGTGAACTGGACGGGGGCGTTCAGTTTTATGAGAGCGATGTCGTGTCTCATGTCGAGCGACCCTCGTATCTGTAATAAACAGAATTTAACGACAAGATATATGAAGAATTTTTAATCATGTTTTTGACTGTAATATCGCACGAACATTATTAAGACATTATAGCACTTTTGCATTCAACATATTCCTTCCATTATTTAATAACTTGAATAAAAGATTTAAAGCACTTTACTCATTTAAATAAAGGAATATTATTAAGTAATAATAATTATATAATTCACTAATATTTTTGTGTTGTGTCTAATCCTCAGTTTCCTACAGTGCGAGGCGACATTCCGTGAGTACTATAGTATGCTCATGGATGGAGGTAAAGGTGCAGCTTCTGTTGTGATGAAGCACTCGTAGGACTGACTTGGCTCCGTCACTCTGAAGAAGGAGGACAGATTTTTATGGACAACTATTCCGCATTTGCGTATCGTATGGGAGAAAACGTGGAAAAACTCCCACCGGGTAGTCAGACTCCCAAGGCAAGATGCTGAACATCACAAAAGCCATCGAGTCTTCTCGCTTTTTGAAACAGTATCTACAAAAAAGCCGCCAGTCGATGGAACCTCCGCCCTAATTGTGATTTGATTGCTTAAACATCTCCCATTGACAACCAGGCAGTCTAATGGGTATTATCCAAGTTTTTAGCAATACAAAACTAGAATGCAGAGCAATTTCTTCCAGAAAGAAATACTCTCACTGATCTTTGCGTAAGGAAAATACGAAACCCACCGATGTACAAAAAAAAAATTTAATATATCTTTCACAAAATTGACGAATTCAGTCTTATTTCAGGTGCTATGAGTATATAATTTAAAGACAGTATTTTTTTTTTTTTTAATTTACTCAAAAAAAACCAACATTATAGTTATGATTCATCATCATCAGTGGCGCAATAGCCCCATGGTGGACCAAGGCCGTCTGCCTGTTGGCAGATATAGTTATGATTATTCTGAATAAATATATAAACATATTTTTAAAAGTTATAATTTAAAAATAAAAACATTTTAAACTCTTAATAGAAGATAAAAAAAATAATCAAAATATCAAATACGTATGTTCAGGGAAATTTTACATTCATAGAAATTAAAAACGAAAAAAGAATTTTAAAAAAATTTACTCACGTTGTCTCCAGTTAGATCGGGCCAAATTATCAGTCTTTTGCCGTATCGTATTTGTTCATGTGCATCTTTAAAATACTTGTGATGTTTGCCGAAATGTATTCTCCAATTTTGAGCATATGGATTTCTAAAATAAATAACTCCATAAAACAATTTATATTGATCGTGGATAAAAATAACGCGCATTCAATCCATTATCCTTTTTTTTCAAACTAAATGTAAAAAAAATTAAGAAAAAAATAGTCGAATTCTGTAAACTTAACTTTGTTCTAAGCGGTTTAAAAAAAAAGAATCCTTCAACTTAGCGGCCAAGTTACACTCAGTAATATGCGTATATGCGGCACGTGGCCAAGTAACATCGAATACATGTACCTCGCGGTAGTTATAGTAAGTAAAATGCGACAAAATAACAGTAAGCAACATGCCACCAGAGGCCAAATAATTTTGAATACATGTGGCTCGCGAACACATTACATTCAATAACATGCGGCACTGGGCCAAATAACATCGAATACATGTACCTCGCGACCAAGTAACATTAAGTAAAATGCGCAAAATAACAGTAAGCAACATGCCACCAACAGTCAAGTAGCACTGAATACAAACCCAGTTACAGTCAATACGGGCTGCCAATCAATTAAGCCAATCAGTCTAAGTTACAGTCAATGTGGGCTGCCAATCAGTTAAGCCAGTCAGTCTAAGTTACAGTCAATGCGGTCAATGCAAATCAATACCATGAGGTCTGCAATCATATAAGTACATGCGGCTAGCGACCAAGTTACAGTAAATAACATGCTGCCAGGTAACAATGAACGTGACCCACAACCAAATTACAGTGAATAATATGCGGTCCATTGTTGAGTTACAGTAAGTAACATGCTGTCAAGTAACAGAAAGCAACACGTTACACTGAACACGTTACACACGTCCAAGTTACACTGAATAAAATTCTACTTTAACAGGATCACTTCATAAAAAAATGCAAATCAAAAAAGAATTTTATAAATGAGTGATTGTCACCCTTTGAAGCAGTGCGCAGCAGTCACCACCCACTGGGCGTTGATGAGAGAGCCTCCGCAAGAGTGGCTGATGTAAGAGTAGCGGTTCTGCAAGGACACCTGCCAGGGCCAGCTGCCGGGGATGGCCTCCTGACCACCGATGATCCTGTCCGGAGAACGACCTCCGAACACGGTGTCCGGGACGATGGGTGGATCGCCGCACTCCGAAGTGGCCACGGGGAGATCTGAAAAATGCACTCTCATTTATAACTCACTCGTTCTTTGGAAAATTATTCTCAACGTTCAAAAATGGATCGCGTGAACTTCTATCAGTTGAAATATTTAAAAGCGTAAAACTTAGTCTTTATTTATTTCTCTTCTATATACTAGTTAAAGGGCCTGAATAGCCGAGCGGCTAGCGCTCTGGCTCTCGGTACCATAGGTTTCGGGTTCGGGTGCCATGGATGTTTGTAGTCGTTCGGAATCGAATTTAAAAAGTAGGTCCTGGTCCTAATAGGATCGTAGAGCGTTGCGGGGGCATTGTTACTCTGCGTCCGTATCTTCAAGTTACACGCGCCCCCTGGGTAATGCAAAGTGAGTAACGTCTGTGCCGCGCTTGCCTTAAGGTATCCAAGACCAAGCTGTCTACGTGTTTGCCAGCGGCATTAGAACAAAAAAAAAATATATATATACTAGTTAAAATAATTTCATAGATGCTGTCATTTTTACGTGGGGCCTGAATGGCCGAGTGGCTAGCACTCTGGCACTCGGTTCCACAGGTTTCGGATTCGAGTCCCGGCGGTGCCATGGATATTTGCAGGGGTTCGGAATCCACTTTAAACCGCAGGCCCCAGTCTAACAGGATCGCAGATATTGTTACTCCGCGTGCGTAGCTTATCTTCAAGATACACGCACCTTCTGGGTAGTGCTAAGTGAGTAACGTCGATGCAGCTCTTGCCTTAGGGCACCGCAGACAATTGTCTAAAAGTTTGTTAGCTGCATTAGAACAAAAAAAAAATGTGAATGTTTTGAAGTTCCACTCTTCCAGAAAGTGAATATTATGTTTAAAACACTCGCAAAAAAAATTATTTTTAATTATTATTAATTTATTTTTATTTATTTCTGAAAAAAGATAGAATTTTGTAAAATTATACAAAAAAAAATTCTAAATTTTTGGAATATGCCTTGAAGTAATCAAAATATACTCAACTGCAATCTTCTTCATCGGTACCATCACCACAATCATCTATTCCGTTGCACTTCTGAGTACTTGGGTCGAAGCATTTTTGATTGCCACATTCCTTTAAGCCGGAAGTACAGCGCTCTGCAGAGAAAAATGTATCTTAATTGATTTTTAAAAACCCTTTGGAAGACGGTCGGGCAGTTAAATACTGACCGCTCTTACATTCTATTTTTAAATACTTACAATATATTTCATACTGTGTATCAAAAATTTCATTTCGCAAAATTTCAGCTAAAAAATTTTACGCATTTCAGAAAGTTACGTTAGAATGATTTTATATTTTATTCTTGAAAAATAATTGGAATTTCTCCAAATAAAATGAACCCTTATTTGTCTAATGTACAAATTATAATTCCATAGATTTTTTTTTTATTATCTACAACAATAAAAAGCAATGACCGTATGTGTGATCTGTATGGTTCTGTGTGGTCCTACTTGACCAATTTCGCTGAAAATTTCATCGTTTATTCTTATTGGTACCGGGTGTGTTTAGAGCGGGGGTGGCCAACCCGCGGCCCACCTTGAACATTTTTCCGGCCCGTGAGATGTATCACATTTTTACAAAGTATATTTATTTTGTAATGGCCAAAGTAGGGAAAATCAATGTATTAAAAATGTACATCATGTGTGCATCCCTACATTCAAAAATGAACTGTCGAAATGATGAGGAAAAATTAACTTTGATTTTAAAATAATGTTCTTGCGAATATAGGGCAGATAGTGCCTTTTTATTTATGAGTTTGCAGTTATGAGTTCGCAGAATAATGAAATTAATTTCTGGAATATCTAATATAATAGGTCACTTTAAGTGACCTCGGTGACGCACTGACCATCCCTAGTTGATTATAACATCAGAATCAAAATTAGATTTTTATAACACTTACGTCACAAAAGAGAAATTTTCCAATTTGAGAATTTCTGGCACAAAAGTTGTTACCGCTTTTGGTTCAACTTACACCTGCAAACCGTTTTTTTTTTTTTTTTTTTTTTTTTTTTTTTTTTTTCCCCTTCCCTAAAATGAAATTTGCCAAACACGCTCAAACATAACAGGCCTGCAAAACCCATTACGATATGCAAATACCCAAATTGCAAAAGCTAAATTTAAGGGTGGAAAAACAAATATCGCACTAGTAAAATAAAGATTTTTTTAACGATTTCATATTTTTATTTCGTTTATATGTATATATCTTTTATATTTCATTTACAGTGTTATATATTTCTTTACAATGTGCGTTTAGTATCATTATTATTATATTGTCTATGTTTAAATGCAAGAATAATAATAAACTCATTAAGTTTCAATTTTTCACTCCAAAAAATGTCTACAGTGGGTCTAAATCTAATATGGGGATATCTAATTATGTATGCGGCCCAGGGAGTTACGATGCATTTCCAAAGTGGCCCATAAGATCATTTGAGTTGACCACGCCTGGTTTAGAGACTAGTTTGAACGAAATTCGATAGGTTGTTTTTATAAATAGAAGGAAATGTTCGTATGTGTGCCCTCTACAGACTCAAAAGAACTATCCCTCATACTAATTCAAAACAATGCTAAACAATTAAAACAATGCTACACTTTTAAACAATGATCATTTTGATACATCGATAATGCTTGAGTTTTGAGATTTTTTAAAAAAATATTTCACTATTATTGACCAATAGTAAATGGGTCAAAACTAAAAGTCGCTTCTTGCATACGATATTGTCAATATTAACAATAAGCCACTCCACACACCAAAAGACGTGACAGCTTCATAGTGGAGATGGAATCCCCTTCCAGCAGCCATGGAGTCCGTCCTGAAGAGCAGGTGCACCTTGTTCACCCCGGGGTCGGTGACGAGGGGCTCCGGCTTGTCCGTTCCGCACACCTGCGCCATCACCTCTTCTTTCGCCCCGGAATAGACGGTCAGACCGTCTTGGCCGCAGAAATCGGAGGGGTCGATGTCCATGTCCACAAAAGTCACTTTTAACCGCTATGTGCAAAACAAGCACTTGGTTACATCAAAAAAATTTGTAATGAATTTTAAAATCAAAATTAGTTTACATCATAGATTTATAAAATTGAATTCTTTTTTTTTTTTTTTTTTTTTTTTTTTTTTTTTTTTTTTTTTTTTTTTTGCTGGCATTTCTGATTTTAAGGAAACAACATTTTTTTTCTAATGCAGCTGGCAAATACTTAGACCGTGATTTTTATATGCCATAAGCAAGGACTGCACCGACGTTACTCACTTGCACTACCCGGGGTGCGTAATGTGCCTTTACATAACACAGCTTTAAATAATTTCATGTTTCGGAAAAGTAATCGTTTTGGATTTTATGTTTTTGGCAAAACATGTTTTAACTCAAATAAAAATAACCTTTTTTTTCCCTTCATTTTCATTTTTGTTCACTCAATTTCGCTGATATAGTAGAAAAAATTAAATTTTCAATCATGCTCCTTCCTACACATTGGCAAGAGTGTCCAGCGTCCCCCCTTCCTCTCTCTCCCGCCTTTGGCGTTCATGATAAATGGTCAGTCCTCGAGACTCTTCCCCGAGACAAAGTAGAGCACGCAATCTGCGTTCCCGCAGAGAAACATTTAGTTTGTAGTGTCCCATCCCGAGAGGAAACATATTTAGCGCCCCTTGGCGCATTAGTTGGCCTACAGATTCTCACCCGGAGAGGAAGTATCTTTCGCGCATCTTGCGTGTATCGAAGTTTGGGTTTTAGCTTACAAGTGGAGTCCTTCCACGAATCTATACTTATCTATCTTTAAATATGTTAAATATTGTATATAATTGTATGCATGTAGTGTTTGTGCATAAGTTTGTAAATTTTCAAACCTATGCTTGAAGTATCTCAACCCAGCCACAGCCAGTTACAATCTGGTTGCCCAATCTGCACACTACAAATTTTATTAAAAATTATAATTAAAAATAAAATTACAATTCAATTAATATTTAAAATTAATGTTACGTTTAATTTAAAAAAAAATTTCATATCCTTCGAGTGGAAACAGGTTTGTTTCTTAATGGGTCAATACATTATGTTGCAATGATCGGTGCTACGTTATATAGAGCGCGATTTTAAAATTGAGCATACTTTAGACAAACCCATGAAATATGTAATGAGTTCTTTCAATAAACTTGTGAACAATTCACGATTTGATAGGCAACGAAATTAAAAATCTTGTATGATGTTAAGAAGAAAGACAATTTCAAAGTATACCTCCATTCAAGTTAACGCATTACTAATAACATTTTTTATCTCCAGATTAGCAATGAATTTAAAAAAAAATATTAAAAATTATTTTTTCTTATTTAGATAATTATTTTTTTTGTTAAATTATAGCCATATAGTGTTGCATGTTTTATTTATCGAAAAGTATTTAAAGAAAATTATCTATTTAAAAACTTTTTAAAAATAAAAATGATATACGATGTGACAGGCCTCGGTAATAGACCGCTATATTTTAATAGACGATAATTATTACAAGAATGAACATTTAACAGATTTTTTTAAAATGAAATAAGTTTTGTTGATGTTAAAAATTTAAGGTAAAAGAAAATATCCTTTTTATAATGTATACTGGTTAAAACTTACATAGCCATCAGGGGCGTTGATCCTGTACTCACACCAAAGGCCATTTGGGTATTCTCCATCTTCATAAAACGGGCTGTATACATCTCCACTCAATTTAGAACTTGTTGCATTGTACTGGTACAGTTCGTGGCATTGAAATGGTTCTTCGTCTGTAGCATCTGATGGTGTTTCATAAAAAAATAAGATGTTCAATTTTTTGAAATTACACTTAAATGTTAAAAACTTAAATAATATTAGAGAATTATTATTTTGAAAATCAAAGATAATTATAATACGTGAACTGGATAATAATAATAATAGAAGCATCAGTTTATTAATATGCTTGAGAATTTATCTAAAATTAGAATCAAGCTTATGGTATGTATCTTGAATTTAATGAACCATTTTCTTCAATATTACTCCACATTATAATTTTCTCTAAAAACACTAATTCAAGTTTGTGTGTTCGTACAAAAAAAAAATCATTTTTTAAAACTTTTCTAGGATATTGATACGTATACTTAGTCACATAAAATATATTTGCAGAGCAATTATGATTATGCCTTTTAACGATCTAATACTTTTCAAAATAAGAAATTATTTAAATAATAAATATTTTTAACTTAATTTCAAGAGAAAAAAACTCAGAAAAATAAATTAAATGACAAGACGAGCAAGTAAATAACTGTGTAGGTTACATCACAAATTAAAATAAGTATACGAAAGGAGAAAAATCACAATATTTTTGCAAAACAATTTAAATTGGAAAATTTTTAGGATACCCTTTGATTTTTATCATTGCGTATAAACTTGAGGGCACTGAGAGTACTGAATGTTTAGAGTCAGAAATTATATATTCTACCTTTCCGCTATAAGTAGTTTCCAGCTATTTTACAGCAGTTCATGCAATATGTTTTTGAACCTTAGTATTATTTCTCAAGCTCTAATTTAGAGTCATCCCAATTTCTTTTCCAATTTCGTACTCAAGTCATTTTTCTTTGAATGATATATGATCTCTCAGTCTCACTTTATCTCTTTTGAAAGTGTTATGATCTCTAAAGTCCCAATTTCTCTCTGTTGAAAGTGGTATGATCTCACAAGTCCTGAATTCTCTCTGTTGAAAGAGGTATCGTGTCTCAAGTTCCGATTTATCTCTGTTGAAAGTGGTATGATCTCACAAATCCTAAATTCTCTCTGTTGAAAGAGGTATCATGTCTCAAGTTCCGATTTATCTCTGTTGAAAGAGGTATCACGTCTCAAGTTCCGATTTATCTCTGTTGAAAGTGGTATGATCTCACAAGTCCTAAATTCTCTCCATTGAAAATGGTTTGATTCCAGAAGGCCCAGTTATTCTCTGTAGCCAGGAATGTAATCTCACGAGTCCCAATTTCTCTTTGTTGGAAGACGTACTATATGATTTCTCAAGTCCCAATTGAGTTTTAATGTAAATTTCCTTTCAAAATCATCAAATTACAGAACTGATTTATTATTTTGCAATTAATTACTTAGCTGACTATCCCAATATCTGTATTGATTCATTGTTCTGTGGAGGATCATTCAATTGGTTATTCCAACTGCTGGCGTACATTCTCAAACCAAAATTAAAATAACTCAATGATTTACAGTTGTTGTTTTTTCATAATCCTTGGTTTGAAATTGGCATTTGATTTTATCCAATATTTTTAATGCCCTTTTATTCATGAATGTCTAATTTATTCCTACCCAATAAAAAAAAATAAATAAAAATAAAAAAATAAAAAAAATAAAATAAATTTTTTACAGAATTACAAGTAAGACCATTCTGACAATTCTATCCAGCTTTGTAATACACAGCGAATTATATGACTTACAAAAATTATTTTCAAAGACTTCAATTTGGCAATTTGGAGGCACTAGTACTTTGATTTTCCTTGATTTTTTTCACACAACATTACAAGTCTTTTGATTCCTTGAATATGGATTATCACACTTCATAGTTCTTGCCTTACTTTTCTTTCAGCCGAGAATTTCCAGTGATCTTTTGCAACGTTTAAAAACTTTCGCTACTGTTTTTAATAATTTGACTGTCGAAAGCTTACTGCCTCTATACAGTTTTGTTATTAATTCCTTAACAAATTTCTTTTCCCCTTTAGCTATTATCAAATACAGAAATGTTTAATGCCTCGCAAGTGAAACTCATAGCAAAAATTTAGAAGGATTTTTGTATTAACTGGCCTTCTATAAAATATATTACTATCAGTATTAAATTAAATAAGAATGTTTTATATCATTTTATTGCTTTTTCTGGGATCTGATATTTTATGAGCATATAGTTTTGGGAATTCTATGAAAATCTTAAACAAATAAACACCTGGAATCTCACAAAATATGGGTCAGTTTTTTCTGTATGAATATATCCTTGGATATTCTGCTATCCAAGCAACACGATATATTAATGCTGGACTTGGGACGATTTTTCTTGCTGGATTTTTAGTAATACAGCTAATGTATCCACAATGGTATGAGAAGTTCAGTTCAGGAGGTATGAGTTTAGAAATGGTATACTTGAAATCACCTCTGTAATGATCTTTTTAGGGGCAAAAGTTGAAGATTACCATAAAATAAATGTTAGAAAATTTACTGTTGACCTTGGAAAGGTATGGCAACGATTTCGAGACATTTTGCAGCGCTTGAAAAGGCGAAAACACTTGACAAATGGGCTCCACAAGAGTTAACAGATAGGCAGAAATTGCAAGTCTTTCAAATTCGCACATCCCTGAGTATCCGGCAAAGAAATAGTTTCTTTTCGGACCGCATCCTTACTTGTGAGGAAATGCAGACACTATATGACAATCGTAAACACTCAATACAATGTCCCGATGCAGACGAAAAGCCTAAACACACACCCAAACTAATCTTACATCCAATGGTGGCGGTTTCATGGAATCAAAGGGAAGTTATCCATTACAGTTTCTTGGGAATATATCAAACAATTACGGCCCAGTATTACAATCAATAATTGGCATTGTGGATCAGAAATTGCTGTCATCAGAAACAGAGTCGGTGAATTTGAAAGAAGTTATTATTTTCCATGATAACGCTAGTTTTCACATTTCACACTCTAAAAATTGTACGAGTCGAAATTTGAGTTTCTGCCTTATCCACTCTATTCACCAACCACACTTGTCTCTAACCACACTGATTAACAATTCTTTAAGCACTTCGAATTGTTTTTTAAGTATAAAAGCATTATTAGTCATAAAGCTGTCAAAAAAATTGTTATTAAATTTTTTGACTTTAAACAAACGATGTTCTTTGAAGCTGGCATAAAAAGTCCTATGGCTGATATGATGTAAATAAGATTTATATCAATCATATATGTAATGAAACATTGATATAAATAATATAGGCTTGATGTAAATGATATGGCATTGAAGTAAATAAATCATAACTTAATTAAATATGCTCAAACATTTTGTGTTCGTGACCTGTTAAAAATTATGTATTCAAAAGTACCATTTTATGTGGGCAAACCCAATTGTAAAATTCAATATAATGGAAAATAACTGTGTTTAGTCTTTTTAGCAGCCTATAATACACACACACACACACACACATATATATATATATACATATGTATATGTATATGTGTGTGTGTCCTTTTTATGCGTCCTTCAATAAAACGCATAATTTAGGCTTTGTGATCTGATTTGTCGAATACATACTAAATTTTTACTTAATCATTTTTTCAAATTTTCAAATTACTCTATTTGAATAAAAGTTAATCTATGTAGGAGAAAAATTTTGATAGCGAAAATAATAAACTAATCACATTTTAGCACTGATAGTATTTTATTCTAAATAACAAATATTTAAATACTAAGAAACAACATTTTTTATTCTTTGTAAATATTGCAAATATCGGTTAATATCTTTATAAATATCATATTAAAATGAGAATATCACTGATTTTTTTTTTAGATTGAAAAAAAAATAATCCAAGTTGTATTGAAAAAAATTAATTAGTAAAAAAGAATTTTTAATAACATTTGTATACTGGATGTATGAAATCGTTTCACTGACATTTACTTTAACACTCAATGGTCATTTAGGATATTGCTTATTTTTCTTCTGTTTATATAAAATAAAATAAAAATATAAACGAGCAAAAATGATTTTTAAAACTATTCATGTATAGGTTAAGGAAGAATTCATAATTTTTTTTTTTTCTTTTTATATAATTTGACTTTTTTTTATCATTATATTTATTTATTTATTTTTAATTTCGTACATTTAATTTGTGTAAACACTGAAATCAATGAAAATCATCATTAATGAAGTGTTCGCTCTTGAATTTAATGAAGTCTATGCTTAGCTTAAAATTTTCTTTGAAAAACATTCTTGAAGTATGTTTGTCCCTATAAGAAAAACAACTTCAAATAACCATATATAGAATTCTAAATACGCAAACATCAACTGTACATATTTTGTTCACTCTAAAAATTATTTATGTAATTCTGTTTACAAATTTCTTATCAGCTAATCTGATTCTTTATATTCGAGCAAATTTCATTTAGGGTAAGAAAATTCTGACAGGATTACAATGTTTAATGGAAAAGGTACAAAGTTAGGTATTTTGAAACCAATTAAACAAACGAATTAATATTATTAACAAACCAATTAAACCAACTAATTAGCATTATTAGCAAACCAATTAAACCAACTAATTAGCATTATTTGTAAATAACGAATTAGTATTATTTGTAAACCAATAAATTAGTATTACTAACAAATCAATTAAACCAATGAATTAGTATTACTAACAAATTAAACCAATGAATTAGTATTACTAACAAATCAATTAAATCAACGAATTAGTATAATTTGAAAACCAATTAAAGCAACGAATTAGTATTATTTGTAAACCAACAAATTAGTATTACTAACAAATCAATTAAACTAACGAATTAGCATTATTGGGAAACAAATTAAACCAACGAATTAGTATTATTAACAAACCAATTAAAACAATGATTTAGTATTATTACCAAACCAATTAAACCAAAGATTTAGTATTATTTGTAATCCAATTAAGCCAACGAATTAGTATCATTAGCAAACCAACTAAACCAACGAATTAGTATTATTAACAAACCAATTAAACCAACGAACGAATGAGTATTATTAACAAACCAATTTAGCCAAAGAATTAATATCATTTGTAAATCAACGAATTAGAATTATTTGTAAGCCAACGAATTAATAGTATTATTAGCAAACCAATTAAACTAACGAATTAGTATTATTTGCAAACCAATTAAACCAACGAATTAGCATTATTTGTAAATAACGAATTAGTGTTATTTGTAAACCAATAAATTAGTATTACAAACAAATCAATTAAATCAATGAATTAGTATTACTAACAAATTAAACCAATGAATTAGTATTACTAACAAATCAATTAAATCAACGAATTAGTATAATTTGAAAACCAATTAAAGCAACGAATTAGTATTATTTGTAAACCAACGAATTAATATTACTAACAAACCAATTAAACTAACGAATTAGTATAATTCGAAAACCAATTAAAGCAAAGAATTAGTATTATTAGCAAACCAATTAAAACAACGACTTAGTATTATTGGGAAACAAATTAGACCAACGAATTAGTATTATTAACAAACCAATTAAAACAATGATTTAGTATTATTACCAAACCAATTAAAACAATGATTTAGTATTATTACCAAACCAATTAAACCAAATATTTAGTATTATTTGTAATCCAATTAAGCCAACGAATTAGTATCATTAGCAAACCAATTAAACCAACGAATTAGTATTATTAACGAACCAATTAAACTAACGAACGAATTAGTATTATTAACAAACCAATTTAGCCAAAGAATTAATATTATTTGTAAATCAACGAATTAGTATTATTTGTAAGCCAACGAATTAATAGTATTATTAGCAAACTAATTAAACCAACGAATTAGCATTATTAGTAAACAAATTAACCAAAGAATCAGTATTTTGAAATCAATGAGATATAATTTACCTCCAAACAGTGTCAAAACCAAAATTAAAAGTGAACAATACACCAGGCATTGATTGAACGCCATTTTGTGCAGGAGTGAACATGATTTTCGACGCCTGAACCTTTTGTCTCCTCACAGATAACAAATCTTTGAAGTATGCAGTGATTCTCATTCCGTATCGAAATCACTGTGGGACTCGAGCAGATGGTGAAAATTATTAAGCTTTATTAGAACACTGGCAGAATTCATTGAAGAAAAATTAAGAGTTAAATAGTACAAATAGGATAAAAATGAATTTTTATCAAAAAATATTATATAACGTTCAAGACAAAAAAGGCCTTTTTAACGTTGCTTAAAACGGCTGAAGACTTGCAGTTGGCGTGCCATTGACTGAATTCCATTGAGATTTAAGATCCCTTAAATTCCTCATCAGAAAGAATGTTTAATTTACCGTGGCTGCATAATTAATGCTAGTATTGACTTAAAAATAATATATAATTAATTTTAATTGCTGTAATAAAAATAAAAACTATTACAAATTTAAAAGGACATTTTATTAAAACTTTGACTGCCGGTCATGTGTGATTGTGCTGATAGTAATTGCCCCGCCATAGAAAATGGGTTTTATCCAGAAGGCAACTCACTTTTTGTAACAAATAGGATTCAAAAGTGGTAATAAAACATGATTATGTGTATCCAACTGATAAGTAATATTTAGTCCTCTCCTAATAGAATACTTTGACTACGCGCCACCGCATGATAGTCAGTAGAGGTAAAATTATTTCCTAAATGTCTCATTATGCGTTGGAGCGTGATGTGTAAAAATGAAACATAGTAATGAAAAAAGTGACAAAATGCAATATTTTTCTATGATACTTTATCACTATATTTAACATTAACATTTAATATAAATGAATTATTATAAGTTGGTTGAAATGATATTATTACTGCAAACTTTGGGGAGGGATGAATTCGTCATCGCTGTCATAACTGACATCACTCGGGTGCTCGTCCGAAAGCTCAGTCAACACATTTGCAACGTCATCACCTGTTACTTTGCAATGTCATTATCTGTTACATCAGTTGTTACATTGCAATGTCATTATATATGTCATATCTTCTTCTTACATCATCAGACTTACTAATTGGCATTTTTCTTTTTTGAGGGGCGTGGTGGCCCTGCGAAAGTATCGTCTCTACAAAACTATTACGACAACTACTTTACATTCGTAATGAATAAAAACTTATTGCAGATAGCAACCTTGATGTCTTTTCAAAAAAGGAAACTATTGCAGACAACAGAGGGGCGTTTTAGAGAACGATTGTTTGATTAGAGCCTTGAGTTTCCGACTTAAAGAATATTGGTTCGAAACTCAATAAGAGGATATTAGAAATAAGCATGATATATCTTGTGATTATCATAAGCATGATTTATGCTGGAAATTCTCTCCGTTAGGCTTTAGGTGGCAAGTCAGAGTCCCCAAATAGCACTTTTTAAAGTGGTCATTCCACATTGCGAAGACAAATTTGAGTGTAATGCAGAAGACTCTTCGTGTTGCACCCTGGGTAACGATGAGTTTGATACATATCTGTGGTGCAGTGGCAAATTATCTAAGGCCAAAAATGCCGGGCATTGCAAAAATAAGGTATTGTTTATTCTTTTATTTAATAATGTAGTAGATGTGTCGTCGTTTGCTTGCTCAGCTAGATCTAAAATCTAGGTGGGGTCAAATTGAGTCCCAAGTCCAATAACACATTTATTTTGACTACCACAATTACATACAAATAATAAACAATATTTAACACACACCAGGTATATTTAAAGAACATTCAATTAATCATTTAATGGAAGGATTCCACTTCTAGCTCTCGGGATGAAAGATTGTTATTTTGTGCCAGTTGCGCTCTAAGTCCTCTCGAGTGAGAGTCACGATGCCTACTGAACTTTTCATCGGAACGCCGCAAGGGGCACTCTTGCAGTGCATAGGAGGAAACACGGTTACAGGTAGAAACACGGTAGGTGGAACCACGGTTACAATAATATTTTCTACCATGTAAGGCATACTTTACTCTTCTATACATCGATCTATCAATCTCCCTTTTCACTGGGAGCGCCACTCAGTTCAGCTAATATAGGTCTCGGGTGTCTACACATGTTCAAACGACTTCTTCCAGGAAAATACAGTCAATTTGTGTTTTCCACTCACACTTTCAAAGTCAATGGAAGTTTCTTCGGCTTATAGTTTCAGCATGTACATACTCGGCATAGACAGAGGAACTATTGGTTAGGTTCATTTTCAGAATTTTCAATGGAGCTCTCTGAAATTTAGAAGATCATTTTGTCAAAGACTTGACCGTTCTTAGCCCTCATAAAAATAATTCTCATTGCCTTGCTTCATAAAATTAATAATGTAAAAGAACGGGTTATTTGGTGCTAACTTGAAACAAATCTCGAGTGAAAGATTTAACAGTACGTTTAAATTGGCTTGGATTCGAATCCAAATGTCTAAAAAATGTACTTATCCAAGTTCTCATTTTAAAATAGCTATTATTTTCAACAAAGATATTTTTTCTGCAAAAATATTACATTATTTTTAACTTGCCTAACAAAACACTATTGTACTTATGTACTTTATAAAGTTATACATTTTGAAGAACAGTTTATATACAGATAGATATATTCTGGCCGGCAGTCTTTTCTTTAATACTTTTCTATGCACTAAAACGAAATTTCAACATCTAGAAGAAATTAGTTTAGAAGAATAAAATTTAGGAAAAGTAGTCTATGTAGCTTATTCATTTGATTAAAGTTTCAAGGTCACAGAGTAAAATTCGCGCTGCTGGCACCCAACGTGTTCTATAGAGTGTTGACGCGTTGTATTAGCCAATGAAATCACCAGATATGGGACATTGTTGACGATAAATCCAACGCCATCCGCCACCAGCACGAATTGTTGCTTATTTGATTAACCAACTGTAACAGGCGTGTATTTCCCTCCCATGAAATGAACATGCAACAACCGGTACGACACAATGCATGCTTGCATTCAAAATCGT
Source organism: Caerostris darwini (assembly GCA_021605075.1). Classification (NCBI taxonomy): domain Eukaryota; kingdom Metazoa; phylum Arthropoda; class Arachnida; order Araneae; family Araneidae; genus Caerostris; species Caerostris darwini. The sequence continues at coordinate 826,546 of BPLQ01008199.1, forward strand.
AGAAATCACAGTGGTTGTTAATGTGCCACCATTTTACATTTCAAATGGTTCTATTCATACGCACTTTAACCTATGACTTTACAACTTTAATCATATAAATGCGATACCTAGACAAATACTATGTCTAAATTTCATTCCTCTAAACTAATTTCTTCATGGCGTTGGGATTTCATTTTCCACCAATGTGTTAATATAAAAAAAATTATTATTGAGAAAATAATTTTTTTATTTTATTTCAAGCTTGATTTTTTGTGATCAGATCGCAAAAATTACCAGCATTGAAAAAATAGGACTTAATTTTCCATGTAATAAGCAGAAGACAGAGCTAAAATGTGGAAATATTTTGCAATATGCGGACGAAATGATAGCTTTAAATCAAAAACATTTAATCTAGAATTTGAGAAATAATACTGCTAATTTTACAGTGAGAAATCGTTTAATGTCTAGGGGTGGCCAACTCGCGAACAGCTTTGAATATTTTTCCGGCACGTGAGATTTATATTAAACTTTTACAAAATATATTTACTTTATAATGGTCAAATTAGTGGAAACCAATGTATTAAAAAATACATTATGTGTGCATCCATATATTCAAAAATTAACTGCCGAAATGACGAGAAGAAATTAACTTTGATTTTAAATTAATATTCTTGTGAATATAGGGCAGTTATTGCCTGTTTTATTTATGAGTTTACAGTTATGAATTCGCAGAATAATTAAATTATATTCTGCGAACTCATGTGCGCGCAGTTTGGAACTTGTAATATAACAGATCCTATGTTTCACTTTAAGGGGCCCGCAGTGACCATCCCTAGATATTCGAGAAATCTGGCATAAAAGGTTGTTTGCGCTTTTGGTTCAACTTACAACGGACAATCTTTTTTTTTTTTTTTTTTTTTTCTTCTAAAATGAAATTGACCAAACACAAAACACGTTTAAACACAATGAACGCAACACCTATTATGATGCGCAAATATTCAAATTGAGATCGATTTGCAAAAGCTAAGTGAAAGAGTGGAGAAATACATATTGCACGAGTAAAATAAATATTTTTTAATGATTTCATTTTTCTTATTTTGTTTATATTTATATAGTTTTTATATTTCATTTTGAGTGTTATATATTTCGTTACAATCTGTGTTTAGTATCATCCATGTTTACATGTAAGAATAATAGTAAACACAAAAATAGCAACTCCTTATGTTTCAATTTTTCACTCTAAAAAAATGTATATAGTGGGTCTAAATCCAATATAGAGATATATATTTTTATATGCGGCCCGCGAAGTCATGATGCATTTCCAAAGTTGCCCGCAAGATCATTTGGGTTGGCCACCTCTGCTTTCGATCTCTTTCGATTGAATCGATCCCATCTGGTGGGAGGCCTTCCTCCTTTGTGGGTGCCTTCAATAGTTGAAAAAGTAACTTTTTTTTAGTTGGATTCGAGTCGTTGTATCTGAAAATGTGCCCCAGCCATCTAATACGGCTTGGTTTTATAACTTATACAATATCAGGTTTTGCAAATTTGTTGTAAATTTCATGGTTATATTGTATTCTACAGCCATCGTTTTGCCTAACAGCACTAAAAAATTTTTCCAATTATTTTTCTTTCAAAAATTAACAGCCTGTCTTTTTCAGTTTTATTTAATGGCTAGAACTCACTGCCATCCAAAACGAATAGTCTGATATTGTCTGTGGTACTTGTTGTAATACTGAAAGACATTAAATTAACATTTAATTTTTAACATTAATTCCTAAAAGTCTGGAAATATACAAAATATTTTTATAAAGAATTTTATAAAAATCAGCTTTTCTATTCAGGAACATTTTTTTTCAGTTACATTGTTTTGTTGTAACTCTTCCTACCTACATTCTTTTACACTGCTGGATCAAACAGTACTCAATTTCAAATCTTATCCCGAATTACCAATGTGACAATAATACCGTTTTGTTTGATACTCGTCAGTAGTAAAATCATATTTTATTGGGAATAAATATCCTTTAAAACACTGAAGTCTGCTGGTAGCTGCTTCTTTGACACTTTCGCCGCAGATCCCAAGTCAGCGCGTACTATGGCGCCAACACTACACGGCCAATCACGAGCTAGAACGTAATGTGTAGTGAGATATCACTGGCCAGTCGTGTTAGCGCGGGAAGACGTGCGCCACAACATTTCGTCTCCACTTCCATCAGCATTATATGTTAGGTGCAGGGCCGGATTTAGATGAAAAGAGGCCCTAGGCTATTCCACTTATGAGCCCTTTTCAACTCCCATTTTTAAGTTTGTAAATTACATAAGAGATAATAAAATACGTCATTACTGTGATATATCAATATGTTAAATGAAACAGGTTGTGATGGGTACTAATCTTTATAAAAAATGTGGCCCGGGTAATAAATAAATAAAAAGTCGAGAACACTTATTTGCACATTTATTCTCAGTACCCTATATAGTACTTTTAACAATAACCAATCAAACATAAAACACAACATTTACAAAGAAACAAAATTCAAATAATAAAAATCTTTGACTACGAAAATAAAATATGCAATAAAAATTATCATATTTTCTATCAAATTAAATTCAATATATTCAATACATTGGAGATTAAAGTAAATTCAATTCAGATAAATTTATTTCATAATAAAGTATGAATTTCAAGTTTTAAACTAAACCAAAAATGGAACTTTATTCAAACAAAATCCAGATCACAAAAAAGAAAATATCAAATTGTATATCATATTAAATTTTATGTTAATAGTTATTTTATTTAAGAACTGATTCAATCCAAGTATACATTTAAAACGAAATAATAGATTAGAATTTCTTTCTAAACTTTCTCACACAGAATTCTTCATCAAAATAAGTTCATCAAAATCTATTTTTCTGAAGGTTTCATTTTCGATGCACAAAATACTTAATGAAGACAACCTCGTCTGGGTCATTGTGCTTCTTAATTGATTTTTGATATTTTTAAGTCTTGAAAACGACCTTTCCACAGTACAACTAGTGACTATTAAACTGAAAAACTGCCGTAAGATTGATTCCAAATTGGGGAAGCTCACTTGAATATTTTCTTTGAATATTATTTGATACAAGTCTGTATGCGACAGTGTGGAATTTTTTGAAGGCTTATGCGTTTGTCTCACTTTGTGAAAATGAAATAGTTCTTCAGTAAGATTTCGGTTGACATCTTCTGGGTATTCTTGCATTAACAGCTCAACATCTCTTTGAAGTTCTACCTTTGATAATGTAAGATCGGCAAGAAAGGAAAATATTTTCACTACATCATCGTAAACAGAAGCTCTTCTTCCTAAATTTGATTCTAGTGCATCTAATATAGGAATAAATGATTTAATCCTAAATTTATCTCTTGAAGAGAGTTCGTCTAAGGCAGGGGTCTCCAAACTTTCCAGCCTTAGGACCATACTGTTTACTCCAGTAAGTGCCAAAACCGCTTTAATTTTTCTGCCATTATCTATAATTTCTAGTTAGTTGTTATGCTTAAGTAAAATGTTCTGCGTATTATACTTGTCCTGAAGCTTTACCTAGCAAGTCAATAAAACCGAGTTATTACCATTCAGTGTTTTTTTTATCCAACTTATTACAACAACAATAGGCTATTCGCTGCCGCGGGCTGGATTTGTCCCGCGGGCCGTAGTTTGGAGACCCCTGGTCTAAGGCATCAAGGTCAGATTCATTTGCCGAACGCGTTGATCTTAACCAATACATTTTTATGTTTGTTTATTAGTCATATGTGTAGAATTTCTCCTTATTTTCAATTCAGTGTTTACTGTTTTTAAAATAGTGTAATTCTAATTTTGCTAACAGTTTGAATGCAGGCCCCTTCTTGATCTTGAGGTCCTAGGCTGAAGAATAGTTATCCTATAGGAAAATCCGGTCCTGGTTAGGTGTGTCAGCTGCTTTTGGCGTGGAATAAAGGTTAGCAGTTGATTGTAAAAGTATGTGGTTTCGAATTGATAGCTTCATTGGTTATTAACAAAATCTTGTAATATGAGTTTAATGGTTCTAAATGCCCTTCTCAAAAAAAAAAAAAAAAAAAAAAAAAAAAAAAAAAATATGCAATCTAATAAGCCTCCAACACAGCGATGACCAACCCGCGGACCTGCCTTGAATATTTTTCCGACCCGTGAGGTTTTTATCGCCCTTTTACAAAATATATTTATTTTATAATGGACAACGTAGTGAAAATCAATGTATTAAAAAAACACATTCATTATGTGTGCATCCATATATTCAAAAACTAACTGTCGAAATTATGAGAAAAAATTTGAACTTGACAAGAATTTAAATAAATTTAATTAAAGTTATAGTAATTATTATTATTATTATTTATTTATTTTTTTTTTTATTATTATTTTTTTTTTTTTTAAGTACCGATTTTTATAGAGATGATGTATCTAGAATAAAAAAATAACTTTTCTGTATTTTAATAGTATGGAAATATATTTGAACCTCAAAATAGCATAGAAAATTATATTTATAAATTTTAAATACACAAGTTTTTAAACGATTACACTTTAATGAAAAATTAGATTGTTTAGCATAAAAGGAACTTTAAATTATAAATAAAATAATATCAAATTATACATAAAAAGAATATTTTTATTTAGATTTAATTTAGAATTTTCTTGTATTTTTATGTTCAAATAAAGATGATTGCTAACATAAAATAAACAAAAAGTAATTTTTTTTTTTGCTCTATATATATAATTTATGTAAATAATCCAGAAATGATTCATTTCAATTATTTTCCTGAATTCTATTAGATTAAAACAGCTGTCAGGTAGTGAATGAGAATATATTTAGCTTTTTTTTTTAATGAAATAAACTTATCATGATTAATAATTTGCAAAATTTTGATTTGCTCTTGTGAAAACAAATTTATTGATAACAAAAAATATAAAAAAACCCAAAAAAATATGAATTTGATAGTTGAAATATCTATCAGCAAATATTTAAAAATATATATATTATTTCAATGAAATTGAGAGTGTTTATTTTAGAAATCTTCAGTTTTAAAAACCTAAGGTTAAACTTTTTAAAACAGAAATTAAATTAAATGATAGTTAATTTAAGATTAGTTATAAATAGCGTTAAAATCAATTTATTAAAAAAACATTAGAGAGTTTTTGCATACCGTATTTTGGACGTCCGTTAGTTTTTTATCTCTAGCGCGCATGCTCATAGGAAATTGCGCATGCGTATCTGTAATAATGTTTCCTATGAGCATGCGCTCTAGGCAGAAAAAGTTAACGGACGTCCAAAATACGGTATGCAAAAACTCTCTATTATCTGTTTATCGCTCTGAAAGCTTTCCCTAGCGCGTGTGACGTCATAGATCTCTTTGTCTTCAGCAGCGGCCTTGGTATTTAGGAGCAGTTGCCGTAGGTGGGCTGTTCAGTCGATTACAACCACGGATCGCGTGGAATGGTAAACATCCGGTTTAACGACGGAAATAGACGAATCGATTACTTGTTAGGGGTGCTCGTCTGGTAAAGGCAATGCAAAATTGCTTTAAAAGAAAAATATATATATAATAACTAGTTTGTAATTTTTTTCATATGTTTTTCTTTCAATTTCATAATCTAAATTTTCAATTACTAAAAATTAAAATTGTTCTTATTTGTAATTAAAAAATCCTTCCTAAATGACATTCCCTGCTGCTTTATTTGAAATTGCCCGAATTGGCCATTTGCCAATTTTCCACACGATTGGAATCGGACTGTGTACGATCATTAATAAAAATAATAAGGCCATGTAATGCGGCAAAAATAAATGGTGCAATGCAGTTGATAAACAAAATTAACCAAGAAATTCTTCCATTACGGAACCAGAGATTTTTAGCAAAATTGATCCAGTGTCATAGTATACCCACCAATATATACCCAAGTATACCAACCAATTTTTGTGTCACAATTCCCTTAACTTTTAAAGTTACAGAAAGAGACACATATACAAAATACAATAATTTCATCCATTAATAGTTATTTTCTTCTTGTTATAATTAATAAGAAAAAAGCAAGAAAATTTTGCTTTATTTCATTGAAGAACATCTGTTACAACAAACAATAACTCAAATAACATTTACACATTTTTATTATTGCCATTTTGTTGAAAAAATGTAATTCTGTAAATCATTGCACATCACTAACGCCAAAAATATATTTAATAAGCTAAACAATTACTTATATTGACACCTAACATCTTATGCTGCAGATGGTGGTTCTAATGTGATGTGCAAGAAAAATGATTGCTTAAAATTGATGAAAGATGAGAAACCTTATAAGAACTTCTTGTGCATTGTGTTACTCATACGCATAATTGAATAGTGAAAAATATTTTGTATCTTCTAAATGAAGTACTAAATTCTGTTATAAATTGTATCAATACTATTAAAATTAATGCCAAACATGAGCAACTCATCTCTTCAATCTATTTTATGAAGATCACATTGAATTAGAGCTAAGTTTAGATGGTTTGTAAAAAGGAACTACTTCAAGAGATTTATGGAAGTGATTCTTAGTGATTTTTTTAAGAACCCAACATGACGCATTTGTTAACGGTCAGCGGTAAAGTGTTTGTGAGCTATTAGCCGATATCTTTGAAAAACTAAATATATTAAATAACAAACATCAAGGAATAAATAAAACTGTCGATACAAAAGGAAAAAGATTGATATCTAGTTTCATTACTTTTATTGAATTATGTCAAATATATTTGCAACAAATTTTTTTTTTTTAATTTCATTAGCTTTAAATAATGAAGTCACCAATATTGCTGCACTTATTATTGTCAATCATCTGAAAATTCTAACAGCTGATTTAAAAAGAAGATTTTTTTATTTGAAATTAATTTTCCAACTTAAATGATACAGTCAATATTAATGGATTTGTCTGTTATTTCAAATATTTGTATATATTTTATGAAATTATATATAGAGATATAATGTGTTAAAAAGAACTCAAGAAATGCATAATGATGTGTCACTTAAAACATTATTTAATATAAAAAGAGCAAGGGTATGGCTTTGGGGGGAAACAAAAATCAACTATCCAAATTCAACCAAATAGGCAAGATAACTATTGTTATGGTTTCCATCTTCATATTTAGCTGAATATAGATATATGACCATAAATGATTTGCTACTGCTAAGATGAGAGAAGAGCCCCAACCCAGCTTGATAGAATACAATGGAGAGCCTTGACATTGAAGCTAACTAGATTGGAATCTAACATAAAATCTTGTTGCAGTAAGTATCAAGCTAAAGGATCTCACTAAATTTAAACAATAAATAATTTCTAATAATTAAAACAATGTAGAAAAATATTCAATTAAAATTATTTAAAAATTTCCATTACATGTTTTTAAAATTTATTTACTGTGTTTTTTCGACAAATTTCTAGTGGCTTCTGCCTAAAACGCATCATTTAAGTTTCTTAAGTGAACATTTCAATTTTTGAATATTAGAAATCACATTTATGTTACACGGGAGCATGACAATTTTAGAAAGGCTTAGGTGAGACATTGCACATAAAAAATTAAATTATTTATAAAAATTATTCGCATTCAATTACAATCAAATACACATACTAAGTATATAAACTGTACAAATAAAATATTAAAAATGTTAAATTTCTATTTGTATTTCATAAACTAGCTAAAAATCTATCATTAAGGTGGCCTTTTTATTTTCCCTCTTACCTGTTCTAAAGCTCAGTTTAATCAAAATTCATGAAAATATTCTAAAAATGGATCTGTTTTACTATTTGTTACATTCTTATGTGCATAACTGAATTTTAATATCAAACAATATAGTTATCACATTGGCCATTGAGCTTTCTTGTGCCTAAACACTATTATTGCTATGATTGCAATACACTCCATAATTATATCGAATCCTGATTCCTTCTGTATACTGTGTGCTCTATTAGGTCAAATATACAGTTATCGTATTAATAGTTATATATTATTAATGGTCTTATGTATATACAATTAAATGTGGCCTTATATAAACTTATTATGTACATAAATAACAAACTATTACATAAATTTATAAATTTCCATGCGAAATTTAAACATATGAATGTGAGTAAGAACACATAAACACAAAAGTTATATTTAAAAAAAAACACAAAATAAAATAAAACAAAATAGAAAGGAACTTTTTAGTAAAACATTCTCTTGAAATAATCATTTTAAAAATTAAGAGATTCAACGGTGATTTATACAACATGTATACGAGTCTCGCAACGATAATCAGCTTACTTGGTGACAGTTTTATAAGTCCTTCATACAATATGCAAATGAGGATCAGTTTCCTATATATATATATATAAATATAAATTTCCCAGAATTTTAACTTGAAATAATGCTTTTTTTCTTTTCAATATGATTTAACAAATAATATATCTTATGATGTTCTGATATCTGATAATAGATCAATGATATATCATATTAAGTAAATATATAATTTGCCAAAATAAATACACATATTACTGGAAAAAAAAATAATGTTGTGAATTATATGTAAAAAAAAAATCATATTATAAGAAACTAAACTGTAGCTGTGTAAAATGGCTGAACATTTAAAGGTCATTTTAATATTTTAAAATATAATTTCAATAAAAAAACAATTTATAATTTTCTAATATTAGTGCAACCAATTTTATATTAAATCAAACACCGATGCAGTTCTAATTTAAATTTAAAAAATTTTAATAGCTTTAGTAAAGCAAATATTTAATTTTCAAGCATAAAATATGTCCATTATTTTTTTTTTTAGTTTTAATTACTAATATCTTATAAAGTCAAATTATGACAAATTTTTATTTCTAAAAAATATAAAACAATTATTATTCCAAAAAAAAAAAAATTTTTTTTTAAATGAGAAAAACTAGTTAAACACATAAAAATTTAAAGCAAACCAATTTAATTTTTCCCTTGTTAACCATCCACTTTCTGAACAGCATCAACTTGTTTGCACCAAAAAAAGACCTACAATTATTTTTTTAAATTTGCAAATGGGTCTTAATTGACATCTTCTTTATCTCATAAACTTTCCATAATAATTTATAAAAAAAATTATATCTTAAGAGTTAACAGCAATAGAAAACCAGCCCTGTTATACCAAATTTTACTTCATTTTTTTAACTTTATCTAATATTTAATGTCTTTTAAAAATATTCCCAAATATTTGTTTAAAATGTTATTAATTTTAGAATAAAAAAAATTTCAACTGGTAAAAAATTAAAGAATATTAATTAAAAGATTCAGTAAACAATCATTAAGTGAAAGTTTCATTTAACATTGGAAAAGTCAATTTTTGAACCCAAATATTTCCAAAACTTTGAATCGGATCATAACAAAAAAAATGATCACATACTAATTTCATCATGCTGAATTGATTTTGTTAAAAATATCGGGTTTTGTAATAGTTTGTGTTTGCGGTTAATTAACCATATTGATTAATTTTGTTAATCAACTGCATTATTGTAAGTAGTTCCCTTTGAATTATTTCCAATGATGCCCCATTTGAATATGATAATTGACTATACATGATGCCAGATATTCAACAAAAAAAAAAAGTATAAAAAATATAGCAACAAAAAAACATAAATGCATTTTACTAACAAACTTAAAATCAGTGTTATTTTGTTTTATTGATGGATTGTATTGAAAAACCAATATATTCTGTATTAAATAAAAAAGATAAAATAAACATTTTGTTGGAATATAAAGGCAAACAAACTTCCTAACTTAATTTATTTATGGTTTACATAATTGCATATGCAATTCGTATTAGCATGCATTGAAACATAACAGGATGATATGAGGTTTCAAAATGTCTAATAAATGCTAACATCACTTGAAATATAGCTCAATATTTTAAATAGCTAAGAAAATTTTATTTTCTTTATACAGATTATTGACCTGAAAGTGGAAAAGAAAATTAAGGCTAATAGGAAGAAAACAGAAAGGGAGGTATATAAAAAGGACGCACATGCACTTTTGATACTGAAGAGCACTTGTTAACGCGTTTCATCCAGAAAAATTTTATGTTTTGCTTATCACCATCATCTGTAGAGGTTTGGAGAATGAACTTGGTTTCTTCATCTCTTACGATTTACAGGTGAACTAGACCTAAAAAGGTATCCACGATAATATAAGGATAGGAAAAACATTTTTTAAACAATAATTAATTCAAGTAAACTAACAAATATAATTAAGGCCATTTTTAAATATGTAATACTATATAAATATCAATTGGATTAGCAACTTATTCATATACTGAAAGGAATATTGAAATTGTTTCAAAAATATTTTCAAATAAAAGCAACCATTTGTACTTTTATAACCATTTATACTTCTTATTTAGTTATGCAATAGATTATGCAACATCAGATTCATTATAAAAAAATTTTAATAATTACATAGTAAAATAATTACATTATAAAAAATTTAATATATTAGTATAAAACATATATAATCCCTCAGAACAAAAATGGGGACTTAAGGGAAAATAATCAACAATATATACTTTGAAAAGTTTATATCTAAGTGTTATAAGATACCAAAAGACGAAAATAGTTTCCCCAATAATTTTTATCACTTATGTATAATTTTATTTCTAACAGTCTATTTTACACTAGGGATCCAAATGAAGTGAAATTTTTTAAAAATTATAATTTATTTTAGAACTTAGTATTATGAAATAGCTTTCTGCAAGGGTATGAAAATTATAAACGCACACATAAAGCTTATAAGTATTTTTTGATTATGCATTTCTATGAACATCAATTAAAATAAAATTAATATTGTGATTTGTCCTTCAATTTGATTTTGAAAAAAAAAAAATAAATAAATAAAAAAAAAATTTAAAAAAATTCACATTAACAAAAGAGCAAAAAGTATATATTTGCATAATATTATACAAAACTATTTTTCGGTATAAATATCAATAAGCATTATAATATAACTTAATAAAAAAAATTTAAACTGAAGTATATTATTTTTTATTTGTATAATTTTAACATCCAGAATTTTGTTGTTTATACAAAATAAAAACAAAATATTCATTAAGAAACTGCTTAAAGAAAAAATTGGTTGGATTGTACTTATTATACCAGTTATAAAATTATTACTCCACCTACTTTACAATTAGCAATTATCTTTTATATTATTCTTAAACTACTTTTTTATGTAGTGTTCATAATGATGTTAATGCATTTTATTATAATTTAAAATGTATTCTTCAAAAAAAATCAGAATTTATCAAAATTTGAGAAATGAACAAATTCATTTAAAATTTTTTTTTTTTTTTCAACTTTTGTGCTTACTACTGGCATATAATGAATAGAAAATAGAAAAATAATTTAGAAATTTTTCTATATATTAAACTCGTTTAAAATAATCTAACCTTGATTTTGATCTAGAAGATGATCTGCTGCTACTGGACGATCCTCTTTTGACTTTTTTCTTTCTGTCAGGTGAATTAGATCTGAAAGAAACAAAAACAACAAACAGATACATTTAACTTTATTTTCTTATGCCAATGCTTAATCAAATAATAGGCATTTTTAATATTTAAATCACGATATAAAAATTGATAACAAAGTTGCATATTTCAATATAACAAGATAAATGCTTTCTAAAATAAACCAATTTTTTGTTGTAATTATTATTAAAATATTCAAGAAACAAATAAAAATATATTTTTCTAACAGTCAGAATAATAATTTTTCCTTTTTCAGTGATGAAACATGTAAAATCAATGAACATAAGTTTAAAATAAAATATACATCATTTAAAATAAGTATATTAATTTTTAAAATACATTTTGTTTCTTACATGCACAATAAAAAAATTTAAATTATACTAAAGTAATCCTTTTTACTTCTAAAAACCATTTAAATAAATAATTTTAGCATTCTAGATTCATAATATTTTCTCATTATATGTATATATATATATAATATAATATAAAATATCGTGATGAATATATTTCACAATAAATAGCTTAATTATTAATATTATTTCCAAGTGCATAATATTTAACTCAAAAGTAAAATAATAAGCAAAACAAACAGATGAAAAAAAATACATAATACATTTGCATGATCCAGCAAATTTTCTAAGAAATGTAATTATTTTTAAATCATCAACTGACAGTCAAATATAGCTTTTCATACCGTTGAAGAATTCCAAATAAAGCCAATCAAAAAAGGAAAATTTATAAAAATATATGCAAGTTTAAAATCTGAGATCTTTCAATATAGGTCTATCAATGAAATTTAAAGAAAAGAAAATTATAGGAAATGTGTTAATTGATATTCAAACAAACATGTAAATATGCATCTTATTTTAAAATCATAATTTTTAAATATTTTTCTAATTTAATACTTTAAAAGAAACAAATTAAAAAAATTTCAGAAAAAAATGATAACAGCAGAATGGCATATGATTTTAATGCTGCATTAATATATTAAATAAACTTTATAGTTGTTATGTTTATGTCTCTTAAAATTTAAAAGAAAAAATAATAAAATAAAAATTGACAATTTCAAACAGAATGAGGAATAATTGAATTAATATAATGAAATAACATCGTTATATCAGAATTTTATATGATAAAATGTTTCTAGAAAAAATAAGTTTAACTGTTTTAAATTCTGGGCAGCAATGAACAAATAAAAAAATATACTGAAATATATTAAAACACAAATTAGAAAAAAACTCGGGTAATCAAACAAAATAAATGCTTTCGAAAATCTTTCATAATTAATATCTGTAAATATTTTTTAAAAAAGAAAATTCAAATAAAGTAGTAAAGTAATTAAAGTTGTATGAATATTCTTATAATTTTGAAAATGACAATAAATAATATACCAAAACTAACTTTTAAAAACGAAAAACGTAAAAATTAACATATAACAACCGATGTACAGAGTTTGTATAAATTTTTAACAAAAATTTTAATTTTTGAAAACACAAGTAACATAATATATTAAATAATACTTTTTTAACATTTAAATTATAATAATTAAAATTATAACACTTTAATTATAATAATTAAACTTTGAAAACTATTAAAAATCAAATTACATTGATTTTATAATTACTATTTTAAAATAGTTCATTGTCTGCATTCATGCATGTTTTAAAATACAGTTCATTAGTTTTGCAGATTTCTTTTTAAGATGTTGTACAATGCAGATTAAAACATTTTATGAGAATTTTTTATGATTTTTATTTGAAAAGGAACTATTTAAGAAGTTAGCTATATCTAAATCCATACTATTTTTTCCTCGTGATCACAAAATTTTAAAACTCAAAAATTAAGATATCTCTCCCAAAAAAATAATAATGTAAAAATAAGTAAAATTTTAAAACATAATGAAACCAATAAATTATTTTAAAAATGTTAGATTTAATTTTATGTAAAAAAATCAATCGGGAAATTTTTTTCGCGACCATCATTATCAGAAACATTGGAAACTAAAATAATACTTATTTAAAAAAAGACAGTTAGTTCTCCTATAACATGGTTTTATATCAAAATAAGATATTCTTAAAACATAGTTTCAATATAAGGCAAAATAAATTTGGACAATCCTCATAAATCCCATCATTTAGTTTTTTTTTTTTTGTTCATTTTTCAAAATAAAGCAAATAGCAAATTTCTCAAGTGCATATGACATGGAAAATAAAAGGGAAATACCAGAAAATTGGACTTCACAGTTTCATTTAATGTTGTCCAATTCTTTTAAATTTTAACTTTATTTTAAATAAATATTTATTTATTTATTAGTGTATAAAGCAAGGGTAGTAAGCCAAAAAATTCCTAATTATACATACTCTTTTCCTTGATTTTATGAATCTTGGATTTTTACTGGTGGATTTAGAAAAAATGACTTTTGTGTGAAAAATTCAATGACTTTTATTGAATTCATATATCTATAAAAACACTTTTTGCATAACAAAGCAGTTGTACAACTTTAAAAGTGTAGTATTTGCATTTATTTACAAATACAACCTTTTACTCTAAATTTGCTTACAAAAACACAGATATCCTATTAAAAATAAATAGTACCAAATTAACAGGTACCAAAATATTATAGAATAACATAACACAAACAAACGAAAATTGAACATTTTAAGCAGAAAAATGCTGCATTTATAATACTTTAAACCTACTTTTTTATTATTATAATAATAATAATAATAGAATAGTTTCTACAAAATCTTCTTTCACTGTTGATGCAAGACAGCTTTCTATAAAGCTTCAGTATCGAGAAAAGTCTCTCAGCACTTGCTTGGTATGTTACTAAAGAGTCACTGTATTTGTTAGTGGTTGTATGGTGAAGGTTATAATTGAATTGGCACTTTAACATTTCATTTTAAGATGAATTATGAAAATTATTTTTATAAAAGAGTTAGAAGTTGGGTTTTCAATCGACTCCTTCAAATATACTCAACTCCACCTTCCCACCTTTCTTTAAAAATATTTAAATTTGGTTTAATTAAAGATAATTTTTCCACTAAACTACACATCCATATTTCTAATTATAATACAGATTTGGTAATAACAAAGAAATATGTTCACAAGTCTTAAGATTTCCAGAATTTGGACACAGCACAAAAAGCATTTTCCTAATTAAATTGTTAATAAATGTTGCTTAACACTGTTTCAATACAATACATAACAGATTAACCATGCTATAAAAAAACTTACTGCAACATTGTTATCATCCAATTCATAACACTTTTATTATAATAACCAGAGTAAAATAGTGATATTGACCTTTCAACCATTACCACCCTCCCTTTTACCTGGACCTGGAGTAGGGTCGCTTATGTTTAGACTTTGGCTTTTCAGAGTCAGAACTAGAATGTGAAGACTTAGATGAACTGCTGGATGACCTTGACTTAGAACGAGAAGACCTTGAGGATGCAGAAGAACGAGATCTGGATGGTGAATTGTCTTTCTTTGATTTATCATTTTCTTCATCGTCATCATCCCCCCAACCAGTTAAGTCATATTTTGAGAGATCACCATCTTCTTCATCCTCATCCTCTTCTTCCTATAAAATAAATTTTAAATAAATTTTAATTTCAAAAAAACTCAATTTTTTTTTTATTTGTATCTTCACAAACCAATTTTTTTTTTTTCATAATATCTTAAGGAAATGTATAATTTCATTTCTAGATGAAGCAATTTCTGAATAAAACAAATTCATCTGACAAAAGATTAAATTTCATTGTACATTTTGAAACAGCTTTTCATACATCCTGATATATTTTAAATTCGAAAATTTACCTTAACTAAAATCCTAATTTGCTAGATGAAAAGAATGAAAATTTCTGAAATTATCTTCAACTGCATTTAATTTCTTACTATAATGGTTTTTTTCAGAAATTGTGATTATAGTAGAATAGTATATAGATTATAAAGCTTAATTTATTATTTTTTTACAAAATAATCTCTTCGTATAATTCTTCCTTCTTAATATTTTTTTCAATGCATGCTAAAAAATAAATTATTAACTAAAAATGCCCTACATTTACAAATAATTTAGAAAATAAAAGTTGTACTGTAAAAAAAACTTTTTTTTATATTTATTATAAAATTAAATTAACTTTTATTCTTTTTAAAATATCAAAATTTGCATTTTTCAATACAAATTGTATTTGACAATTTGCATCTTTTAATCAAAGAGTGATCATAAACTTCTAAAATGAATGGTTAAGAAGTCAAATTAAAAACATATTTAATATTGCTTTCTATCTAGAATAGTTCATAAATCAAAGTATCATATAATTAGCACTTCTTACAGTTATAAATCATACACATAAATAAAAGTTTTCATAAAACTAGTAGTTGGGAGTTGGTCAAAAAATTTCAGATAGATAAAATAGTAGTATGGCATCATCTTAGATTTGCTAAATAAGGTGAAATATTAAAGCCAATAATTAATTTCTACTTATGAATTAAATTTTGTAAAGTTTCCCCAATGTAATCAGTAAATTCACTTATTACTGAGTGCCCATTGTAAAAATTGTTAATATTTTTGGGCGAATTAAAGATAATACTAAGAAAACGAAAGCTGCCATTCAAAAATTCACGAACGTCTTTGATTAAAACATTACGTATTTTTCACTTTTAATTTGTTTATAACAAAAGAAAAGAAATATTACACTCAGAAACGGATTTATTAATATTAAAATATTTAAAACAAGCAATAGTTTTTATTTTAAAATTATAAAATTGTTACAAAAATGTAATGCGAGGATATTTCATTGAATTTAATATTAAAATATTTTAAGGTGTAAAGGGCTTATTGTTTTCATAAAATATAACTATTTAAAAGTTATAAATATATCAAATTCTTCTTAAATAAATATTGCTTTGAGTTTTTTTAAAAAAACAATACCTCCTCCTCCAAATTGTTTTTTGGTATATCCTTAATCTTTTCTTCTTTCATGATTTGATATTTATTTTTCAATGGTTTTTCATCCCCTCTATACTTTTTCTTCTTTCGTCCAAACTATTGGGAAGATAATTAGGACACTTACTCAGAAAACTAAGTCAAAAACATCCATAAAATTCAACAGACTAACAGAAAACACAAAAAAATTATGAAAAAAGATCATTGAAGTTCTACATTAGAATTTTACTCGTCAAGTTTAATAATATAGACACTTAAAATACAGGCATTTTTAAATTAGGTTAAATTAGTTTCACAGATGTTTTAATAAAATCATTGAATTTTTTATTAATTAGTACATATTTGATAATTTCTATTGAAATATATAAACATTAATTTTCAAAGCAAATAATGCAAAAAGACCATGGGAATTAATGAACCAAAAACAATTTCACATAATAATTATCTATCGTTTTCTTGAAACAAATAATCGTTAAAATATATTTCATGCTAGATGAAGTATTTACCATTTTTTTAAACTTTAATTAGTAAATTTGTAAGCTATATTTTTAAATTTTAAAATAAAAAAAATGAGTGGAGATATTTTATAAACAACAAAATATTAAAATTATTGTTAAAAAAACTTTTTTTAAACAATTATGATATGATATATATATTAGTATTTATAATTCTACTTTTACTTTAGTTAGAATCAATATGATTACATTTTTTTTTTTTAATTTTTATATGAAATTTTCAGTTTTATTTTAATTAAATATTTTTCTGAGAATTCTTTATATACAATATAATTAGTTAAAGAGATTAATTTTACAACATCTTAAAAATGCTAATTTTTAAAAGATTTTGAGTTCATATACATTTATAAAATTTTACATAATTTGTTACACTTGTTTTTCATTACCTTTAGTTGAAAAGCTTATTTACTGAAAAAATTATAGAGGATAACAAATTTAAACCAAGAAAAATGTTTTTTGAATGATCTTTGTTACAAATATGAAAACTCTGCATATATATATAGAGTTTTACTATTTAAAATTACCGACAATAATAAATAAACATTTTTACCAGTTCCCATAAAATACCTCATCATACTCCCCATCTGATTCTTCTCTTTCAATATATTCAACATTTTCTCTTTCATTATAGCCTCCTCCAAGGCCTATTGAAAGTATGAAGGATATAAATAATTAAATTAATGAAATAATAATAATAATAAAGGGTATAATAATTACTGTAATAACCATTATGGTTTCTTTTAGCTTTTCATATAAAAAAGTTTAAATTACAAATATCTAAAGTAAGATTTTATTAAAAATTATAATAGTTGTTTTGAAACAAAAAAACTAATTTATTTTGAATAAAGCAAAAATTAATCGTTAAATATTTGAAGGAAGATATTTAAAATAGATACTTTTCAAATTTTTATATCATTTAAAAAAATTGACACACAAAAATCATTTGATATTTCATTATCATTATTTTAAGATTTAAAGAATATTTTATTATATCAATATGTCTGTGCTGCAATTATGCATCAAATTCATTAATATTCCTTTTCAGCTTTTACACTACAATTTAAAAAAAAAATTAATATAAAAAATATGTAAATTAAAAAAATTATATTAACATAAATGTCAATTTCAATTACAGAAAAAAATTAATTTGATGAAATAGATAATTAACTATTTTAATAGAAATTGAAACTAAAAAATTTCACTATTCACTAGTCAATCAATAAATAATTCATTAAATAAAGCAACTGTAAGTAAAAAGTTGCAGTAACACATAAAAAAATATTATTCATGAACTTTTAAAGAAATTTAATTTCTGTAAATAATAAAAATTAATATACAAATTAAAAACTATTTAATAATACATACAACATCCACAACATAAATACATTAAAGAAATTTTTTTATTAATGCAATACTATTGCATACTATATGTAGAGCATTTTCATAAAAGCTTTACATAAAAATAAACAATTCACGTAATGAATGTTTCAGGTTTAAAATGAACTGCATTTTTTAAATTTAATATTTTGATTAAAAAGAAAATTCATCTCAAAATTTAAGTTTAAAATTTTATAATCTAATAATTTTTAAAATATTTTAATGTGAAATAATTGATGCAAATCAATGTGGAAAATGGTATTTTATAAAGACACTTTATTAAATAAAAATATTTCCAGTATTAAAATAATAGCATATTGAAAAGCAAACTAATAATTTTACAATAATTTAATATTTACAATAATAACTTTATCAAATGGACATATTGAAGTAAAATTGAAATTTATAAAAACAGAGCATACTGAAAAAAAAAAAAAAAAAAAAATTCACATGAATATTAAACTTAACAAATAACATAAATTGTTAATATAAATAAAATTTATCTTCCTCCCAAAAAAAAAAAAAATGATCTGGAAAGGTTGATTGTTATTCCTTAGTCGAAACAAGAAATGGCATCTAAATTATCCTAACATGTCATTTTTAAGATAGTTTTATTAAAAACAAATTTAAAGGTATCTATTATCTTTGACTATTTTGCAAACCAATTATTGTACGACCATAGAATATGCGAATGGTAAACATACAGTTTATCGATGAAAACGGATGAATTGTTTACATGTTAAAAATGTTAATTAACTAAACACAACACAATGCTGCTTTGAAAGAAAAAAAGTATAATAGTGTGTGTAGAATTTTTTCATCTAATTTTTCTTTTGATATTGTGTCATCTAAAATTTGAATAATGAGAAATTAAAATTATTTTTATTACAATTATAATCCCTTCTAAATGACATTTACTGCTCCATGACGCAGCTCTTTTTCAATCCATTCGACTTAACCACTAGTCAAATTTCACATGATAACACATTTTGTTGATTATTTTGTCTCTTTCATTCATCTCTTTCATTTTGTCTCTTCCTTATTTTAACAATAATCTAAATTTTTTTTCATTTCATTCGCCAAAGTATCTGTTATGTATTTCAGTTACATCCTTCTGAAATCTTTCTACATGTTTATCAAAAACTGCTCCCATATTATCATGGAAAGTCCATGTAGGAATGTAGAAAATGAAGTATTAAGGAATATATTGTAACCGATGTTCAAAATGAGAAAAAAAATTATCTACAATTTTAAGATATTTTTAAAATCGCAAAGTTTTAAAAGTATACCAGGTAAAATTTTTTTTTGTGCTTGAAGTTAGGATCTTGAAACAGCTGCATTACTTAAAAGACTAACAAAAATACATTAAATTTTTTATTTCCATATTTGAAACTTAAATTTGCATACATAAACTACATTATTTTATGTACGTAAATTTATGTTTCAAATATCCGAATTCTTCACATTCTTTATTCATCACTTTGAAAAGTTTTTTTAATTAGTTCAAATTTTATATATCCACATAATAGTTTCAATGGAGAAACTGCACAACTTCTCTCAGCAAATTAATAACTCTATCTCATTTCTGATTTTGGATAACTGATTTCCATATTAGGGCAAATTAAAGCAAAATAAAAAATGACACATTTTCATCTCAAATTCTTAAACATGTTATGAACAAATGAAAAATTGCAATCTAGAAAAATTGCGTGCATTTCTGACAATTTTTTTCATTGCATGTTTTGACATCAATCAATCTTAAGGACAGAAGCAAAGTGAAAAATACAAAATCAAAAGAAGAAATGTGGTCAAAAAGAGAGAGACAAATTTGGCTTCAATCATCTATTTCAACTCTTTTTAAATATAAATATATGAACTTTTTTCAATAACGAAAAAAAAGTTTAAAACTAATAAACTAGGTAATTGATTGATGTGCTAATCAATCAATTACCTAGTTTATTATTTGTAAATATTTAAAGAAAATATTCTTAAACATATTTCCCACTAAGAATTTCAATTTAAAATGATAGTAGCTTTGTTACCTGTCCTTTCTTCTACTTCACCAAACTTTGGTGCATTACACATATTGCAGGTTTGCCTTCTAGCCCAATTCACATTTCCACACCTGAAATAAAAAACATATTTAATAAGTAAGTGCAAACAATTTATAAATGAGATAGAGAAATATTATCAATATTATATTATAAAATATATGAAAGAATCATAATTAAAAAAGTATTTTAATTGATTCAAAAACATAGCAAGTAAAGGTAAAATATGTAAAAACTCAACTTGAGAATATAGAATGTAGTTTGAAAAGATTATCTCAGAACTTCAATAAATTGATTCTTTGATTTTGAATGGAACATATAAATCAATCAATTTAAAAGTTTTATGTTTCATTTTATGTGTCATAGAAAAATTTAAGCAGTGTAGTTTTAATTTTCAACAATACTTCTGAAGAAGAAAAAGATCGCAGATTATATGCAGATGCCTACAATCAATACATAATTTACAGATTACAGATAGGAAATTACAGTAATTATTTATTACTGTTCAATCTTTAGAAGGATTTCTATTATTTATTTTTAATTTCTAAAAAATCGTCCTCTAAAGAGAAGAAATTTTACTAATTATTTCTTAAATAGTTTACAAGTTTAAACATTAATTAGTATATTTCATTCTTTTTCATGTGATAATTTAAAATTCTGAAAATAATTTTAATAGAAATTAAATTGAGAAAATAAAAGGGGAAAAACAAGAGCAATTGAGATTTTAAAAGTGAAAATTTTTAATTAAATAAGGAACATCCATGCATTAGATAAGATTTTTTTTATAATAAATATTTTAACGAATTATTATAAATATTTAGAAAAAAAAAATTTATATGAATTCTGGAAAATGCAACAGTAATATAAACTTATTACAATATGTTATAATTATTCCTTATCTATTATAAAAATGAATTAATAGGTATATGTTTTATTTTTAAATCAGTTTTTTTTTAAATGGTGTGTTGTTTATGTTTTGGTCTTTAAACTCAGGTAAAATATTTTTGAGCAAATTTTATAATCAAAATAAAAGTACTTTTTTAATCTCATCACCCTCATTATTTAATTTAATAGAAGTAATTAGTCAAGATTGCCACTGTTTTGTAGCATTTTGGTGATTTATCATCAAGCCTTATAATGAAGTACCAATAAATGTTGCAAATAAACAAGGACCTTTCAAACAAAATGAAAAAAATAGAAATTTAAAAATTAAGAGAATAAATAATTTTCAAACCTTCCACACTGCCAATCATCAGCACTAAAAAGGCCACGACTTTTCTCTGCAGCAGCTTTACCTATTTCATGTCCTAATTTTTTTCTTTGTGGTATAGCAGTCTTTTCTATAAAAAAAAATTAGATATTTTTAAAAATATTGAAGGATATTTAATTCTGAATATTAAGAAAAAAGTATTAAATTATGTTTACCTTTGCCACATCTATTACAAGTTGATCTTCGAGCAAAATTAACATTACTACACCTAGAAATATAAATATTTTTGAAAAAGTAAAAATTATCATTTAAAAAGTTTTACAAAAAAATTAAATTTTTTTTTTTTACAATTCAGTATTTGTCTATTTATGTCAATATTAACAACACGCAACATTATATATCAACAATATCTACAGAAATATTATATACCAATTACAAATACAGAAAAATTAAGGTAATGCAAGAGAACTTTTACACAGATTTTGTTTAATACAAATGTATATACATCAAAAAAGTATTAATATAAAAGTTAAAAACTTGATTAAAACAATGTTTATTTATGTATTACAATTAACATTACTACATCAAGAAAAATATTTTTGAAAAAGCACAAATTTCAACTTAAAAAGTTTTACAAAAAATTTCAATTTTTTTTTTTTTTTTTTTTTTAATTTTAATGTAATAAATATTAAAAAAAAATTTCATTACTCATAAAAAATATTCATTACAAATACCTTAATCCTAAAATCAACATAAAAACATTTTAATCATATAATAGGTGAAATTATTTCTTAAAAACCTAAATTCTCAACTTTTAAATTAATGAATTAATGCTGGAAATTTTTGTAAGTATTCTAACAAAATACCAGATTTCAATTGTTTTTTCAATTTATTTTTATTTTTAAATCCTACTTATTTCAATTAATGCAGAATTAAAACTTTTATTTTGTTAACAAATACCTTGCAGTACTTTTTCTATTTTGTGAAAAATAACTATAACTAAGTTTATAAAACAAAAAACATAAATACAATATTCTACTCCTTATCTGACATAATTCTTAAGGAAGAAACAGTTAAAATATTATTGCTGATTAGACCTGGTTAAACTGGTACATAGGTGGCTACACTAAATGAAAGTGGAGTATTTTAGAATTATTTTACATATCTTTCATTTTACAATATTTATTGGTAATTATTGCTAATAAATGTCAATTAAATTTATAATTAAATAATGACTAAATTATTATATTTTCTCAATTTGCCACAATACGGGAAAATAGCAAGCAAAGGTCAGATGTATAAAAGCTCAATTTCAAAATATAAAAAAATAGTTTGAAAAAATCATCTAAAAGAACTTCAATAAATTGGGAAAAACGAAACTGAAGTACTCGCTGTACATATCAATTTTCCAGTTTATTTTTAATGATTATTTATCTAATTTTAGTATTTGATATTTTGGTGAGAAATCAAATTTCATTTGAAAATTGAAATTGCAATATTTTAGAGAGTCAGTTACTAGTCTTACGCAAATAATTTTAAATTCGTTTTAAGTAAATAGAATAATCTGAATAAAAAATTGAAAATATTAATTCATCATATTATCATAACAACCACATGCTACTAATGGATTGCTTATATTAACCGCAGTTCATATTAATACTAGCATCCAGAAATCTGTTTCTTGGGCTGTTTATCTTATTTGAACATTTGCCAATAACATTCAGTTAATACTTAAGTGCCTATTTGACTTTTATAGGAAACTTAACCATGCAATTAATGTGCCAAACTTGTTTTAAAAGCATTTAGTACTTTATTTAAATAAAAATAAACAGTTCAAATTGCATATTTTAACAAATGAAAAAAAAGTAATTACAAAAATTAGCTTTTACTTAATTTAATAAATACTTCTGAACATTCTTAAAACTAAAAACCAGGAAATTTTGTTAAAATTACTGCTGTAGTGTAATATTTAACAATGATTCATAAAATCCTTTGTAATGAATATTAGATTAATTAAAATGAATTTGCTTGTTATTGCGTCATAAGCATTCTATTAAATTAAACAAGAATTGAACAATTCAACTAAATATTTATGTAATCTAATTTAAAAATTAGTTAAATTATATTAATTTTAAGAAATAACTAAAATAACAATTAATTCTTCAATGAAAACAATTACATAGTATTACAAAAATCTGTCGTATTACGAAAAAATGTGGATTTCTTATGTATAATACAAGAAAATAAAAGTAATACAACATTTTAAATGCATAACACAAAAATTAATTCAGAACGATCTAAAAAAAATCCGCCCTAAAAATTAATTTCTCCTTGACACAAAACATCGTCTGTGGCTTATAATTGTATAGAATTTAAACTTCGACGTTTTTATTACTGCTATTTTTATTGAGAGAACTTTGAAATGAATTCAACACGAAAATAAAATAATATAAACAACTTAAAATATATTATAGAACGTACTGCGAGTCTGAACATATCCAATCCCCGTCATTCATTTTAAATTTTTCACTTGACGACATGCACGCCAAATTAGATGATAACAAACTTCTGTATTTTTAGAATACTTATTTAGAATTAACTACTAGATTAGGCGACACACAACCGCAGTGCACGATGTTGGGTTCAAACAAACATTAACAAAAAAAATAAAAATTACAAATTATTCATGTTGCCACATTTTCTGTTAAAATTTTTTTGAAATACTTTCTGTTTTCTTTAATTTGATTTATTACATTATTATTAAATTAAAACTATACAATTATTAGTTAGGTGAAATAACCTATTGAAAAAAATTTTCTTGCTTTAATCTTGGAAGCTAGGTGGGACGTATAATCTAAGATCAATCTGTAAAAAGAAAAGAGCCTTAAAGACATTTTCACTGTACAGCTTGAATACGAATTGAATCAATGTTATCAGTTTATAAATTTAAAAGCATGCTAGCCGTTATTGGAGATGCTAAATGGGCTTTTCTATTTTTTTTTTCCTTCAGCATCAATTTGCCTCATTTCTAAATGCTTCTTTCAATTCTCGTTTCTCTGTAGTTATCTGTTTATTAAAAAATATGTTCATTTTTGTATTTTTATTTATAATAGTCAAACTTTGATAACACAGATTGTTTCAGGTTCCATTATTTATCTAACTTGAATTTCAAATTACAAAACAGTTTTTAAGATTTTGTTCTGTATAGCGCAAAGAAAAATTGAAGATTCACTGGCACGTAATATAAAGAACACTTATGCTTGTGTAAAGGAAAATTTGTAACGTAAGAGCGCATTTAAAAACAACGTCCCTGAAAAAAAAAAAAACATTTTTTTTTATTTTATCAAAAGTCATGAAAATTCCTAGTTCTGTTTTAAACAATTAAGATCAGTTTTTATTAGTGATTTTGTGATAAAATCATTGTTTTATATTTATTTTATAAATTTCACAGGTTTTTGTCATCTTGCTGGATCTCCAAATTCTCGACTTTCATCCTAAATCACCCCACTTCGTAATCGTGCTGGCCCCTGCAATCTACCTTACCTAGTTGTCTTACCAAAAAAAAAAATGAACAAAACAAAACAATTTTCGGCATGTCCACATTATATTACTTTAGGGTCAGGGTTGAACCATTGAGAAGAAAATCAGGACCTAGCCAATGATATAAAAAACAAGAATTGTATCATCATAGCTATTCTGTACAAGAGACCCTCGATGCTTTAAGCGCGCTGGACCTCATGCACCAAATAATGCACCAAAAATCCAAATGAAGCTCCCTAATGCTCTGGAAAGCATACTGCAAATTTCTCGGTTGCCCTAAAACCCCTGCTAATTTCACACTTGCTCCTCCCCCAAAGATCAACTTTTGGACGGAGAGACTAAAAAAAAAAAACATAACAAATGAAGCCTCAGGACTCCAACCAATTGACTCCTCTAGCTCAACAGAAGGCTTCTCCAACTCTTCCTACCCAGACCTCTCTCCATACTACTTCTTCTAATACTCTGCGGGCTTCCACGGAAACGTCGTCTCCAATTCCACTCATTTTGCAACAGTTAGTTGGGGTACTTTCAAATATTTTTATTTTAATAACTATTCTTCAAAATCAACCAGTCAATAATATTCAATAGACAGGCTAATAATTCTTATGCATGACTTGGAACTCCAATAGTCTTAAAGGAAAAATTAATGAACTACAAAATTTTATATCTGAAAATAAGCCTCATGTTAATCAGCCTAATTGCTCTTCAAGTAACACATCTTCGATCAGGTGATTCCTTCAAAATTTCAAATTATATCATATATCGCTCCAATCGTCTTACTTAAAGAGGAGGAGGCACAGCTATCTGCATTCATAAAAATATTAATCATCATCAAATTCATTTTACTACAACCAGCTTTGAAAACTCTACTATCGCTGTTAATCTGAA
This sequence comes from Caerostris darwini, assembly GCA_021605075.1. Taxonomy (NCBI): domain Eukaryota; kingdom Metazoa; phylum Arthropoda; class Arachnida; order Araneae; family Araneidae; genus Caerostris; species Caerostris darwini. Next base: position 852,596 of record BPLQ01008199.1, read on the forward strand.
GAATAACCTAAAAGTTACTGTTAGAATTTATCGTCCTCCAATTGATCTATTCGTCACGTAAGAACTGGATACAAAAGTCAACTCCAATCAACAAGTACTTCAATTCCAAGCATCCTGTAAGGAATAATGATTCTATTCTCTTCGACTAATATTAAATATCTCGGCTTGATCACAAACAATAATCTTACGTTTCGACTTCATATTAAAAAAAAAATCAAAGAAAAATGTTTGAAAAAATTTTATCTCACTCTGCCCCTCATCAATAAATATTCCAAACAAATATCTTCTCTACAAACAAATTATTAGGCATATCCTCACTTAGCTGCCCCAAGCTAGGGTCTAGCTGCAAAATCTAACAAAAAAATCTCATCACTGGTGCACCCTGGTTTATCCACAATTCTACAATTAATCAAGATTTAAAAATTGATTCTATTGACATTACATAACTTTTATTTTGATATTACAAAACTTTCTAGAAGTTTCTTCAATACTATTGCTACCCACGAAAACCCTCTCATCAAGATATAAACTATTTTTACGTCACATATTTTTTCTACTTGTGTTCAATAACTTGAAGCCTTCCAATATTGATTCGCATTCGTTTCCAATTTTTATTCTAAAGGTTTATTTCCCCTCCCCCCTTTCTCCCCCCATCGCTTCTAAGATATTTTGCTTCAACGACTACTCTTTTCCGCTCTGTAAGATTTATTACCTAAACTAACAGACAGTAACAGTTTTCTTCTCCAACATACTTTTTCTCCCTTTTGACCTTGGTTCCTAAACGAGCCTTTTGATCATTATAATTTATTCCGCTTCACTCCAATTTTTTTTTCCCTCCCTACTGATCTTTACTCTCTTTCGAGTTCTTCAGTCATTGCAGTTTATTTATTTATTATGTACACTCTTATACTCTAAACATTTTTGTTTTAATTATATTTTTCTGCCTTTTGCCATCGTTCTGCGCTATACTGATCACAAATTTCATGTTACATTTTCATCACTAATGATTTACATTTTTTTTTCTTTATTTTCTGATAGAAATACAAATAAAATATTCTTGAAACACAGAACTGATGAAAATTTTATGTATACATTTAAACTTTAAGAAGTTTTTGAATCATTTAAATTTCGTGGCATTTCTGTTTTTAATATGAAATAACCCATTTACTTTGTACTTACATATTGTCTAATTTTCTGCAATATGCAATTGTGCATACTATAATAAGGTAAATTTAACGAATGGCATAAACATGCCTCCTTAGAATTTCTTGGTTTGTTAATCAATATATGAAATAATATCAATATATTTAATATATGAAAATAAAATATTTTCTCTTAAAAATTTTTTTTATAAAAATCTCAATGGAAATATTTCATATAAAATATTAATTTCGAATTATGTATAGAATTTTTCTAAATATTTATTTTACTTAATAATAAAACTTTATTTTATTAACTTACTAATTTGAATATATACATTGAATTTAGTGAACGTATTTAATGAAAAAATTTTCAAATATTATATTTGCTCATAAGCGAATTCATAATTAGAAAATTTTTCTTGGTGAAGCATTCAGCAAAAAATAATAGCTTATAAACGAGAGGATGGAAAGTGTAAAAAAAAAATATTTTAAAAATAGCTGACGGGTTGTAGTAATAAAGTTTATAATTTACGGAGTACTTGGGAGAAAGTATCTCTTATCTGCAGTACTAAATGTCAAATAAAAAAATAACATACTAAAATGTTAAATAAAAAAATAACATACTAAAATGTTAAATAAAAAAATATAACAAAAAATGACAGAAGGTGTTGATTTAAAGAAGAGCACTTTGCTCAAGAAATAAAAATTAAAATTATCAAATTATCAGAGAAATAATAAAGGAAAAATTTTAAATTAATTTAATAACCTTCACACGTTACCAAATTAAATTGGAGCTTTACTAAGAAGAAAGAGGAAGGGTGTTAAGGATTGCAATACCGGGATACAGAATACTAGTATTTTGAGACATTTGTACAATTTTGTAAAACCGGTAATCATAAGTTTAAATACCTTTTTTTCGGTATTTACTAGAAATTTAAAATTCTTATTCGTGAAATACTTATTCTTATTCTTATTCTATTAATTCTTATTATTTATATACACTCATGTCTATAAATTAAGGATAATTCAGAATCACACAGAAATTGAACTCTAAAATAAAAATTTCACCTGTAGAATTACCACATACATCTTAAAGAAGAATATGCAAATTACAGGAAACCACCAGATGGCGCGGATAGTATGTCACAATGATGACAGTGTAAGAGAGGTGGGAAGGGAGTGGAGTATGTAAGTGGGAGTATGTAAGGAATGGTGGCAAAGAAGTAAAATTGTTCACAAGCGCTTTAAAAGCCTTTCAGTGCAATAACCTCATAGTTATGGCACAAAGGAAGCATTTGGATGATTTTTTACGTGGTAGAATTATCGGACGACAGGAATGTGGACGTACCCAGCTGGAAGTATCCGAGGAACTTGGAATCGCCCAGAGTGTCATCTCCAGGCTTTGGCAACGATTCCAAGATGATGGTAATGTGAGTAGATGTTACAGCACAGGTCGCCCCCGAGTTACAACGCCGAATGAGGACCGGTATTTAGCAATTACTGCCAAAAGAAACAGACGGAGCACAGCATCAAACCTGTCTCGTCAGCTATCTTCTGCTACCGGTACGACAGTTTCAAGGCAGACCGTGTACAGACGCTTAGGGCACATTGGTCTATATGCTCGTAGGCTTGTCAGATGTGTTCCACTTACCGCAACTCACTGTCGCCTGCGATTAACCTGGAGTAGAGAGCATGCATTGTGGACTCCGCAACAGTGGTCTTGTGTGATGTTTTCCGACGAGTCCAGGTTTAGTTTGCAGTCTGATTCTCGCCGGACTTTCATATGGAGAGCGCCAGTTACCCGTTACCACCAAGAGAACACCATTGAACGACACCGTTACGGTGGTGCAGGATGGCTCGTTTGGGCAGGAATTATTCTTGGTTCCAGAACTGGCCTGCACGTTCAGAGTGTAACGATGACAGGCCTCGTCTATCGGGATGTCATTCTGGAACAACATGTACGTTTGTTTCGGGGCGTCATGGGTGCTGAATTTCTGTTTATGGATGACAACGCCCGTCCTCACCGTGCAAACATTGTAGACGAATGCCTTCAATTGGAGGATATCACCCGTATGGATTGGCCAGCATACTCACCGGACTTGAATCCAATATACCATGTGTGGGATATGCTTGGCCGACGAATTGCAGCCCGTCAACCCCCTCCCACCTGTCAATCGGAACTTCGGAGGACATTGCTTGATGAGTGGTGTAATATTCCCCAAGACCAGATTGATAATTTGATACTCAGCATGCCTAGGCGTTGTAAGGCCTGTATTGCATCGTCCGGGAGACATACTCCATATTAGCCGTCGTACTAACCATGCTATACTGTTTTTTGTAAATAGGTTCTTTTTTGAAATTTGCTCCAGGGAGTAAAAATCCCGATTTTTATTAATTATGTCAAACATATAGCATCTTTTTTGCTCTTTACCTTTTGTTTAATAAATAGACTTTACAAATAAGTCAAATTTGTTTTGCTTCTGTCTCTTTCTTTGCCAGAACTTCATTATCCTTAATTTATGGACATGAGTGTATTTTCTTATTCTTACCTGTGAGTTCTTATTCGGAATTCTTATATAAAAACTGGAAATTCTTATTTGCGAAAACAAGGTTGTAGTTGTGAAGAAAGTGTGGTTCACTGAGACGATTTAACTCATTGTGTATTTGAAGATTACTTTGGTTTAAAAATTTGCGACCTTCCAATAAACAAGACGAACTGGCGCAGAGGTAAAGAACAGTCAGCGAGGCGATTCCGACAACGAGGTTAAGGGTTAGAATCTGAACTCAGCTCCTTTCGCTATTTCTGCTACGTTGTGCACCTAAAATATATCTTTATCCAGTAACACGTTATGTTTTTATTTGTACGCTTTGTTATCCCCTTTTCTTGATAAGAAAAAAAAAAAGGAATGAATAAACATTAAAATAAGTAAAAAAATAACATTGATTCTAATAACGGCCTTTTTTTTTTTTGGAGGAGGACGGGGAGGGATTATAATCAATTGCTTTTCAGATTTATCACCAGGGCTCCCACCGTTCAGCATAACCCTTTCACTGCATTGTTTACATTTTTCAACAGTCTTGTGGCATCGACAACTGTTCCCTAATTGTACTGAATTTAAACTTAACTTAAATTCTTTTATTTTGTATTTTACTTTTATTTATTTTTAGTAATTTTAACTTTTTTTTTAGTACCATTTATTTAATTTAGAAATTTCATTTTGTAATTTTTTATATACTAACAATTAAGCAGCCATTTAAAATTGTAATTATATCTATGAATTAAGATGAGGAGGTTAAGGGGTTACATCCGCATTGACATTCCGTAATCACTACGCCAGTTTCCAGTTGAAAGTGTGTAATATTTCGATATTTTTTAAATTGGTGAGTTTGTTATTTACATTGTACTTGCATATCATACTTTAGAGTTCAAAATATTTTTCAGATTTATTATAAATATACTCATAAATAATACCCCGTAATAAGAATAATTTTAAAATCAGTTGATAATACTTCGGTTTGGTTTCATTATTTTTATGATGAAAGGAATATGGTGGCACAATGTAAAAAATGTTCAATAGTTATTAAAGTGAATGGAGGATTTTACCTCACCAAAACAATCCTCCAAAATGAAACTAGAAAGGTTCATACAAAATTTCTCTTACCTTTCCAGTTCCCAGGAATATAAATAGTGAGATATCCAAAGGGGCGAGATGTAGAAAATTAATTCCAATATTCTTTTTAAAATACTTTTATTAAGCATAAGATGACGAGATGACACAAAAAAATTATTGGACAGACATAGACAGAGAAATTGCATTTTAGAGCGGCTAACTACTAACAAGGAAGTTCGAAAAAAAGTTCTAAAACCGAAGTACGGTTGGTTACAGTTAAGAGAGGAAAAGTGTTCACGTGACAAACAAAAAGTTCTGTTCGACATCATTTTCGACAGAGGAAGTACAAGCGGACTCCATACACATTTAAAAATGAAGCACGATACAAATTTGTTAAAGAGGAAAGAATCTAACTAAGCTGAAGATACAAACTTAAGCGCAGTTTCTAAGCCCAAGCCATCAAGGATTTTAGATTATTTTGAAAAAAAAAGGATAAGTTGGATGAAATTATAAGTAAAATGATAGAATTAGATGGTTTGCCATTTCGAGTGTTTTGCACTTCTATTCAATTAAGAAAATCGCTGATGTTTTAAAAATCTACCAACATCGATTAACACTATAAGAAGAAATGTTATAAGCTACAGTAACGGTGTTCGCAGTTCTTTGAAACATGAGCTAATACAATTAAAAGTAAATGGTGAAAAATTTAGTTTTGCATTTGATGAATGGACAAGTATAAGAAATAGACGCTATTTAAATATAAATATTCATTCAGAAATTTTTTTTTGGAATATAGGACTGACACATATCTTAGGAAGTAGGCCAACAGAAATATGTGTGGAAGTGCTTAAATCTAAATTAGGGAAACATGGATTATCCTTGAAAGATGATATTGTATCCATAACGACTGATGGAGCAACAGTTATGAAAAAAGTTGGAAAGTTGATTGGTGCAAATCAGCAATTGTGCTATGCTCATGGAATTCAGTGAGGAGTAATAGATGTGTTATACCAAAATAAATAAATAAATAAATAAATAAAATAAAATAAAGAACAAAAGAATCCAAATGCTGTGGATATAGAAACTTCGGAGTTCGACTTTGAAGAGAGTGAGAGTGTGGCGGTATTGTAAAGGTTGCGTAGTGTTATTAAAATCCAGACGGCAAAATAAAAGACGATAATCAATTTTCACAATTACGACATGTTTATTCTACTTCGAACGCTTACTACGTTCTATTTTTATTCTAGCGGGAAAATTCCCTTTTTAACAGTGAAAGTAGAAGTAGTTCAATTTGTATTCCATTTTACATCAATAGGTGTCGCTACATCACTCCCCTACCAGTAACAAAGTTACGTTACTTTGAAAATGGTAGACGAATTAATATATCAATACAAATAATAGCGAACAAATACACATTGATACAAATTGAAATTGCACAAAATAATTACAAATACAATTACATTTAAACAATTACATAAAATAAATCAAATTAATTTTTAAAATGGAATGGATGAATTATAAGTTTGAAGAAAAGTCAATAATGTCATTGAAACGAACAGGAAGTTTTACTTGTCTTCCACAACGTGTTGTTGTATTTGGTTGTACAACTTGCTGACTTGGTATAAATGTTTGTTCACTCGGCAGAGATGTATGATCATTTAAGGACGTTGGATTCAGAAGTTCATTAGGTTGTAACACATATGCCGGTTTTAATCTATCCACTGAAATATTAACTTGTTTATTTTTAATTGATAGAAGGAAGTTTTTCGGGGATCTTTGCAATACCAAATAGGGTCCTTCATATGGGGGTTCTAAAGGTTTTTTAACTCTGTCAATTCGCAGAAATACATGTGAGCATGTGTACAAATCTTTTGGAATGAAGATCTTTTGTTTACAGTTGTTTTTGGATTGGTATGGTTTTAAGTCGGCCATCTGTTTTCGGAGATTGCTTACGAAATTATCATCAGATATTGGCAATCTGGATTCTTCAAAGAATTCGCCTGGTAGTTTAATAGTTTTGCCATAAACCATTTCAGCAATTGTATACTTACAGTCCTCATGTAGAGCAGCTCGCAAACCCATAAGAACCGTTGGTAATGTGTCCGTCCAACAAACGTTGTTATGACATCTAATAGCTGTTTTCAAGGTACGGTGAAGACGTTCAACTTTTCCATTACTCTGAGGATGGTAGGAAGACGTATGGTTTACTTTAACACCACATAGCGCCGCCAAACTTCGAAATAGTTCTGAAATAAATTCAGTGCCTTTGTCAGTAATAACACAAGTAGGTACACCAAATCGGGTAATCCAATGCTCATAAAAAGCTTTTGCTATACTTTCTGCAGTGATATTTGATAACGGTACCACTTCCATCCAAGAGGTAAACCGATCAATACACGTAAAGCAGTATGTGTATCCATTAGAAGGTGAATAAGGTCCAATTAAATCTATATGAACGACACTAAATCTCTCATCTGGTGCTTGAAATTGAGAATATTCCGATTTTGTATGTTTAGTTATTTTATTTTTCTGACAGTTGATGCAAGTTTGAGTCCACTGTTTAACATCTTTTTTTATATTTGGCCAAATGAATCTTTTAGTTATTTCTTTTACAGTAGTTCGAATTCCAGAATGAGCTAAACTGTGAATTGTATTAAATATTGTCATTCGAAAATTTTTTGGTATGAATGGTCTGATACTGGAAGTAGAGGTATCACAATGCAAGAGCTTTCCTGATGGCAATTGGTGTTCTTTAAAATGTAATGATTTGGAATGTAATTTCAATTGTTGCAGTTCATCATCATTAATTTGTGCATCAGCTATCAAGTCATAATCGACAATAGGTGAATCGATGTCCTCAATTCTAGACAGTCTGTCTGCTACCACATTGTTTCGACCACTGATATGGTATAGGTTAGTAGAGAATTGTGAGATATATTGTAGGTGTCTTAGTTGTCTTGGGGGAGGCTTCATCATTGTTTTGCTTAAAAGCAAATATTAACGGCTTATGATCAGTATAAATATCAAAATCTCGACCTTCAAGTAAATGCTTAAAATGTTTCATGGATAAATATATACCCAAAAGTTCACGGTCATAAATGCTGTAATTTTTCTGAGCCTCATTAAGTTTTTTAGAAAAAAATGCAATTGGCTTCCATCCATTTGGTTCTTTTTGTTGAATAACTGATCCAATAGCCCAATCAGATGCATCTGTGAGAAGTGCCAGAGGGTAATCCGAGTTGGGATATGCCATTAACGCTATTTGTGCAACATCTTGTTTGCATTTTTCAAAACTTTGTCTAGTTTCATCGGTCCATGGTATTTTGCGTCGATCTTTTTTTGTAGATCCTTTCAAAAGTTCATGTAGAGGGGCTTGAGTTTTTGCGGCATTATTTATATAATTACGATAAAAATTGATCATTCCTAAGAAGGAACGTAATTCGTGCATAGTTTCTGGTAATGGATATTCTATGATAGCTTTGATTTTTTGAGGTTGAGGTTGTGAGCCTTCCGTAGATATTTGATAGCCTAAAAAATCTATTACAGGTACTCCCAAAACTGATTTGCTAACATTAATCCGTAGTCCATATTTATCTAAACGCTGGAAAACTATTTTAAGATGTGAACGATGTTCTTCCTCGCAAGAAGAGGCGATCAACACATCATCTAAGTATGGAAACACAAAGTCTAGACCATAAAGAACTTCATTTATAAACCTTTGAAATGTTGCAGGGGCATTTTTGAGACCAAAACTCATCACATTGAATTGATAAAGTCCAAAAGGTGTGATGATGGCAGTTTTTGCCTTATCTTCATCTGCTACAGGAATGTGATAATATGCTTTAGGAATGTCAATTTTAGAAAATATAGTTTTATTAGTTAAAATATGTTGAAAATCCTGGATTCGAGGTATGTTATATCGATCAGGTACAGTTAAATCATTCAATCTTCCATAATCACCACATGGACGAAAAGAACCATCTTTCTTTGTTAGTATATGTAATGGACTGGCCCATTCTGAGCTAGATGGACTAATGATGTTATTGTCAAGCATATATTTAAATTCTCTTTTAGCTATTTCCAACTGTTTTGGATCTAATTGTCTTGCTTTACAATTTATTGGTTGTCCTTTAGTTACAATATGATGTTTTACATTATGTTTAACATTTGAAACATGAAAATTTGGTTTTGTTATATTGGGATACATAGAAAATAAATCAGAATATTTACATAAGCTGCTCGTTGTATTTACACTTTCATTAATAGAGATGGGTGCAATGTCACCATAAACTGCAAGGTTAGTTACACCATCAATTAATCTTTTATGCTTTATATCAATTAATAAATTGAACTTATTTAAAAAATCTGCACCTAGTATAGGTTTACTAATTTTGGCCACAATAAATGGGAATTGAAATTCTCGACGTAAACCTAGATCAAGATTTAAAATTTCTGTACCAAAAGTATCGATTGCAGTATTATTTGCAGCATATAATTTATAGTCACTAATAAATTTGTGTTTAGAAGTATAAGGAATAAGACTTACGTCCGCTCCACTATCAACCAAAAAGCGTAAACCCGTTTTTTTGTCGTTGACAAATAGACGGTATTGACGGCAATATGTTGTATTGTCAGCAGCAGAGTCTGCCGTTAATTCTGTTGCTGATTCTGGTTTTCCGAAGGATTGTTTTTCCACGCACATGGAGCGTTGCATTTATCAGGAAAACATTTTTCTCGAAAACGAAAATGGTAATAACAGTATTTGCCAGAAGTATTATAATAGCGATTGCGAGACTTACTTCGATGAGAAGAAGAGTATCGACCGCTATTTGTTGTTTGGGAACGAGAGTTCCTTGTGACACTCAGTTTTTCAAGTTTATTTTCCAAAGATGTAATTTGTTGTCGTAACTCAGTTATGGCCTCTGATCCTGGTGAAACATTATTGCTTACGCGGTAAAGTTCTTGTTTTGGTTGCATTTCAAGAATACGATCCGCCATTAATGCCAGTTTTTCAATTTTTTCATCACTGACTAGTAAAATATTCCGCACAGAATCTGGCATTTTTTGTAGAAATAATGTTGTTAGTACCTTATCTGTTATTCCATCAGTAGCCAGGTTTCTCATTTTTTGTAAAAGTTGACTACTTTTAAGATCTCCCTGTCAAGTCCTGTCAGCAATCTCTGAAGACGCTTATTTTCGCTTTCTTTAAAAGTATTCAGCAAACGTTCTTTAGCAGCGGTATATTTTGTTCTATTATCATCACTTATAATGTCCCACAAACTTTCAACAAACTTCGGTTCTAATTGCGAAACTAAGTAGTTGAATTTTGTATCCTCGGCTGTTATTCCACAAATTGAAAACTGTGCTTCCACTTGAAAGAACCATATTTCTGGTTTTTCTGCCCAAAAAGGAGGTATTGTGACACTTACCCGCGCTACTTCATCTTTTTTCGCCGATTCATTAGATTCAGTCATTTTGTAAATAATTCACTGTTTGCAAACAATTCACGGGTCACCAAGTATGTGGCGGTATTGTAAAGGTTGCGTAGTGTTATTAAAATCCAGACGGCAAAATAAAAGACTATAATCAATTTTCACAATTACGACATGTTTATTCTACTTCGAACGCTTACTACGTTCTATTTTTATTCTAGCGGGAAAATTCCCTTTTTAACAGTGAAAGTAGAAGTAGTTCAATTTGTATTCCATTTTACATCAATAGGTGTCGCTACAAGAGTGACAATGAAGATAAGGACAATGTGATTGTTGAAGAAGATATTGCTAATGGGGATGAAATATTAACCCATCAAGAATTGCTTCGTATAATTTATAAAGTTCGAAAATTTTTTAAGATATTTAAACGTTTCCCTTCAAAAATGCCATATTACAAAAATATATACTAACTGAAAATAAAACAGAATATACGTTAATACTAGATTCTAAAACACATTGGAATAGTTACTCCTAATGATGGAGCGTTTTTTGAAACTGAAAAATCCAATCCAAAAAGCAATGATCGACTTAAAACTGCAAATTAATTTTTCCGATATAAATTTGACTTAATATCCAGAACTGTATCAGCTCTACTTCCAATAAATTTGGCGGTTGAGGTATTATGCCAGAGAGATTTTAATTTATTAACTGCTAATGTAATAATAAATTTCATGTTGCAGTCATTGAAAGAACAGTATACTACTAGTTGAAGAATTATATATTACATTGAAAAATTGCACAAAAGAAAGGCCGATAAAGAAAATGTCTTACGGTAGTTACATAATTATAATGATTTTAAAAATGAGAATGAAAAAGAAGAAATGAGACTAACAAATTCAAATTTGGTCAAGTTTATAGTAAAATTTCTTAAAATTTTTTACTCACAAATCTATCCACATTGAGAAGAATTCGGTACAGTTATCGAAGATCATGATGACACCAAAGTCGATAGTGAAAAGGAATTGTCTCTTGAACAAAAATTAGAATTGGCGACAACTAAAAAAATTTCAACAAACCAAAATATAACACAGAAATATAATACTATATTCAAAACAATCCGATGAGAAATAGATTTATTTGAAGATGAGGAATTTAGAGGTAAATACTCCGAAAAAGTAAATCGCGCATTGCTAACAGTACACCAACTAGATAGAAATAACTTAGAAAATAATAAATGCATATTCATTTGATTAAAACGAATTTTAGTAATATTTAAGACAGAAATATAAAAATTGAATTTCTTGAAATGCTTTTTCAAAGTAAAAAAACGAGAGTAGAAGTGGAAGAAAGAAAATAAACTATTTTTGTATAAACAAATAATGGAAAGAGAGAAAAAGCAGAAATAAAATGCAGCTTTCGTTTTAAAGTTCTTAATTTCCTCCGAAAAATACTCACTTCACGTTGTATGAATAAAAGTTGTCCACGATAATTCGAAATCCCTTAGGAAATATTTGTGATTTTAAAAATCAAACATTATTCTGACTTTACCGGAAAAAAAATTATCTATAATAAAGTAATGAAAAAAAAAAAAAAAAAAAAAAAATGCTAAAATAAATAAATAGGAGAAATTCTTACTACAGGAAAACTACCAAGTTAAAGTACTTTTTGTATTTCATTTAAATTCATTTCCTCGAAGATGATTGATTCTAGAATTTAAAAGAAACCTTAAGGGTAATACTAAAATAATATTGAAATGAATTTCTTTCTTAAATGCTTTTATTATTATTTTTTAAAAAATATTAATTGATTGTCATTGATTTCACCTTACAGTTGGAAAGTGTGACAAAAAATTCAAATTCACAGGGTATATATTGTACACGCTTTATTAAGGGCATTTGAATAGTTCGGAATAAAGTTTTAACCTGCTTATTAAATAGAAGATTTTATATTAATTAATTTTAATGTAACAATCTTAACTCAAATTTTATGTAGGATTTCTAGTGAAAGTCAAAGTCTTTTTTCTGAATGTGCTTTTTTTTTAATAATCCTAGAACATATCTACATTTCCTGAATGAATTTTAACTTTGATTGTAACGTTGTAACATTTTTTTTTTTATTTCTTGTATAATATTCCATATTCATAATTATTTTCATTTGTGAAAATCAAACATTTTTTGATGAAAGATTTCTAGTTTTTAAAAATTGAATTGTTTCTCAATCAACCAATTTTCATCAATCTTTTCAATAGAATTCTGTGTTCAGAGTGGTAAGCATCTGATTGTGTCATTTTCATGAGAGCGATCTTTTAATCATTTATTTAAAAATGTTTGCAGTTTGTTGTTACTATTTTTGTATATAATTCGATGTCTTAATTAAAGAGATAGAATCGGATAATATGTGTATTTTGTTTCGAAAGTATTTTTGAGATAAGAATGTGGAAATGAAAGACGCGCGTAAATCTTCATCATGGAGTATACTTCAGTTTCAGCCATTGTTCAGTTCGGCCGCCTTACAGTTCACGCGGAAGGGCGTTTAATATTGAGATTTGCGCACGTAGCTAGTTTTTTTACTTCTTAAACCTAACGTTTATATATTTTCTGACTGATCATTCGAAAAGTAAGATTTTGTGTTTACTAACTGTTGTTTTGAATTTCTGTCCCAAAGATATTTGTAGAATTTCATTAATGGTGTTTACTTAAAAAGCAAATATTTCTATGGTGTTCTAAAGAGATTTAAGTTTTTTTTAAAAATCTTTTGAAAGACAAGCCTGATTTTTGTAATGTATTTTAATTTTATTCTTTGGCATGAAAATTTCCACTCTTGGTTTGGTTTCCTTAATTTGTATGACTCAAGAAAATTTTAGACTATTCATGTTTTAAGTTATGAATAATAATGTTAAATTAGACCTAAAATTTTGTTTTTTAATTATGTTAGATTAGGCTAATTGTTTTTTGTAGTACTTAATGAATAACATCTTGCAAGCAAAAATTTTTAACATATGATGTCAAATATGTTGTTCTTAAAAGATATGTGTTTTGTATCATATTCTGCAGAATGATATAGTGTTATATGTGATTAACACTAGTAGAAAGGTTTGTACTTGATTCCAGTTTTGATGCAATATACATTTATTTGCATCATTTAATATGTGTATGTGCTATCTTTCATGTATGAGCACATTGTGTATGTAGTTTCTTGGAAGATTTTTTTTGAATACAGATATGAAATATAATTCATAAATTTTTATTATTAATTATATTATAAGTGCCAATATATAAATCTACCATAGATGAATTAAATTTGATTTCTTCTTTGCCAAAAATTTGTATACATTTATTGATAGAATTAGTTCTTACACTTTTTAAAAAATAAGTTTTTTTTAATACTTTCTTTACAATAATTAATGAAACCATCGCTTTTTTAGTTTTGATTTTTAAGCATTTGTCCATTTCATGCATAAGCAATTTGTATTTTCTATACATTAATATGATAATTAGTTTTCTGGAAAATTATCTGCAAAGGGTGCAGTGGGAGTGTTGCCGATAAAGTCTTATGCACATTTTTCATTTTGAAGAGTATCGGTTAAAATATGTTAGCCTGTCAAGAATTTAACTGCACCAAGATTCAGGACCTACAGTTTTTAAATGAATTTTTTTCTATTTTTCTTTAATTTATCGATTGGGCCGATATTCTGCTTACCCATAAAATTTAGAAATTTAATTCAGGTAATGTATAATTATCAGTAAGAACAAAGACGCATGACAGCAATCTTAAAAAAATAAAATTCCAAATGATTTTTTGTTTTTGGAAAATCTCGTTTTCATTTTGAAATAAAATTGTCATTGCTTTCACCAGATCTTTAAAAACAATTTTACATTATTTAATTATATAATTATTAGTTGGTGAAAGAAATTCAAATGAACATTATGCATAAAAAAGTTCATCAAAGAAGTTATATATATATATTTAAAAAAACCCATAAAAAATTAAAAAAAAAAAATTAACCAATAAAAACAATTGAAAGTAGTCAAGGAAATGATAAACCTCATTTCTGAAAACAATGAGCATATATTTTATGTGTAAAAAATTTCAGGTTTTAATTAATGTACGTACTAAGGTATTGCATAATTTTGTAGCTGCCAGATAATAAATAGATCTTTTGTTTTGATATTCTATTTAATAGTTTAAATTATATTTAATTCTAATATCACCCTTAAAAGATACAACTACCTCTCATCAATAATCCTGAATACTGTTGTTATAAAGTGGCTGTAGTTAATGTGGTAAGCTTCTGATGTTGAAGTTTTTCAAAAAAAAAAATGCCATATCAAATATTAATAAAAATACGAAATATTTGTGTATTCACTGCCGTAATAAATATTATAAATCTTGAAATTTGAAAGATTCTAATTAAAGTTTAGAAGAAAGGCTGAAAAAATGAACTCCTTAAAGCTCTGGCAGTTTTTGTTCTGAATTTAGATGGTATCAAATACTGAACTTCATTCACCAAATTGATAATTTGTAAAGTGACTAATAATCTTCCTAACCAAGTGTGCTCTTGCCTTTGGTATCACAGGCTTCAGATTCGAATCCTGGCAGTGGCATAGATGTTTATTAGTGATTTGAAATTCACTTTAAACTGCAGATCCTGGTCTGTTTAGTTCTTGTGTGGACAAAATGATAGGTCAGCAAATCAAACCGAATCCTAGTTAATAATAATTAAGTTCTATTGGATACTCCTTGTCAACATTTGCCGGTATTTTAACTTTTCCGTCGTAGGAGGAATGTTTTACCTTATGTAATTGAATGCAAATTATTATAGTTACTTTAATCATATTATATTTAAATTATATTCTTCTTCTTATTATATTCATTTAAATTGAATTCATTAAAGCAAGTTTTTTGGTGAATAGAATTTTATCGAATAAAATAAAAACAAAACATTTTTTTTTTTTAATCAAATGGAGATGATATTTTGATTATGTGGAATAGTAACAAAATAGGAAAACCTATTTTGTTCTAATAATAAAACTTTATTCTTTCAAACTTTTTTATTAATATTTTATCAAAATGTATTCATTAATTTATAATGTGATCAATCATATCCAGTTTAAATATTTTATATAACTGCTGGTAGCATATTATAATGTATACATAATTTATTAGGGACAGTATTTTAGAAGGACTTATCATTAGCTGATCAATAAGTAAATAATTTTTTTAATGATGCATGAATAGTTTTAAAAATTGAATTGCATACATTAAACATTACATACATTTTTAACATACATTAAAACTTAGACGAATTTTCTTAATTATAATATTTTATTTAGAACTTCTGTTATTATACTGCGTTATTTAATAAAGGTACCTGTTATTTTTAAATATTAATCATAATTTGTAAATATATCTTATTTTATTTTTTAACGCTGCAATTATTCATTTACTGCAAAAATTTTAAACTGAATCAGTTCATCTGTTAGTGTACTAACACAATTTGTATTTGAAGCATTAAATTTTGGAAAAGATATCTTTTGAATTAGAAATTAAAAAATTTTATCCATCAAACTGCAGATATTTTGAAGATGCATATTGTAATATTTTATAACATCAATGAAATTTAAATCTAAATCATATAATATCAATAAAAAAATGGTTTATAAATATTTTTTATAAAAATGTTTCATATTTGAAAATATATATTTTATTGTATGAGTACAGAATTATAAAAAAGAAATTTAATTCACAGTTAGTATTAACCACCTTAAACTTCTAAACTTCATCATCTATTTTGTTACTTGTCCAATGTCAACCAAAAATATCTTATCTCCTATTTGTCAACAACTAAAGCATAGGTTAAAAAAAAAAAAAAAGTGTAAAATTTTTTTCTGGTAATGTCACAATGCAATTTTTTAAGTTTTCTTAAATAAAATTTCAGATGGTCGCAATTCATCTGTTAGCGTGAGTTATTTATTGTATGTCGATCTGCTTATGACACGTTACAACAGCATGAAAAATTTGCCAACTATAAAATTTGAATAAAACCTAATTTGGTAATTTTTAAGAAATAAATTGAGCAAATTTTAACCAATAGTGATAATTTTTTTTCAGTTGATCTAGGCTTTATATAAATATCCCTGTTGGTTTTGGTTAAATTTGAATGTAAATTGAGGTCATGCATAGATGGACTTACAGGCACATGTATTTTGAGAAATACATTGATGGATAAAAACAACAACATTACTTGTCAGATTTTTTTAAAAACATCCCTGATTCGAATAAGAACAAACTAAAATTTTCAATGAAATTGTTCAAGTATTTTTTAAGCCTATAAGGGACAAACATAAGAACATTGCTTTTTATTGTTCTAGATCAGGGGTCTCCAAACTATGGCCTGCCAGTGTCATCAATCCGGCCCGCGACTGCGAATAGCTTATTGTTGCTGTAATAAGTTGGATAAAAAAACACAGAATGATAACAACTCGGTTTTATTTACTTTCTATGTAAAGCTTAATGATAAGTATAATACACAGAAAATTTAACTTGAGCATAACAACTAACAAATAATTGAAATGAATCCCACAAGCATTATAAACTAGTGAACATCCCACGGTCACCCTCGGTAATCATGTTGGGGTAAAGAGTATTGCATATGTATCTATATCGATGTTTAGAATGTATAAATCCTGAATCAAACATATGATTTTTGTCCTAAAAATCCCTCAGGAATGGAAAAGCTAAATTAACGCGAATGAACAGTGGGATATCCACTTGTAAAAAAATACTAATGAGATTTATGTAATTATGATTTTTCACTGACAATAGTTTGTAGTTGTGGATCAATTTTACTTGTACCAATTATTAAAAGAGATTTAAGATGCTCATTCTGTTGACTTGGATCTGTAAACATTCTTTGTGTACTTCATTTTGGAGAATGTTTTCTCACACAAGTAAGTAGTACCAAAAACAGAAAACTGCCCACAAGCATATTTCTGTAAATTATCAAATTATATCAGTGGAAGACTTATATAACCGCAACAAAGTTATGGCCCTTGGTACTTACTGGAGTAAACAGTATGGCCCTAAGGCTGGAAAGTTCGGAGACACCTGTTCTAGATAAAAATATGTGCATTTTAAATTCTTATTATAGGAATTTGTCATGATCTATCCTTGTTAGAAATAAGTTCAAAGGAAATTGATTTAATTGTTATTTATTTGTCTCATGATGTTTTTAATTAGGAAAAGGGAAAAAAAAACCATTAAAAATCCTATTGAGTAATTTTATTCTTGCTTATGTAGTATTGTTATAAATAATATGCTAATTGTACAGTTTCTTTGTGGTAATTATAATTATTTTTTAACAGTGTCACAATTTCTCAAAATGGCTACTATCATGGACAATTATGCCACTCGTACTCGTAGACGTTGTGTGGGACGGATATCTTATACAGATTCAACTGAAACTACAACACCAAACGATGAGGATAAAAAGGAAAATGAAATAGTTGGCTCTGAAACTCAACCTGAGTATGACTTTTCTGAAAACTTTGATGATGCAGATGAAGAACCAGTTACAATTGATTTATCTGAATTTTTAAGTGAGAATCCCTTATTGGCTGAGCCATCTGAAAATGTGACAGATTCAGGTGGAGCATTAACTGATTGCCATTCGCAGTTTCGTGTTACAAGTTCCTTAGCAGACCCCCCTCCAGTTCCTCCAATTGAAGTATCCACTCAAAAAGATTTAAATGTAATTGGTAGTACTGCCATTATAGAAAATGCATCTACTACTGTACCAATATCTGTATTACCTGTACCTCCTCCTTTTCCATGTGAAAGTTCCATACCTGTAGAAACATCCAACAAGATTGTAGATACTGTTAATGTCATTAATTCTCAAGTGGAAACAATATTTAATGGTGTTGAATCTTCTATCAGTAAAAATCATAAATTCAAATCAATTGTTAAATCAAATGTATTTGATAAATTAAAGAATCTTTCTAAAGTAGGAGATTTTAATAAATATAATATGGAGGTATTTGGAAAGTATCCTGTTATCCAATGTGAAAAATTAGATGTTGAACGTTTCATCAAAACAAACAATATTAAAATTGGGAACTGGCCATTATCACGTGTAAATAATCGTCTTAAAAATAAATTGCATATGAATAGAAATAACACTGCTAAAAAGTTGAAATCTATAATACGTAAACCTCCAAAATTTTTAAATAAACCAATTACTATAAATAGAAATTTTGCTAATTCTCAAAATGGATCTGCAATTCAGAAAGGTGGTATTTTAATCAATGGATTACCAACAAATTCTTCACCTTTAATTATAAGAACTGATAATTGGAAATCTGAAATTGTAAATCTCACTGGTTGTTCAGCAAATTTTATTAATGCAACATCGAATCATTTCCTGCCACCTATTTCTCAAAATTTAAATAATCAAATCATTGGAAATCAAAGAATATTCAAAGTAGTTCAAGCATCTGCACCTTTACGCAATGCTCAAAATACTCAGATGCAAAACCTTCCCATTATAAGAAGTGGTAATAAATCATTTCGCATTATTTCTCCTAAATCAATATCTAATATTGAAAAGAATAAAAGTACAGCTGTTGCTCCAATTCTTCCAAAGCCAAATTCTGAAACAATTTCATCATTGTTGCTAAATGATTATACTGTTATACAACCTTACGTTGAGGATAAGGCTGTCCCTGAAAAACCAAAAACACTTCTTTCTGCTCCTTTAGATATTGTACCGAACTCAAATACTGTGAATAAACAAGAGAATATAAATACTATATCAGAAATACAGCAAGCAAACAAGTCTTCTATAAAGTCAATTAAACCAGTGCAATCTGTTTTTCTTAACGGTGCAATCCAGCCAATAAGTTCACCCATAAAAATAGGTAAAGAATATTCGTCTCCGAATAAAAGTATTACTACTTCTTGTATTGATAATATCTCTGTAAATCCTAGCGAGAAAAAAGATACAAAATCAAATGGAGATTTGTCTGCTTCACCACTAGCTGCTGTGGTTGATGCTATGTTCAAGTCACAAGCCAAGAAACAAAATTCAAGCGAACAAAATCATTCTCCTACAAAACCTATGGGTCAGAAATCACAATCAGAGTGCCAAGCTTATAATACTACCTTGGCTGACATTTTATTTAATGATGTTGATGAATATGCTAATGAAAATGATTCCCTTAATGGCTGTATTGATACTTCTCTTGCAGAGTGCAATTCAAATGTCATGTTAAAAACCTTAGATACATGCAAATCTAACCAGAAAGGTGCATTGGAGGTTATATCTAAGAATAATGAACCTTTCGATAATGGAACACATAAAGATAAGAAGTTTTTAAAACAAAATCGTAAAAGAAAAAAGGATATTGTTTCCCCTAATAACTCTGATACTTTATCTGCGTCTGAAGGGGAAGATGAAAATAATTCAGTGAGATTATCTTACTTAAAACCAAAATGTGCAAAGTCAAGCTCTACATTAAAATCTGAAGAGCAAAATCAAAATGCATTATTTAAGAAAAAAGTCAATGATGCTGTTTCTAATAAAAATATTGTAAGCCCAGACAAAAAAAATAAATTGGGAAAAAGAAATGTAACCAATCTTGCAGTTAATAATCCTCCAAAGTTTTTAAAGATGGCTAATCAGGAATGTACAAAGTCTAATAAAATAAACACCTCAAAACTGTCATCTGAAATAACAGATATAAGTGTGAAAAGTGACATTAACAATTTTACTGAGGAAAAGAATAATATCTTGATAAAAGATAATTCTAGAGATTTAGTGAGTGTTCTGCAGGCTAAACATAAACAGCCTTTAAAAAGTAAAAAAACTGAAGATAAAGATTGTGCTCATTCTAATACTAAAGCAAACAATGAAAATTCCTGCAGTGCCAAAATAATTTCTAGAAATTCATCCAAATCAACTGATAATACAAAAGAAATTAATGTTGGCAGTAATGATAAACTAAATTTTGGCAAAGGCTTAAAAAAGAAAAATATAAAAAGTAATAGAATTGATGATTCAAAGCTTCGTAAAATCAAAAAGAAAACGTTTCCTAAAATTTCAAATAAAGGTAAAAGGAATTCAAATATTCGTTTAAAATCCAAGAAAAAAACTCTTAAAGTATTATTTAAACGACCAACTCGCCAACAAAAACTAAAATCATTAGAAATGCCATTTGATGAAATCAGTGTCTCTTTATCAGATAATGAAAATGATTCTACTTCTTTGCAAGAAAATAATGCAAATTGTAACTCTGTTTTTGAAGATAATAAAAAATCTGAAACAGAAATTGTAAATAATGGTAAAAAATTATGTGATATGGGTGTTCTTTCCAATAAACTGAAATCTACGGATTTATTAAAGAATAATTCCAAAAAAATTGAAAAGGTTTCAAATGAAATTAATCTTAAAGATTCTGTGGAAAATTTACTGGATACTGAAGTTAAAGAAGATGCAAATGTTGATAAATGTAATGATACTGTTTCTGGTGAAGTAAAAGGCATTATTTCTTATAATGCAAAAGAACTTAATGAAAAAATTATATCAGAAATTTGTAATGCATCTGTATCGGAAGTTGAAAATTTTGCGAAATCTGCTGCTAAAGAATTAAATTATAGTATTTCTAACAATAATGTTGGTAAATCAGATGAAACATTAGTTCCTGAAGATACAAGTTTATCAGAAATTGAAACTACAGAAGCATTTGCCATTCAAGAACTAAATTGCAAAACTACTATTAATAATGCTAATGAGTTAGAAGAGTCATCAAATGACAAAAATTGTGAGACTTTCACAGAAGAATTACAGAATTTATCTGATGATATAAATAATCAACAGATTTTGTCAGAAGGGGAAAATGTTGGTGAAGACATTAATGAAATTTTTGATAGTTCAAAATTTGAAAATCTAATTAAAAACAGCATTGCTAGTATATTAAATTCAATTGATACATTTGATGATGCAAAAATTCAAAAAGATACTCTAAAACAACAAGATGTAGCATCTTTGGTTTTGGATGAGGATTCTGTAGATACTTTGTTAGAAGAAACTACTAAGAATATTCTTTTCCCTGAAGATTTAGTGAATTGTGCTTCTAAGCATTTATTAGATATAAATGAACAAGATACTGCATCATTAGTGTTAAGAAATGATTCTTTAGATACTTCATTAGAAGATACTACAAAAAATACTCTCTTCCCTGAAGATTTTGTAAATCATATTTCTGAACATTTATGTTTAGATATAAAAGAAGACTCTACAATAACAAATTTGAATGTTTCAGTCAATAAAGAAACTGATATGGATACTAGTAAAATGTTATCTGATGAGGATACTGATAAAATTGGCTCTGTTTCTGAAGAAATTACTGAACGAAATCAGAATCCTGTAACTGATACAAATACATTGTATGAAGATACTAATAAGATAAATCATATTTCTGAGGAAATTCATAAGCAAAAATCTCTTGATATAAATACACAATGTAATGCAGAAGATAAAGTTAGTAGCTCTGATAATGCAAGCATTTCATTGCCTCTGTCAAAATTATCTTTGCCAGAAATTGATGTCATAGAAAAAGTTTCCGAACAAAAACAAAATTGTAAATCTAAAAGAAAATCCTGTCCTAAAATTAAAATATCAGTTGTAGAGCCAAGAAGCATTTCGAGACGTACTAGAAGTTCTAAAAATTGGTACATTTCTGAGAGAATGTTATCAACAGATTCTATACAATCAGACTCCAAAAGAAAGCAATGCGATGATTTGGAAAGTAGAAAGAAAAAAGTATCATCTGAGTCTTGTTTATCAGCAATAATTTCAAAGAATGATGAAAGAATTATTATTGAGACAGTAGCTGATGTGCATGCTGTTGATGTAGATGATGAAATGCCAAATGATTGTGTGCCTTCTAACCCAACTAATATTAATGAGACTATTTCTACTGTTGCTAGTATTATTGGAAGTGCTTCTAATGATTTTAATAGAATGTGCATGCCAAGGGGTAAAAATTCTATTTTTGAAAATACAAGTAGATCTGAATCTGATACTGTTGCATTAAAACATATAAAAGAAGAGATTAGAGGTATGTGTGATATGTTAGCTAAAGGTAGCACAGAATCTGTTAGCCTTGTTAAAATAGAAGATGAAATTTTAGCTCTAACAAAAGAATTGTGTGCCACTACAGCTGAAACTGTGATGAAAGAAACTAATTCATTTGGTCATAGAAGACATATAAATGTCATAACAACTACAGTTGATGCTATTGAAATTCAAGGAAAAGCAAAGTGTAAGTTTATTTTAGTTATTTTTAAAAATTTCGCAATACATATTAGCAAAATTTCATACAAATCTTTTTATGCTTTTAAAATTTTCTGCATATATATATATATATATATACACACACACTCATGAGCCAAAACATTATGGTCACCTTTCACTTCTTTGTGTGTTCCCATCACACACAGAAGCAAGTGAAAGAATGATTCTTCAGACTCTCCAGCAGCAGTTAAATACCACTTCCACCTGATCACGTGCCTTCCACGTCATCCAGGCGAGTTCATTGCAAAATGTAGGGGTGGTCATAATGTTTTGGCTCTTGAGTGTATATATATTGTAGTTTTTTTAGATAACAGAGAAATTCTCCCATATGAGGTGTTTGTCTAATTTTGATTCTGTTAATTAATACAACTTTTTCTAGAAAGCATGCAATATCTTTGATTGTCCCATTGTTCTCTCCCATTTCATTATCCCTCATGAAACATGGCAGTATAGAGAAAAAATAGTTACATGACAATTTCAATTTTGTTTAAATTTGTCTTCAACTTTTTATATTGTTCTTAGAAGCATATATTTATGGTATTATAAGTCTATTTATATGCATTTATTATTTATATTATTATTGCTTCTTTTTTCTTTCTTTATCCCTCAATTATTTAGTACTTTGTATATACGTTACATTTGATATCTTTTTTTTTTTAATATTGTATCATAGATATTTTAAAACTAGACTTTCTTTTTTTTAACATTCATTTAAGACTTTATAAATGATATTTTCATTTTTCTCAAAAAATGCAACAATTATTGTAATAATAATATATGTATCGAGTGTATCATTGTAATTACTTGAACTTAATTTGAAAAATAAAACTTAATTAAAATTTTCATTCAAAATTTATTTCATTTTATAGTGATGTCTAAAGGGGTTGATGGGAAGTCCCGTCTGAATTTTAATTAATTTCAAAATTTTCCTTAGCAATTTTTTTATTATGTACAGTAATATCTAACAGTGTGTATATGTCTTTCCTCAACTCCCGAGATTGCTATGATCTATTTAAAAAAGCTTCTATTGAATTTTTATGGTCTTTTTTATTGAATAATTCTTATTGATCATTATATATTAAAGAAATATTCATTGCTGATTGCTGACTTATTTTTATTTGAAAATTAAAAAGAGATACGGTGGTATATCATATCTGTTGTACTGCTTATTTAGGCTTGAATTTCCTTAACTAGATATTAAAATCGCATAAATATATCAGTAACTGTCATTTATCTTTTACTTTTTTCAAAAAAATTGAATTGAGAAATCTAAATATATTTGCATGCTAACATTTCTTGATTAAATAGCTAATTGCATATTGAGTACAGCAAAGAAATGCCTAGCTTGTTAATCCTAAGGTTGCAAATCCAGTTCTTGCTGCTGAATTTTTTTTTTCACTTATAATCCCTAAATCATTTATATTTAAAGTAAATTATTAAGCACAACAATGATCATTGTAATAGATCATTTTGAGGTAATTGTAAAATTTGCGTTATAGCCTAACTACAAAATTTCGAAAATTAAGTGATAAATGCAAAATATAAAGAATGCCTATTGGGTTAATGCTGTAATATATGTACAATATTACTGTGGGCTGCTATTAAAAAATAGTATAAAAGTAGAAGTATAATAAAAATTAAGTGGATAATATGTTTTGCACTTCCAATTTTTATAGCTGGATTTCAATTTCACATTTTTTTTTTTTGAACAATAAATTGTGGTAATTGTACAGTTTTGAAGTACTTACCTTTCTAGTCTAATTTATACTAGAGTGTTATTCATAATATTGGAATTATTATTACAATATAATGTTGCTGGTAAGGGGGAATAAAATAAATTGCTATTTAAGGTCGCACTCAAATGGTAGGAAAGAGTGTTCACAAGCAATCCTAATTGTTCGTTCATTCAAATGTGGATATGGTCTTGGAAGGTTCAGGAAATAAAAAGAAAAACGGCCATTAATCCCTGCTATAGCAAGGAAATATTGTCATTGCACAATAGAAAATTTCAAAAAAATCTTGTCAGACAAAACTCACTTCATCATCCAAAGTCAAAATTGAGAATATTTACAATACTCATAACTCATAAGCTTTTGACTTGTGTTTAGCTGTTTTTTTTTTTTCCCTGGTTAAAAATGAACTAGCTTGTTTTAAGAAGATTTTCTAAGGAAATTTTGTTAATTATGGGCTGAAATTTTAGTCCACTCAAATAATGACCAATAAATTAATATTTTGATTTGGTGATTTGTGCCAAATGACAGAATTTTGATCCTGATCTTAAGCCATGTCATGGCTATAGTCAGTAAGTATGTATATAATATATAAAGTAACCAAGTTACTATGCTGGAATAACTAAATAACTCAGCCTAATCTCAATCCTAATGTGCACTGTGCTTAATTTTTTCTCTTCTTTATCCCTTGATAAAACTTTCTGAGTATTTCTCAATCCTTCTTTGATATCCTCTTTCATTCCTCTAAAAAAAGTTTGTTTTTTCTATGTCATAATTAGGATAACATGTAAATTCATCAAAAATAATTTAAATTAATGACTTTTATAAGTTCATTTTTGTTGCATTTTAATTCAATTTTTAATAATAGCAACCTACAACAAAACAAATAGCATACCCAGGCTTGCAAAACTCAAGCAAGAATGAAATTTTTAGGCAGACAGCCATGAAATTGTAAAAAAGGATTTGTGATCAGTACAATTAAAACTACCTTCAGTTGAAACAATAGTATGAAAATATCTGGAAAAAGGTTCACAGTTGGTGTGAGGTACGTAAAATGTATGCAGTCTATGCATGCACTTCAAGACTACATTAAGAAGGAGGATAAAAGAATATGAAAGACATTATCTACACCATTGACAATATACTTATTGAATATTGAAGATTAATAATAAATAGTCAGAATGCTTTTTTCATTTATATTTCAGAGAATATTTTGTATTAAAGTCATTTTTTTTTTCTTTATCAGGTAAAAAGAAAGTTAATTCAAGAAAATCTACGTCACATTCAACTGTAAAAGACTCTTCAGTAGAACAACCATTAAAAATTTCAAAAATTAAGGAAGAAAGAATTTCGAGTGGAGGGCTATCAAAAAATAAGGAAACCATTTCAAATGTTGTAAAACCTAAAAGAGTGGGAGCAAAAATTTCTAATGTGGCAACACCGAAAAATGTGGGAATTTCAAGCAGAGGAGTGTCAAAAATTAAGGAAACATTTTCAAATGTTGTGAAACCTAAAAATGTGGGAACAAAAAATTCTAATATGGCAACACCAAAAAGTGTGGGACCAAAGATTTCTGATGTGGCACCCAAAAATGCAGAAACCAAAATTTCAAATGTGGCAAAACCAAAAGATATGGAGGCAAAATCTTCAAATGTGGCAACACCTCCTTTCAAGCAAAGAGGAAAAAATTATTCCCCTGAAGCAGTAATTGTTCCTTTTTCATTGGGTAAGAGTTTTTAGTTATTTTAATGTCTTATTTTCTGTTATCATTAAATAATTTTTATTAATGATGGATTTATTATATTTTAAATACAGACATTTACATAATTTCAATTACATAATTTTTTCCCCCTTTAATAATGAACAAAAAAAAAAAAAAAAAAAAAAAAAAAAAAAAACATTTATTCAATATTTGTCTTAATTGCTATTTTTTAAATGTATTTTATGGAATGGCTGATTCTTTGAAGGAAAATGTATTTCACAATTACATTTCTTTCATTTAAATGTCTTCTTGATTATTATTTTGGAATTAACTCTGTATGATTCTAAAAATTGTTGCCTTATTTCATAATACTCACCTCCTTTTCTGACATTTTAGCTATTTAAAAAAAAATCTTGGAATTATAAAAGTATATTTGATTATTCTTATGATACAATTAAAATATTATAAGTCTGTAAATAATTCAAAATTATATTTGAAAATGTAATCGCAGGCATTTAGATAATATGAGTGTATCTTTCTGGGGCATTGCATTATTCATTGCAGATAATGATAATAGACATTAAATTCAGATGTTATTATATTTTTATCAGGTATTTAAATATCATAAATGATTATATAAAGTATATTTGCATTTTGATCTGAAATTCAATGTACATTTGAAAATATTAGACATGGATTTTAATAGATAAAAGATCATATTTTTTAAAAAAAATTTCGTTTGTTAATCTAAATTTGTTGTACATTTTAGCCTTTCATAATTTGTTTTTAATATATATATTTTGTGTACTGACAAACTGTGTGGCGGGGGCCTGATGTCTGAGTAGCTAGCACTCAGTTGCTCGGTCCCACAGGTTTTTTGTTCGAGTCCTGGCGGTGCCATGGATGTTTGTAGTGATTAGGAATCTACTTTAAACCATAGGTCTCGGTCTGATATGATGGTTGAGTGTTGTGGGGTAGTGGCAGGTGTTTGGTGTTACGGTTGATTGTTTGTTTATTTAGGTAGTGTTACTCGCATCTATAGCATATCTTCAAGCTACATGTGCCCCCTGGGTAGTGCTAAATGAGTAACAGTGGTGCAGCCCTTACAATATGGCATAAAGATTAACTGTATCTGTATTGCCAGCTGCGTTAGAACAACAGCCACATATATTTTGTGTAATTTCTTGTAGGTAAATTAATTTTTATTTTGTAATTACTACAAGGAAACTAAGTTATGGGGATTCTTTTATGATATTTCTATATTAAATTTAGCAGTTACTTTTTAAGTAATGGTTTAATATTTGTGAATCAGCACTTAAATTTTACTTTTTTTTTCTGCTATTTTTTTGTTCACAAAAAGAAAATCCTAATTATTATTTTACAAGCAAATTTTGTGTAATGTTTTGTTTTATGCATCGGATAGCAAATAGTTTTTTTTTTTTTTTTTTTTTTTTTTAAATTAATAGAATAAGGAAAAGGTAGTTTCATGCATTTGAAGCAAATCCCCAAATCGTTATTCCTATTACAATTTTGTGCATATAAAAATGATGGCTAATTATTAAATTAATAAATAATTAAATTTACTTAGGTATGTAAAGAAAATTCCTATTTCTGTAGTCCAAATTGGTGGATGTCAATTTACGAATAATGTTCATTAATTTTTTAAAAAATTTATTTTATTCTTTTTATTATTTTATTGATCTGTTTTATAAGGATTTTGATCTTAAGTGCATTTTCAAATTCTTTCATTTTAATGATGTTAATACATATTATTGCATAATCTTTTTCTAATGTGTGATGCAGAACTAAAAAATTATGTACATTGTTTTCCTATTCAAAAAATAGTTATAAAATTAATGATAATTGCTATAGTTAATAACTATTAGTTATTTGAATTACTTGTAAATTTCTTTAAAACTCTTATTAGTAATTTATGCTTCTATAATTTACAAAATAATAATAATCCTATATAAATTATTAAAGGGTTATCTCAATTATGTTCTTTGTTATAGTTATTTTAAAATAATTTTATTATCATTTTGTATTATTATTATAAATACTTGCTTTGCTTTTATTTCTGTAAGTTTTGCTTTTATTTCTATAAATAATTCAGGAAAAGATTTGTTTCAAAATAAATTTTTTAAATTTAATATGGATAATTCTAAAAATAGAATAGAATAGATTGTTTAAAAAAAAAAATACCAATATAACGGGTGGTTTTATAAAAATTAAACTTGAAACATCTGAATGTGCTATATGTCGAAGAAATACAGTACAAAAATTTCTCGTGCCATTTTTGTAAAATTTATTTCCAATATTAATGTATTTTTTATGTGTATGTTTATTGTTTTATATGTAGATTGCATTATTTAATTAACAATATGTTGATTATCTTTTAGGTTGGATGCGAGAGCTTGTTCATAGATCTACTGAAGGGAAAGGCAAAAAAATGTCAGATATTTATTACTTTTCTCCCGAAGGCACAAAATTGGTAACAATTTTAAAGAATATTTTTATTTCAAACTGTGATACTCTTAATTTTTAGTATCAATGCTTATTTTATTAATTAATTGGATGGTCCATAGTATGAAAATGTGACAAGCATCCAATTGACAGTTATTAAATCATTAATAATGTTATCAATTTTATATTAATTATGTTTTTATATTAAAATAAATATTATATAATGAGAAATATAAAAATTTCAAATTAAATTTACTTCTATATCTAGAGTGGTTGTGTTCTAAAATTTCTGAAAATTCAATTATACAGATTTTTAAAATATCTTGTCGTGTCTAAATATTTTAACATCTCCATCTCTGAAATAATCATGTTTAAAAGTTCTTATTAGTTTTATTGTCAATATACAGCATCTTAAGTACATCATATGTAAAATTAAAAAAAAATTTTTTTTTTTTATTTGTTAGAAAAATATGTTTGTAGGATATGCTGTTGTTTGTATGTTGTCTAATTTGTTTTAAACACAAATGGACTTATAATCCATCTGGATTATAATACAACTTTATAAACAGTTTATACTATTAATTAATTTTATACTTTGATTTTATTCTTAGTATTAAAAAAAATGATATTTTTATGCTAGTTTTGGATTAATCATGCTAATCATTTTTTTTTTTTTTTTTTTTTTTAGAGATCAATGCCAGACATATCCAATTATTGTAAGTATGATTTTTTTTTAATATGATATAAAATTAGGATAAATTGTACATGATTTGTTTATGAAACAAAATTTAATATTTTAAATGTATTGGTTGGTACTAACTAATAACTCGCACACACACAGACATCTTCCTTAATTAATTTAAAATTAATATTGTAACAAATATTCTTCAAGACGGATTAGATTTCTTGGTTTATATACTTTTTTACCTTGAAAAAATTAATTTATTTTTGAAAAAAAAACTATTTTAATTATTATATGAAAATATTCTCATTAAAAGATTTGCAAATCAACTATTAATAGAGCAAGCATATAGTTTGCTCACATCACATAAACAATCAGTGGTCAATAGTTGAAGTAGAAGTTGGGAGGCAAGTATTTTTGAAAGAATTTGCTTAAAAATATGACTTCTGACTCTTTTATAAATAATAATTATTTTCACAAAATTTTAGGAATTAATATTAAAAGAAATGTTAATTAAGAAATTTAACTGTATCCTTTATACTACTACAACACTAGCAAAGACAGTGACTGCTTTAGCAATATACCAAGCAAGTATTGAGGGATTTTCTCATCACTGAAGCTTATAAAAAAGCTATCTTGTATCAACAGCAAAAATAATCTTGTAAAAACTATTCTTTTATTAAGGGCGAAAAAAAAAAAAGATTTAATGTTTTACAAATATAACTTCTTTGTGCTTAAAATGTGCAATTTTCCTTTTGCTTGTCATAAACTATTATGTTTATAGGATATATGTATGTTTTGTAATCAAATTTAAAGAGCAAGAATGTAGTTGAAGTTAACTACACCTTTCAATTTGTAAAGCATTCTTTGTTATGAAAAAACTGCTCTTACGTATGTACAATTTCAATAAATGTCATTGAATTTGTTTTGCCAATTCTTCTAATGCTATTAATAAAAATAACAGAAAATTACAGAAAAAAGTCGAGTCGGTATAAAAAATCGGAGTCACGAGTCGGAAATTTTTTGGATTACACTCCATCCTTAAAAACAGCTAGTTAAAGCTATTGGTATCGGGTTTTTTTTTTAATCTGTTCGCTCACTGAATTATCTTAAGCTTAGTGAATTTTTTTTATTTAAATGTGGCAAATTAATAATTGTGTTTTTAAGAAGTCTGAAGTGAAGCTTTGAGAAGGCTGAATCTGCCAACACAGCAACCGTGTGTAGTCTTTCACCTTGTTTGTTATTTTTAGAATAAAAGCATCCAAAATATCAAATTAGTCATATTAAATAATTCAAAGAATAAATAATTATAAAAAAACAATTTATTAAACATAAGCAGTTTTTATATTTACAACCACATTTGTTGAAGAATATTGTAAGTAAAGGCATAGAATATTATAGAGAAAATTATTTCATACTTTTGTTAAATCAGGAATTAGATTATGAATAATAATTGTAAAACCAGAATTAGAATCTTAATGAAAACTCTTTCATATTAATTAATTTTTTTAAATATATGACATTTTTAATAATTTTTTTTAACAAATACTTTGAGAGCATTTGTTTTATAATTAATTATGTTTTTTAAGTAATTTCATTTGTTGATGTTGCTTGATATTTATTATTTTTTTTCTATCCAGTGTCTTTGCATCCAGAAAACGAAGTAACTTTAAGCAATTTCACATTTGCAAAGGAACTGGTTTATCGCGAACCGTTTGAAATTGAGCGAAGTGCTAAGCAAAAATCTATCTACTTTGCTTCATCAGAAAAAAAGAAAACTAATCAAACAACTATGAATCAATATCTTCAACCTTCTACAACATCTAAAAGCACTTTGAAACAAACAAGTTCTTTGCCATTAATTCCAAAAAGTGAAAAACCTTTAAAAAGAAGTACTCCAAAACAAACTTCTTTGTCATCAATACCAGATAGTGAGAAATCATTAAGGAGAAACTCTCCAAAACACACTGCTTTATCATCAACACCAGATAGTGAGAAATCACTAAGGAGAAACACTCCAAAACAAACTGCTTTGTCATTAACATCAAATAGTGAGAAATCACTAAGGAAAATACTCCAAAACAAACTGCTTTGTCATCAACATCAGATAGTGAGAAATCACTAAGGAAAAATACTCCAAAACAAACTGCTTTGTCATCAACATCAGATAGTGAGAAATCTCTAAGGAAAAATATGAAACAAACTTCTTTGTCATCAACACCAAATTGTGAAAAATCATCAAGGAGAAACACTCTTAAGCAAACTTCTTTGTCATCAACACCAGATAGTGAAAAATCACTAAGAAAAAACACATTGAGGCCAACTGCATCAAAATCAAATAATGAAAATTTGCTTAAATCAAATATTCCTAATCAAACCAGAAACTCTTTTCTATTAAGTTTGAACAGTGACGAATCACTTGGGAAAGATACTCCAAAGCAAACAGTGCCATCTGGTTCAAAAAGTGATAAACCACTTAAAAAAAGTATGGTTATCATTGATGAAAAAAGAAACACTATGAAACGAACAAGTAAAGAGTCATCTTTAACTTGTAGTGTATCAAATGTTGACAGTTTCACCAATGATTCTAATTCTAGCCCTAATAAAAAAGTGGCAACAGATACTCCATCCAAAAATTCTCTGCAAGATAAATCTAAAAATAAATCAGTACAGCATGAACCATCCTTATCTATTAATACATCTAATTTAAGAAATACTAGACTGACAACAAGCACTCAAATTGAATCCGCTACTATTCAGTCAGTAAATAATAAAAGTACTATTTCTACACATATTCCTCAAAGTAGATCAACAAATAAGTCTGTAGTTAAAAAAAGACCTAAACGTTCACCTGCAATCTCAAAATTTATGAAATTGTAAGTATGTTTTTTTTTTTTTTAATTATTGGCTTTATGTATGTTGTGTAAATGTGTACATGAAAATAATTTAAATTTAAAAGTTAATAAATTAAAGTTAAAATTAATTAAGTTTAAAAATTATGAATAGAAATCAGTTTACTATGTTAAATAAATTACATTATCAACTTTTTGTTTTGCTCTAATAGATATTTATTTTTAAATACATATGTATAGTTCGGCCATGGATAGAGTGGAATGATAAACATCTGATTTAATGGCGGAAGCGGACAAATTGATTACTTGGTAGGGATTCTAGTCCGATATATGTGGCACAAAGCAGTTTTGAAAAAAAAAGTATAATTGGAATAATAGATTTTTTGAAATTAATTATTCTTTTAATATTGTGTACTGTAAAGTTTTAAGTATTAAAAATTAAATTTCTTTTTATTGCAATTATAATTTTTAAGAGATTATCTTTCTCCACTATGACAATGCTCTTTTTTGTATCTGTCTAATTTGACTTCTGCCAGTTTTCCATGCAATCAGTGGTCAGACTATATTATGCATATTTAAATAAGGATTTTTTTTTTCTAAGAAATCACATTTTTTATTTTAAATTTGTGATTTTTATTTAACTTTCTATATTTTAAATACCTATAGTTTAATTTCTTTGTAATATGAGTTTAGTTTAGTTACTTAAAACTAAAAATGCTAGTGATGTTGTGTCACTTTAAAATTAAAATTTTTTAAGTACGGTGTTTTATTTTTGTACTATTGCCTACAGTTCAACAAATTTCTTTTCATAACTATTTAAGTATTGATGTTTAAAATAAAAGACTGTCTTAAGATATGTTCATCAATTTTCGTATTATTGTTTATTTTTTCTCAATTGATTTTTTTGTATTTGTAATATGTTAATTTGCCACTTAAATGCTGTCATAGCATTGGTTGTTTCGATCTAATAATGTTATTTCATTCCAAATAATGGCATTTTGAATTTTTGTATTATAGGAATTTGTATTTCCTGTAAAATGGCTTTATGGTTTTAATTGAGTCATTTGAAAATATGTTTAGTTGATTAAATAATTGATTTTAAATATTATCATTATATCTTTTTTATATTTTGTTAAATTAATGATTAAGAATTAAAATATTTTATCATAATTAATCAAATATTAAGGAAACAATTACTGAAATTGGGATAATGTTTAAGGTTATTTGCCCATCAATTTTATTTGGTAATTTATTATTTATTTTCTTCAAATAAAGTATAGTAAATGTGAAGCAAAAATCTGTGATTGAAAATTGCATGTTTGCACATTATTTTAATGTTAAATATTTGGGATATCTTGCGATTACTGTAAAAGTAATCTGTATAAAGGTATAAAGATTGATAGCGAAAGTACAAAAATATAATCATTGCATTATAAATTTTCTTCAATTTCAAAAATGCACATTCTCTTTTCTAGAAAATTTTATTATTATATATTCAATTCATTGTATTATAACATATATGAGATAAAAATAACAACTGTACATTCTGTCTTGTTTCTAAAAACAGGTTATGTGCATTACAGTTCTTAAAACAGATTACAGAAATTAATAAATGGAAATTGCCTATATAGAAATTAATGGAATGTTCATCCTTAATCATCTATAAGTCATATACCTATAATTATCTCTAGTTCTCCAAAATTTTATGTTTAAATTAGAATTCCATGTAAATAAAGAATATGATTGAAATCCTTACTGATAAATTAATCTATATTATTTTAACAATTTTTTTTTGTCTCCTAATTTCTTTTATATAAAATTGTTATAAACAAATCTACCCAGCCATATTATTTCTAGTTGTAGGTTTAAATTATTATAGAACTTTTTTTTTTGTTTGAAATTAACCATAAACAATGAAGTTGTAAATTTGTTAAAATAATTGTATAGTGAAAAAGGATAGTTCAAACGACATATCTAAATTCATCTAAGGATTTACTAATTATAAACCGATTTAAATGAAACTTGTTCATAGCACTAGTATCCAATATTATATGCTTACGGACAAAATTCATTAAGTTGATAAATATGAAATCTCACCTCTTGGGTTCTATCAGTTAACTGAATATTTATAATTGTTTCAATATGCGGTTTATATCTATGAGATGCATTAAAAAGAAAAAGATTAACTCTTCAGAAGTTTTAGTAATTTTCTTTCATAAAGCAAGTTAACTTTTTACAGTAACCAATAATTTCTATAATGTTATTATTGAGGACTAAAACTGGCTTATTCTGTTTAACAGATTTTAGCTCGAAAATATTTCTTAGTTCAAATTATATATTGTTGCAAATTTTAGACAATGCAGTATGTGTGGGGTGTGTCAATATGCTTTTATATTGAAGACAATCAACTAAAATTTGTGCTATAATACACAATATAGATAAATGTAGCGCGTTGTTAAATAAAAGTAAAAAATTTTAGATTGCATTGGGTTGTTTTTATCTTCCAAAAGGAATAGTATTAAAAAATCTTAAGTTTAATTAAATAATAACATTAATGTTCAGTTTATTCTTCATGTTCTCTTATTCCATTTTTTCATTGTTATCCTTAAGATGTCAATTAAGTTCACATTATTCTATTTAATTATTATGATTTTTTTTTTGTCTTTGTTCACTAAATTTAAAAACATTCAATATTGATTATTTCAAGTTGTTGTAACATTTTCCAAAATAAGGTGTACCTTCTTTTATATTTTTATTTAATCTTTTTACTTTTTCATTTTAGTTGTACACATTGTTATATATGATAAATCAAAAATTTATCAAGCTGTTCAGATTTAGAGAAAATTTTTATTTTCTTCCTTTTTATCTCACAAATATCAATTTTTATGTTCTTTGTTAATTGTATTCTTTTAATAAAAAAATGTTCATTTTAATGACTGTTCATCTTTTTTATCTTTCTTTATCATTCATCTCTGCACAGTTTCAAATTAAATAATCTATATTAACAATTGATTACATGTGCATGGTAGCAAGATATACATTTCCTGTTTAGCTATATCCCAACTGACAACCGATATACATATTTAATTAGATGCCTTTCCTCCACCTGCTTATTATATTCCAACAAAGTTATAAATTAGGACATGGTATGAAGTTGATCAGTTAAGCATTAATGCTTATTATACATGGTTAGATTAAAGCTTATTTTTTATTGAATGTAACAAAAGATGTTGTTATAGAATAGTCAAAAACAATATGAGTAAAAAAATTTATATGTATATTATAATTCTGTATTTCATCTAATATTTATAAAATAAGGGAAAGATCTGTACATTAGAACAGGACCAACTGCTTGGGGATTATATTTGGCAACATTATGGATTGTTAAGCAAATTATATAATCTTGTCTCAACATTCTCTGCTGAACAGCTCTGTAAAACAGCTGAAAAATTTTGATGCTGTTTTCTCTTCTTTTTTATTCAAAATTAACAAAAAAAAATATTGCATTCACATGGCTAAATTTTAGATGAGTATTGTAAAAATTCTTATAAAATTTTCGTTCTTTCCAATGAAAAATATCCTTCCACCTATTCAAATGAGTAAAAAATAAACATGCATATTTATTTTGGCAAAACTGCATGCTGTCGATCCACTATATATCTGCTGTAGAAAATAAGATTAAGTAAGATGTTTTAAAAAGAAGGTAGTGAAATGCCATTGGTTATACTCAAGAATTTTATTTGTTATTAAAGAGAGGACATCATTGCTTTTTTTAACTGCAATTTACAGCATTGTGAAGTAGTTTTATTAGGAGATGATAGACAAAGATCAAAAGATCTTTATTTAAGAAAAAAATGTAAGGAAAAGTAGAAAATTTCTAAATATACTATGAACATGGTCAAATGAGCATACATAGTATTTAATGTATCCAAAGGAGTATCTTTTCTTTCTTTCGTCTTGACAGTTTAGGATATAAATACTAAAATTGCTTTATTTTGAATTTAGGAATTAAAAGATAGAAAATAAAATTTTTGAATAAATCTACCATGTCCAGGTACATTCATATAGGTATACCAGGTATGAATGGATACAGTTACAACTATATTTACTTTCTATGCATTCCACATTTGTTTGATAAATGAATTTCAGAAAGTTAATTAGTGAAAATATGCAACAGTAAATTGATTGATAACTTTTGCTTAATATATTTTGTAGGTTTCTACTGTTCAAGCTTTAATTTTGTGTTAATTGTTTATATATTTATCTGAGTTTCATATGAATAGACTATTTTCTTTATTTGCATATGTAACATTTATGGTAAAATGATTTTGATTTGCTGGAAATAATCATTTATTATTAAAAATTTGAAATTACAATAATATGCATAATTTTGTTATCTTTCGATCACTCAAATTTATACATTTTTAAAATTTAACAGAAACTCATAGTTGGAGAACAATTTAAAAATAATCAGAGAGATCTTGTTATCAAATGAGCGAAAAAAAAAATGAAATGTTATGTGGGTAAGAATATATACAATGTGTATTATTTACAAAGTATCTTAATTTATGCTTTTTTCTTGGCTATTGTTTTTAAGTTCTTACTTCATTAAAATTTCATTTGGCATATGGGCTTGTCACAATTACTCTTTTCTTATTTAAAAGGCTTAGATCAACAGATAAGCATTAATATAGGGTGTCCTAAAGTTTGGAATGAAAGAGCAGATTTCCCTTTAAAATACACCTTTAGGTTTGGTATTCGGAAGGAGTCGGTGTAACAAATTATTTTCTAAAAAAAAAAAAAAAAAAAAAAAAATCTTGTATCTTTTATTTAAAGCATTGTTTCTTGCATGAATTTTGGGTTGCCCTATACAAAAGTACTACAAAATGGTTTAAGTACTGTGCCTTGATATTCTGTGTTGTATGATTGTATGCACCTGCAATATTTGTTGTTGAATATATTTTCTAATGCATACCATCTCCTCTTTCTTTTCTCCTGGTGGTGGCATGGATGTTTGGTGGTGGTTCGTAAACTGCTTTAAACTGTAGGCCCTGGTCTGTTTAACCCTTGTGTGCACAAGATGAAAATAGAGCAAAAAAACTAAACCTCTTTCTTTTCATTGAATTTGCATTCTTCTTGTTCTCTCTTTTTAATTTAAGAATTCAATGTCTTTCAACCATAAGTGCAGTTGTTTATATTATTCTGATAAATAATTTCTTTTGTAGATCATTAAATATTTTTAAGATTGGGAATAACTGTTTTGAATTTTCATTCAATTCTTTCTTTTTTTTTTTTTTCCTTCTTTTTTCAAAGTTAAATTATTGGATTTTTATTATTTAACTCTTATATTTATCCCAGGGAAAAAAAAAAAAAAATCTACAAACTTGCTGTTTCTCACTTAGAAAACATTTGGTTACACATTTTTTAATGCATTTAAGATTAGAATTAATTTCCTAATTTGTCTGTATAATAATTTCTGTATGTCAGCATAAATAAAAGACTTTTTTTATGTATTCGAATACAGATTTACTTGTTCTTTCAAAAAGTGAAGAAAATTAAAAAAAAAAAAAAAAAAAAAACTCATTAAGATATCAAACAGCACTAATGCTTTAGCTATTTTATATAGTGTTTTAAAACTCCAACAGAAAATTGTTTTTTTTTCCATCATTAAAATATATATATATATATATCTTTTGAATTTTCTTTTAAAAATTAAGCCAGGAGAACATGAATAAATTAGCAAAATTCATGCATTAAAAAAATTTTTTTTCATTTCTCACTAATTTATATAATTGCTATCTTTCAACTAAACTTTAAAGGAAAAAAATAAATTTTTGTTTAAATGTTTTGATTTTTGAAATAAAAAAATATATAAAACAATTATTTAGAAATTTTATATAATCCCACATCAAATTTTTCTAGATTCATAATAAAATGATTCTTAAATAATAATTGAATTTAGTTTTCAGATTGTTAAAGTAGGATTTCGTGTTTAAAAAAAACCGCAACATTTAGTATAGCTAATGTGCAAAAGAAATTTAGAAAATTTGGATAATATTACATCAACTCAGTGGTACAATATTATTGTACTATTTTAGAATGTATTTTAAAATGGAATGGGGGGTATTTGATAAGACAATATACTGGTTATTCTATTTTTGTAATGGCTTGTTGTATTAAACCAATGTTATGTAGCCTACAGAAGGTATATAAGCTTTTATGCTTCTCAAATTTTGATTGAACTTTCTAGCTGAAATGAGTGATATCAATTTAAAACATAAATCAAATATTTTATTTAATGCATATTCTGTTGATATACTAGTTAAAATGATTACATAATAAATTCTAAGTAAAAAAGAATTGGTTAAAATGTAATGTATGTAATTATAGAACAGATGTTTAAGTTCTTATTTTTCTCCGAAGAGCTACCATCTTGAATCTTAACTCAGTATTATGAATAGTTTTTTTTTAAATCTTTTTCTATGTCAGGTGAGATTTATTTAAGAAAATTCATATTCTTTGGTAGTGACAATTAAAGTCAGCATTAGTAATGCACATTCTTTCCATTTTTTTTTTTTTGTATCTTTTAATATCTTTGATTTTAGTACCAAATGATCATTAACTTCTTAATTTTATTTAACCTTTGTTTGATGTAAAGAAGTAAATTTTCTCATAAGTAGGTGTATGCTAAAATATTTGTGTTCTTTCAGTACAATAAAGTTAGGAAAATGATTAGTTAGCATATACATGCAACTTCAGTTTTGTTTAGATTTGTT
The DNA here is from genome assembly GCA_021605075.1 of Caerostris darwini. Taxonomy (NCBI): domain Eukaryota; kingdom Metazoa; phylum Arthropoda; class Arachnida; order Araneae; family Araneidae; genus Caerostris; species Caerostris darwini. Next base: position 891,341 of record BPLQ01008199.1, read on the forward strand.
CATTTATCACATTGCATCTCAGTAACTTTTAGTGTTTTGGCAGTTGGACAGAGAATTAAATTTTTTTTATCAAAAGAAATGTTCTAGTTTCAGAGATTTAAGCTTTGAGGATACAATCAATTAGCAAAATAAGAAATTTAAATAATCTCTTATATCAAAAGGGGGGTGGGGGACTAATCAAAATGTAATGAACAATTTTTTGTTAATAAATTCAATGAATTGTTATGCTTAAGATTTCTGTAACAAAATATAAAAAATGTTTTCTTTTATAATTGAAAATTAAAAAATTAGAAACTGTTTTTTAAAAAAATAAAATGGAGGGAAATTGCTTTTAACAATTAATTGTTTCCGTATATGTATAAAATTTTTTTTGCTTTCTTTTAAAACTAAAGTAAGTCCATTTATATATATATCTAATCATCTCTCAAAAGACCATATTACTTTTCTGTTAACTATGTGCTAATGATAAATCGTCAAATATCAAAAAATAAAGTATGCTTTTATTTCTTTTGATTATATTAGATTAGTTTTTGAAATATTTTTTAAAGGAAATGAGTTTGTTTTATAACAATGAGTTGTTATATTTTTGAAATTGCTTATATTGTTGGTTTGTTGAATCGTCACCTAAATGAAAATCTAATCTTGGCAAAATGTGTGCCTGGCTAACAAAAAAGTTACCAAAATGTACAACAGATATTATAATAGAATACTGTAAATAAGGATTGTTACAATTTTTTAAATTTACTGTTTCAGATTTGAATTTTTCCATTTTTGCACATATTCTGAAATACATGAATAGTTAATATTATTAAAAAAATGATTACTAGTTATGAGTTACTAGAAATAAAATAACTTGAATAAAATAAATTCCAATATGAAATAACTTGATAGTTTAGAGAACTTTATTTTAAAATTAGGTATTTATAAAAAAAATGTTAATGCTGTGGGAACTAAAAATTTAAAAATTACAATTTCATAATTAGAAAAAATATCTAACAATTTACATACAAGATTAATTTATTAAAAAAACTAACAATTATTTTCGAACATGAAAAATAAATTATTTTCATGAATAGCATAGTATTTTGTGTGTGTGTCCATACATCAGTCTTGTATCCATCTATCAGTTTTGATGCTTAAAGATTGGATCTTAAATTCATTACAAAGAGATAAAATATATTTGGAAATTTAACTAGATTATTTTTTTTTTCAATTTAATATCATAAAAAGTACTTATAAGCACCACATGAATCAATAAGTTCTGGAAGTAACCAACAAGTGTCCTAACATACCTTTAATTACATATTCAGACCACCTTTGGTTAGTATAACCTTAAAATAACATTTGTCAAATTTTCATAACACTTTCATCATTTGTGGTCAAACTACAGTAGTTTAACTGCACTATTTTATAATTTTCAGAACAATGGAAAAAACTGAATTTTGTGTTGATAAAATATTTTATTTTAAGGAAATAAGGTACTGTTCAAACTCACTAGTGACTTGAAAAATGTTATCTGAATTCTGCTGCATCAAAACCAACCATTTGTGCATGGTATGCTGATTTCATATGTAGTCATACAGACACAAATGATACTGAATGCTCAAACCTTTAAATAAAGCAATTATTCCAGAAAACATTAAAAAAAAAAAAATCCTTTCAAAATTGTGATGGACAATCACAAAGTGAAGTTATGCAAGGTAGCTGTAATCCTGAAGTTGCATTTGCTAGTTGCATCTTAGTTGCATTTGCAAAGTTTTTTTTTTTTTTTTTTTCTTTTCAAAATGGCAAAGTGGTTAGATCACAATGGAGCAAAAACATCAATAATTCAGGGCCCTTTTTGGCACTCTTTTCGCGAAGTAAGTAGAAATTTTTGTATCGGTGTGTGACAATTGATGAAATATTGATTTACTACCATTACACTCCAGAATCAAATTGGCAGTCAGCAGCAGCTGAAGATACAACCTTTGGCTAAAATGGTTATGGCTGCCATATTTTGGAATGTGCATGGTATAATATTCATCAACTGTTTTGAAAAGGAAAAACTATCAATAGCAAATATTATATAGTTTTATTGGAGAATTTGAAGGTAGAAATGCAAATTGCCAATTTTCTTGAACAGTACCATTTGGAGAAGGGAAAAATTGCACTTTGTCACAAGTCGATGATTACAATGACTAAATTGCATGAATTGGGCTTTGCATTGCCAGATTTGACCCCCAGCTATTATTGGCTATTTGCAGATTTCAAAAAGAGGTTCAGAAAAAGAGATTTGACATCAATGAAGAAGTGATTGCCAAAATTAATTTCAATTTTGATGGAAAAGGTAAATCATTCTACATGTCTGTCATATAAAAATTAGAAAATTGGAATTAATGTATCGCTCTTATAGGATGATTTTGATGAACTAAGAAACTTTTTGTCAAACATTTGCACATACTTTTGACATATTTCTTGATATAATGTTGAGCTTATTCTAATTTTGATTGCTAAAATATAAACATGTGATTCAGTTTTTTTTAGTAGTAAATAATACTCATATTCCAACACTCTTCAGTTTTTTTATCATTGTGTCATTTGTACCTGAATAAAAGTTCAATTTACTGAATTTGCTGAGGTATTTGCATGTGTTAACACTGATATTCATTTAAATGAGCCTGATAAAATGTGCTCATTTAAAGGAATATCGCCGTTAACACATGCAAATACCTCAGCAATTTGTTAAAGAAGATCTTTGCAAATAATGAACATTCCAGAAAAAATTAAGGCATTTTGATTGATATATTAAAAATCTTTTTTTTTCAATTATCTTTTCTTTTGAAATCTATTGAAAAGTTTGATCATGTTTAGAAATTCAATTTATACAGAATACTTTATTTTAATATTTATACTTGTATGCTCAGTGACGATAACAAATGCAAAAGATCCTGTATACAACTGGCTCATAAACAAAAGTAAAAAAAGCTGTTTATTGATCATGCCATAGTAAGGGAGGGATACCTATAATAATAATTCAACTAAAAAAAAGCCTTTTCCTGGTAAAAAGAGAAAAATTCAGAATCCCATTACCTATTGAAAGAAAGTTCGATGTATTTTATACAACATTCAAATTGTTATTCACTTTTAATAACCTAATATTGAAAAAACTGTCATGGTAAACTTTATTCTGTTATTTTAATTGACCGAAAATAGCCGTTGGAGAAAATAATTAAAAAAAAAATTAACTTGAAAGGTACAGGGTGTTATCAAAATAATGGAAACACCTGTGAATAAAAGTGACATTTTTGAATGTGCTTCCTAAGCATTAAAATATAATAATAGCTACCAGTTTTTTTCTAAAATTGAAATGTATCTATTCTGGTAGTAGGTGGGAGCTTTTTTGAAGTTCAGTAAGTCTTGGATTTATTTTAAATGCGTCAAATGTCGAAACTTTCAGATTTTCAAAGAGGCCAAATTGTAGGAGCCTGTCTAACTGGAACAAGTGCAACTGAAACAACCCAACTTTTAGGTGTTTCTAGAGGTACGGCTTCTAAAGTCATGACAGCATGGCAAGACAAGCTCGGCAAAGCAAAAGAGTGGACAGAAAGAGAACCTCAGTGAAAGAGACCGCCAGGCATTGAAGTGGATTGCGATGTCACAAAAGTGAACAACTGCAGCAAAAGTGACCGCAGAGCTCGATAAGCATCTGAATTCTCCAGTGTCAATCATTACAGTTAGAAGGTACCTTCATAAACAGAACATTTATGCCAGAACAGCAATTCCCAAGCCACTTGTAACAGATATTAATACCAAATATCGTCTACAGTGGTGCCACATTCATAAAACCTGGTCGATTGATAAGTGGAAAAAAGTAATATGGTCTGACGAATCGTCTTTCACACTTTTCTCTACAACAGGACGGGTGTACGTTTGGAGGACACCATCACAGGCGTATGATCGTGATTGTCTCCTTCCAATTGTCAAGCATGGAGGTGGATCTGTCATGATATGGGCAACCATGTCCTGGTTTTCTACTGGACCAATCGTAACCCTGAAAGGAAGGTTCACCGGGGAGAAGTATAGAGAAAGTTTAGTTGACCAGGTCCATCCTATGATGCAAACCTTGTTTCCTGCAGGAGATGGAATTTTTGAGGTTGATAATGCACCCATCTATGCAGCGAGCGTGGCTTGTCTAATCATGGTTTGATGAACACGAGGATGAAGTTAAACATATACCTTGGCCCGCACTGTCACCCGATCTCAATATTATTGAACCATTATGATCTATTTTAGAGATTATTCAATACGGAATCGATATCCTCCGCCTGCATCTCTCCCAGAACTTTCACAATATCTCCATGAAGAATGGTACAATATTCCTCTAAACACTATTCAGCACTTGTATGCATCTAGGCGAATCCAAGCTGTATTATATTACATGTCAAAGGTGGTCCTACACCCTACTAATAAAGAATTCTTTATAAATCTATGGTGTTTCCATTATTTTGATAACCCCCTTTATGTGTCACCCTGAGAATCTGTTGAGAGGGTGGGTGGGGGGGTATAGGAATTAAGTGTTTCTCCATCTTTCATTTTCAACTGGACTTTTATGCATCTGATTTTTAATCTTTCAGGCGTTTTTTTTTTCTGCTGGAAAAGAAAACAGCACAATGGTGTAATATTTTGATTCCAAAACTTTAACATTCCTAAAGCTGAAATATAAAATTTGATAACCAGATGATGAAAGTATAATGACTATTTAGTTGAATAAAAACCAATTTAATATGGTCTATTCAATAAATTATAAAATGATTTTTGGGTACTTCAGATATATTTAAAAATGAAATAAATTTAGTACAATTATAATGTTGAGATTTTAAAAAAGGCAATTTGGTTGAAAAGTTTACATTTTTTAAGTAATTTTTATGGAAATATTTTATAGTTAATTATTGTGTTTAAATTGTTCTTGAATTGACATTTTTAAAAAATAATATGTACTTGTATAATAAAGTTTTATAAATATTTTATCATAATTTTTTAAATATATAATCATATATTATTTTAGAAATTATTAGGGAAAGATAAATTTATTTTAATATTATTTGTCATGCAAAAGTAATTTAAATGGTTGTATTGTTAATTTTTTTTTAGTAAAAAAACTGAATGATTTATACCAAAATATTCCTTATGGAAAATGAAACAAAATTATTTAGAAATTAAATGAATAATTTCCTTGAAAGAGCTTTTTTATTATTATTAGTGAGCCTTTTTCAGCATTATTCTCTAAAGATTTTTATTTGGTAATAAATTATATAGGTCTTTTTTATGATTTTTTAAAAAATCTAATATATATTTTTTTCCAGAAGAGAAGAAATAAACCTAAAACCTCCCTGCACAAGATTCTGTAATGTTGCTGCATATCAGCGTCCAACTATTCAATGTGCTATTTGCCTTTGTATGTTTCATCCAAGTTGTCTTCCAAGTTTGCCTAGAAATGTATTATTTGCTTGTAAAGTAAGTGATTTTTTTTAAAGCAATAATTATACATCATAATTTGTACTTTTTTCTTGTTACCACACTTCACATAAGGCTAAATTGTCGATTTATAAAACTGACTAATGCAATTGTAGGTAAGTGATTTTTAAAAATGCATTTTATAAGTATTAAATAATGTTTTTTTCTGTTGTTCTGTCCAACAAGATTGAAATTAAAGTTTTTATATCAGATAAATATTTACACAATATATTTTAAAGCAAAGCATTTTTTTCTTCTAATTTTTGGCTAGATTATTGGTTTTGAAAAAAAGTTAATAACTAAATAGTTTTTTTAAAATAAAATTTAGAGATTTTTATACATTTTAAAAATGCATTAATGCCTTTGTCCTTAAAATTTAATTATGATGTTAATCTAGCTTAAATGCTAACATTTAAAATGATTGATATTCATTTGTGAATCATGAAAATAAATTTAATATTTATTTTTAAATTTTATTGTGTACAAAAAATAATTTGCTTTTTATATATTCCTTGCTCAATAACTTATTTAAATAGTTTAAAAACTTAAAGTAATTGTAGAGTTCACAATAACAAATAATAATAATTGTAAATTTGCTGTACTAAATTGAATTCATTTAATTTCTTCATATTTGGATGAATGAAGCCACAGTTGATTTTTAAAAATATAGTTTTATTGAAATTATTAATTTTTAATTAATGAGTGCAGCAAAATAACAGCTAATGATATATAAACCAATTGCAAACAAAATTCCTACAATAATCCCAAGTGTATTGTGTCATAGGACTGTTCATACTTTTCTTCTAAAGATATCTCCAGACCCCACTGCAAGAAAGTATAAACATAATGATTATTTATAATTTTTTTATCTATTAAATTACAAGTTGTTTATTATACATTTGAAAAGCAGAATTCTAAATAACAATTGAAAAAGATAAGTTAAATTATATAAGTTTTTTATGATAGGTAAGTAAATGCAATATTATAATTTTTTTTAAGATTTGAAAATTAAAAATTGTTCAATCCTTTAACGTTAAAAGTTACAAATAATTATATGGTTTAATTAGCTTCAAATTATCCAAACAAAAATAAAAGTTTGAATTTTTTTTTTGTCAAACATAAAATTTTTTTTTTTGGAATAGTGATTTTTGTATTTATATAATTTAATTTATAAATAAATTTTAACAAATACTGTATTATTGTTCTAAGCAGCAAATATCTATTTTTAACTTGATTGATATTAATAGTGGAAAGGTTTGTGTTTATTTTAAAATGAGGAAATACTTTTTAATAATTATTTTGATATTTACCATTTCAGTAATTAATTGAATTATTACATTTTTTTCAAAATATTAAGGAAATTTCTTTTCTCTCTTTTGAGTTAAGATTTTTAGTACTTTTAGTATTCGTTTGTTAAGTATAATTTTTTTTTTCTCTTTAGCCTTGTACCATGCAAAAAATTGGACTATATGAAAGAGTGAAATGTCGGTCAAATAATACAGAATTAGATTCCGCTGATGAAATGCCTATCTATAATTATGATGATATAGATATTGAGGAACTCTTTCCAACTGTTTTATTAACTGTGTATTCCGAAATGAATGAGGTAAGCAGTGCATCTAATGTTTCACCTGTAACTTTAAATACGGCTTCATCTGAAACTTCAAGTGCTGTCTGTCTTTCTTCAAACATTCTTCCTTTATTGCAATCTACTGTGGCAAAAATTCCTCAAGAAAACTGCGTAATGTTGCCAACTATGAATACTCTACATACCCCTTGCATGCTAACTGAACTCATGAAACCAATTGCTTCAAATGCTTCTAAAATTATACCTATTGTTAATAATTTTCTAAATAAAAATATTAAGAACCAACAAATTCAGTGCTTACCAAGTACCAGTGATATGCCATCAAAATATTATCGTGTGGGTGGTGTCCCTGTTCCTCCTATGTCTGTGTCTACACAGAACTCATTAATGGTCAGAAAGTTACCCGATGGTAAAAAAATAGTTATACGCAGAATGTCTAATTCTTCCTCTTCAACTAACACTGATAAATTAAATACTGCTTATAATGGAACTATAAATGATTTATGTGGCCAAGTGAAGGACAACACCAAATCAAATCAACTGAATCAAGTTCCATCCGATCTGAATGATAACGCAAAGAATGTTGTGTTTGTTCCAAGAGAATGTATTAATAATTCCACTGAAAAAGTAATTTTCTTGCAGAATAATAATTATAATATTGCAATGAATTCAACATTGTCTTCACCATTACCAAGTACTCTACTGGATGATATGAATGATTTTAATATGGTACAAATACCTTTGAAAAAAATCTTCAAGATGTTGAGTATTCCTGATTTGTTAAGGTAAGTTATGATCTTTTAATTTTTAATTTTGATAAACATGTATGACATGTGAAACTTCTGAAAAAGACCAATTTACTGGGTAGTCATTTTTTTCTTTTGAAATATTTTTTTTCTTTTCCGTACACTTGGTATTAAAAAAATATTCAAAGGTAAATAAAAATTAAAGCAATTGAAAATTTTAGTTAGCATTCTAAATCTATGAATAACGATCAGATAAATAATATTTTTGAAAAATAAATAACCCTGAAAAAGACCCCCCTTCTTTCTTGAAATAGTTCATATTAAAAACTAAATTTTTTATAAGCAAGTAAATAATAATTTTATTAAATAAATGATATGGGATCTAGTCAGATAGATGTGCCACAAAGCTGCTTTGTAAAAAAATGTATAATAGTGTTGAATTTTTTCCAACTAGTTTTTCTTTTAATAGCATGCAATCTAAAAATATAATGATCAAAATTCCAAGATTTCAAAATCCCTCTTAACTGATATTTCCTTCCCTTGACTTCTCTCTATTAATCCCTCCGACTTGGCCACTTGCCAATTTTTCACATGATCAGTGTGCCAACTATATCCTCTCTTTGTGATTATTTCTTAGAAATGCAGCTCCAGTTTTGATCTTAATTCTGAAGTTGGATTATTTTTAGAAGTATCACTGTTCTACAAAAATTAAATTTTCACATTTTCTTGTAACATTCTATTATTTGTTGTTCATTATATTTCAAATATATATTTTTTTATCTTGAATTTTTTAAATTGCATGAAATCTTTAAGGATTTTGATACTTTTGCTTTTAATAGTATTAACATAAAGTAGAAATAATGTGCAAAAAGAAGAGTAATATTGTTAACTAAAACTGTATTTTTCGAATTTCATTTTATAATTCAGAATTATCAGAAAAAATGTAACTAATATTTAAAACTTATATAAAATTCTCAGTTTTGCCATTGCTGTTTCATTTTTGGCTGGCAGTATATAATGATGCGTAATTGTAGTTCGTTTTAAAACAGTTAATAAATAACATAAACAGTAACAAAACCCTAGTTAGTTAATATAATAATATATATAACAGTTCATAGTATTTAACAAAATGCGATTTCATTAATTAAACATGTTAATTTTTTAATATTTCAGAATATATAATATATTTGTCAATAAAAGTATTTACCATATAGTTCCTATTATAAGCTGACAGTGCGTTTTTTCATCAAAAAATTCATCTACATATAAGTGATACAGATAAAAAAAAATTCATGTTTAGAAAAAGCCCTAAAAATTTTCGACTTATATACGAAATTTACTGTATAAAACTTTTTAATAAACAATTGTTGCTGTTATCTCCATGCTTTTTTAGCTAATGTTTTTTATTTTAATTAGCTTTCTGCATTTCACTTTTGTTGAAATTAATTTACTATAGTTTTTGAGTAGTTAATTACTAATAATATAACAAAATTAAGCTAACATTTTTCTTAATTTTTATTTCTCTTCTTCATTTTTATGATTAATTGAATGATCTATTAACTATTTGTTTGTTACTTTTAAGATGAAAATAAAAACTTTTGATTTAATTTTTTCTTCTATAATCTCAGATAAACATTTAAGAGTAGAATGTGATTGTTAAATATTGAAATGAATTTAATAAAATACTTTCAAATAGTAAATAAAATGTCTAAAAATTGAATTTCCATTTTTAAAACAAATATTTTTAAAATTTTAGAATCAGAATTTTTTAAAACATTTTATTTCAATTTCAAGCATTTATTAGTTCAGTGTATATATATATATGTTTAAAAATTGTGATTTTATTTTGGCAGTGTTAGTCAAGTTTGCAAGTCCTGGAACAAATTAGCTTTTGAAAAAGATTTGGTATGTAATAATTTTATTAATAATCTAAGGCATGTTACGTACTTGTGTTATTTTAAAATTGGCATGCTTTTGTAATTTTTTTTGCATGATTCATGTTTCAACATTCATCTAACATATGTATATGTTTCTTATAGTGTAGTTTATACAAACATTATTTTTTAATGTGTATTGACAAGACAAATTTAAACTTAAACTAATAAATTACAAATATTTCATAAAATTTCTAACTAAAATTTTTTTCCCAAGTTCATCATTATAGAGGCCTTTTTTTATACTATAAACAACAAATTTTGAATTTAAAGTATACTTCACTTGTTTTAACTTTGCCCTTGTAGAACACTATCCTATTTATAGTTTATTGTATATACTTTTAACTTAAAAAATCATTATTTCAAAAAATTTCTATATATATATAATTTTTTCATGCTATTTATCATGAAAGAAAAATTAAATAATTTATAAATTTAAACATAATCTTAGCTCTAAAAGATGCAACTAAATTTATATTTTTGCATTTATATTAGTGGGAGAAAGTTGATTTTCGAAACCTCTATATCAATGATTGGAACAAATGTGGGTTTGCTCTACAGAAACGCAAAACTAAATCCTTGGTAAGATAACTTTTCTGTATCTTAAAAGAATGATCTTTTAATGTGTCATTTTATATAATATCTTTTATTTAAATAAATACTTTAATTTTTTTTAAACAGAATTTGTCTGGTATTTTGTATCAAGATAAACATAACCCCTGGGAAGACCTTGAAGAAAATGTTGTGCGTCTAACTGGAATAGAGGAACTAATATTTGATAAAATAACACCATCTCTTCTCAAATCTCTAGTTTTCAATTTACCGCAGCTAGTTAAATTAGAATGCAATTTTATCACAACTGTTTTTACAGAACCTGAAATATGGTAAGAAATATTTTTTATTGATTTATGTATTGTTTCTCAACTTTTTATTTTTTAAACATTTACATTTTTTGCAAAAATTTATTTATTTATTACAGTTTTGCAATTGCCATGAAAGTCTTTAAAGCTATCAAAAACTTATTGAATGTGAAAATTTGTAACTATTGTCTGAGCATGTATAGCATGGAAGGGTAAACATCCAGTTTAGTGGGGAAATGGACTAATTGATTAATTGTTAGGCCTGCCAGTTAGATAGAGGCAGCTCCGAAAAAAAAGTTTAATATTATGGAACTTTTTTCAACTAGTTTTAGTTCATATTATGCTATCTAAAATTTGACTGATTAAAAATCAAAATTCTTTTTATTGCAACTAAAATCCCTCTTAATTGATACTTTTTCTCCTGCAACAGCATTGTTTTTGAATTGTTGTTACATTTATTTCTCTTTTAGAAATAACTTGGTTGTTCAGTTCCAATTTTACTTGAATGTTTGTTTTAAAGTTTGATGTTAAATTATTTGATTTTTTATTACACTTAAAATACTGTCAACTGGAAATTATTAAAAAATTGCATAAGTCTGATATTATATTCACAATGACAAGTTGTGATTGTGACAGAATCACATTATGATATTTATCTCACTGTTATTATCTTAGCAAATAATCAATAACTGATATGTTATTTATTATAGTGACCTTTCGAACATCATTAGTTGTTCTATCCTATCCTGTAGGATAATGGGATTCGTAGTTGGATCCTACAGGATTCTACTACGAATCCATTACCATAGACATGGTTTGGTATCTATGGTAACCTGATCATTTGTAGTTTTTTCTCAAGGAGACATGCTACTGAGACTATTAAAGTATATGAGAAGGTTGCAATCAGTTAGTTGCAATTAATTAAAGATAGAAAGTAAATTTAATTTTATGTGATCACTTTATTTTATTTGATAACCAAATGTCAAAATATATCAAAACATGTATTTTCATCATCAAAAATAAGATTTTGGTATTCATTGGGGTGTAAAGCCATTGCAGATAATGAAATCATTTGCTGATCTTAATACATAATTAGGAAAAAGAATTGCTACCAATTTGCATAATAAATATGTCAAATATGTGATAATTATAAATATTCTCTTTGATATTCTTTGAATACTTTTTAGAATTGTATTATTCCAAATCAAACAACTGGGAAAATTTTAAGAGTGAAATAGTTTAAAGTAATCAAAGATTTCTAGAAATCTTCATAAAGTAACTCACGTCAATGATTAAAAAAAAAAAGTAATAAATTTTTTTAATTATTTATTTATTATTATTATTTTGTAAAAAATAAAGTATAATAAGAGATTTTGTAGTACAACAGAGCCTGATATTTGGCACAAAATGATTAGTGCCTTCTTTAAGGGCTTGTTACTTGGAATTCCTTATTTCATTTCTTCAAGTTTATAAAAACATGGCTGAAAAATATGTATTTGCATCAGTAAGATGTTTGATAGATCAAGGATTATGTCTGATTGTTATAAATATTATTGATGGTCAGCAAAATTTACCAGAATCAGTAACATGAGTGAGTGAGCAGCAACTCAAGTTGACTGATGAAAAAATAGTTGATTGGAGAAAAGTTTGTGGTATAAATTAACCAGGCAGCTTGCCTGAAAAATGGAGGTCTGAAAGATAGAATTTGAAAACATTTTTGCAAAGAAAAAAAATTGAATGAAATTTTAGTTAATTATTTCTTATTTAAATTGCAATCATGCAATTTAAGTAAGTTATGGATAATAAGTTATTAAGCAAGCTATACTTAATTCAGATTATGAATATTTTTTAATGTTTTTAGTAATTTTTTTTTTTCTAATGCAGCTGGCAAACACTTAGACAGCTTGGTCTTGGATGCCTCATGCAAGCGCTGCACAGATGTTACTCACTTTGCATTACCCAAGGGGCGCATGTAATTTTAAGATAAGCCAAGGGCGCGGAGTAGCAATGTCCCTGCAATGCTCTACGGTCATATTAGACCGGGACCTATGGCTTAAAGTGGATTCTGAACCACTACAAACATCCATGCCACCGCCGGGACTCGAACGCGAAACCTGTGGTACCGAGCGCTAGCCACTCGGACATTCAGGCCCTTGTTTTCAGTAATAAAAAAAAGAAAATATAACCATTAACTGTATAATATTATTCAAGCATTCAGATATTATGTGCTCTTTCTAAGGTAAAAAATTATTCAATTTATTTAAAATCGTCATGTTATCTTACTCTTTTTCTTTGTCTCCCTGCTTAGACATTATAAGAGTGCAGTATGATTAAAAAAATTTTTTGTGTTATTATTATTATCTTTTTTTTTTTTAACTAGCTATTTTTGTATTTCAGGACTACTCCTTGTGAAGTAGATTTATCTTCCCTGCGATATGTTGGTAGACTAAGAAAGTTAAAAATTGCATCTGGTTCTAAGATTATATTAAAAAAAAACAGCAGAGAATGTTTATTTCCTTATTTGCCAAACCTGAAATCTGTGGTAAGATATGTTTTAAAAGTTTTTTCTATTTAAATAAATTGAACCTTGTAGTTTGCTTGCAACACTTTTTATGAAGTAAATATATATTTTTTTCTAAGAATTTATTTTTAAAATGGGGGAAAAAAAGACCATTTTTTATATATTTACATTGGTTATGAATTACTTTAAAGTTCTAAAATTGTATATATTCTCTAATCTGTATTATTATTTTAAAGTTGTTCTAAAATTGTATATATTCTCTTTCAGTCTTTAACTGGCTTCAATTTTTGTTCTAATTTGAATCTGGAAAATATTTCATATCAGAAATATTTAGTTTCTCTTGAATTGGGAGACTGCAAAGATATAGAACCAGGGGTAAATTATTATTTTGAATATAATATTTATTGTGTAAAGTTTTGATCGATATATATTTGTATATGCAACCAATTATTAAATATACATATTAGTAAGTTTAAATTTTATCAAAATAAAAATTTGTAATTTGCAGTTTTTTTTTATAAGGTAAAATAAGAAGCACAATAGTATTTTTTTTTACATTTATTTTTTACAATAAAGATTTTCCGTATTTACAAAACTTGAAATCTGTTGTATATTTAAATTTTTTTTTTTTAATTCTAGAATATAGTACTCTAAATAATAATAGACAAACAATAGTATGTAATTCTTTTTAGATAATTTTTAAAAAGATTTTTGTGATGAATAGACAGTAACTTGTACAAAATAAATTTGTTTAAAATGTTTTATAAAATTAATATGTGTAATATATATCTATAATTTGTAACATATAAATATATAATTTCTTTTTAAAAAAGAAATTATAGCGTTAATTTTAATTCTTATAGTGCTATTGCTTACCTATTGATATGCCTGAGTGATGTGATGTCCTAGTGATAAGTGTTAAATTTTGAAAAATGAGATAACAAAATGGCAATTCTTTTAAAAATCATGTGAAAAAAATGTCATGAATGCAAACTATTCTAACATATGCCTTGCAGTATTTTGAATTTTACAAGCTTTTCTGTATTTGTATGAAATATAAAACACAATACAATTCAATAAATTGATTGAAATGTTAATGTTATCTTGGAAATCAAGCATTACTTAGCAAGCAAGATGTTAAAAAAAAAAATTATTATTATGCAATAAATAATTGCATATTAAAAATACAAGCATTTATTTTGGAGTACAATTCATTAACTAGTCCATTTTAATATTTATTTTTAATTGAATATGTTATAATAGTAATTCAACTTAAATTAAATAATAAAATTAAAATATCAAAGTTTTTATAAATTGTGAAAATCATGTGTATAAAAATCGATTTGGAGATATTATTCCTCTGAGAATTTTCCTTTTTTTCGCACTCTTTGAAGTATTTAAAAAAATATAAATATAAAAGAAATTTGTAAATGATGTCAATGATTCATGAGTAAAAATTATACTAAATTGAGAAGGAGAAATCAAATTTATTAAGCAACAAACACATAAATGTTTTTAAGCAAGAGCAAATAGTGTTTATTCAAATAACATTTATGTGTTAAAAAAATTTTCCATTAATAAAGTTTAATATTAATCAATGCTTATTAGTTTAATTACATTATGTATTTTGAAAAAAAGTTTGCTTGCTATTTCTCTATGGAATTTTCGATTATTTCAGTACATTTTGAACACCGTCCTTTATATATATATTGATTTTAAAGATATTTAGTTTTGTGGATTAAAAAAATTTCTTATATGAATTTAAAATTTATTTTCAGATCTACTCGCTGCTAGGAACTTTGACTAACTTGAAACGTTTACGTTTGTTAAACGGTGGAAGCATTGATGATATTCACTTAGCAGAAGCTCTTTTAAAATTGAAAGGGTGAGTGAAATTATTAACTGAATTTTTAAATGAGCATTGCATTCCAATTCATAAAAGAAATATTTTCTTAAAAAAAATAAAAGCATATTTTCTTTAATTTTTTTTTTTCGAAATTGTTCTACAATTAAACCTCCAAAGTAAAATTAAACATATTTGAAAATATTTCATAAAATATATAATAAATTGCATCATGCTAATATTTTTATTAATAAATTATTTCTGTACTTTTGTTTCATGTTATTAATATTTAAAAAAATATTTTTTATTTTTAATTAAATATTATTTTCGTTTATATACAGATTGGAAGTTCTTGAGTTACTGAATTTCACAGTTTCAAGAAGTTTAGCCGAATGTGTTGGAAAACTGCATCGTCTGTTCTATCTCAAAATTTTCACAGACAATTCACACAGGGTTTGTATTCAGTTTGTTAATATGGATTAAAAATTACATGTATAACAAATATTTGTCTTCTTTTTTAAGAATAGAGAATAAAACACATTATTGCTTTTGTTGATAAACAACGTGGATTAGATTCTATTGTCATATAAACATACAATCTGACCACAGACGAAGTGGAATAGTAAATAAATTGTTTAATGGCAGAAATAGATAAATCGATAATTTGTTAGGGGTGCTAGTCTGACAGATAATGTGCAAAGTTGCTTAAAGAAAGAAAAAAATTTAATAGTTAAGTGTAGATTTTTTTTTATATAGTTTTTCTTTTAATAGGATGCCATCTAAAACTTTAATGATTAAAAATAAAAATCTTTTTGTTGCAGTTAAAAATCCCTCCTCAATAACATGCCTTCCTAAGTTATTCCACTTTTTTTAAATCTGCCCTTGGCCGGTTTTCTATACAATTGGTGGTAGCACTGTAGTTAATAAAATAGTACTTTTGATTAAACAAAAACATTACTTTAAATTTAACTGCAAAAGTAATCTTTGGGCTACTGTGGAATGCATGCACATTATTATTGTATATATATTCATGATGTGAATTAATTCAATATTAAATGTATTTAAATATGCAATTATATAAATTGTATAAGTATAAAAATAAACTTAATTTTAATAATTATTTTCTTTTGTTTCTAATTTACAGAAGGGTTTACTGAATCATAACATTATCACTACCGCAGCCAACTGTCAAAATCTTAAATTTTTCTGCTGGGGTTTCATTACGGATGGTGACAATCCTCCTGACATGTTAGAAATGGAAGACTCTATGCAGCATGCTTTTAAAGATGTCTACAGTGACCTGCTGGATATCCTCCCTAAATGCTGCACTGTAGAAATGAAATGGGTAAAAAAAGACATGTGGAAAGAATTTCTTTCTAGTGAAATGGAGTTTGTGTGAAATTTTTCTATTTAAGAAGTTTTTACTCTGTTGATGAATGTTAAAAAATAATCATTTTAATGTTTCATAATCTGGTGCATTTTTTATTTGTTATTCAATCCTATTATACAACGCAAAATGAATCTGTTTTGGAGATGCATCTTGTGATATTAAAAATATTTTTGAATGGCAGCTTCGTGTAAATGTTGTAGAAGATGGAATCTATTAGAAATGAATGTACTATTGTAATAGTAGATATTAAAAGTTTAAAGTTTCTTCAAATATAGATGTCTTTACTATTCATTGTGTTTGCTTACCCTACCTCTAGTTGAAAATGTTTCTATTTTGTAACATTATTGTTGTATATATATTGTTTTTCAAATAGTTGTTACTTTTGTTATAAAGCAAAACAATGCTTTGTGTTAGCCTTTTATATTTAATGTTTTAATTTATAAAAAAAAGTGAAGTTTTTTTGTATTTCAAAAATTCTATGTAGAAAAGTTCTTTTTCCCCTTCGAGATTCACATATGTGTATTTTTTTTTTTTTGTAAGGGGAAAAGAAAATGTATATAATTCTTGTAGTAAGCATTTCTCATTGCTTTTTTTTAAAACTGTGTAATGAAATATATGCACAATGTAATATATTAATGAATGTGTTGTAATGTACAAGATCACACGACTAGATATGTAAATATTTTATCAATGAATGTATCTATGTAAATAAATTGATCGTTTTGTTGTACTAATTGAGTTGTTTGACTTATAAATCTTTAAAAAAATTTTTTTTTGTGCATTAGAAATACCAAAATTCAAAACTTAAACTAAAATTTGTAATAATTTTTTTTCTATAAAAAGTGAAGAAACTAATACTTTTGAATTGGCAGAGGTGGGAAGAACTGACTTCTGTATAAAATGTAAAGTCACATTGGTAAAATTTTAGTGGTAGAAGTATTCTAATTCCGGAATTATTGAAAATAGTTTTGGGTCAAATCATTACTTTCTTAAATAAAAACTTCATTCTTCTTGATCACATATATCTATCATTTCTGTTTTAAGTCATACAGTATTGAAAAATTATGATAATGTAAATTTTCTATGCGATATATGTAATAACAGCATGTCTAACACATTTTGAAATTGTCATAAAATGTTTATTAATAAAGCTATAGTCCGACTTGGGATCACCTGAAATTGTAAACGTTTGGTTTAATGGCTGAAATCGGGTGCTCATCAGATAGATGTCGTTCAAAGCTGCTTTGAAAGAAAAGAAATAGTTAAGTGTAAAAGTTTTTTAATATAGTTTTTCTTTTAATACTGTGTCATCTAAAAGTTAAATGATTAAAAATTAATGTTTCTATTACAATTAAAATTTGTCATTTCCTTCCTTATGATACTGCTCTTTTTGAATCTGTCGGACTTGATCACTTTTCAGTTTTCCAAGCAATTGAGGGTCAAACATGGTGTGGTAGGGTGATATTGGTATTCATGTGTGGTATTGTTTTGAGGTATAGCATAGCTTTTTGGTATGAAGCATAATAAGAATAAATGTAAGATATTTAAAAAAAAGGTGTCATCAAGATTTTCTTTAAACTAATTAAAAATGAAGTCAAATAATTTACAACTTTACAAGTGAATTCATGATAAGAGGGGAGTTCCTGTAATTTTATTCTACCCTTTATGAAAACCTGTTTATCCCTGAAAAGTTTTTGATTTGTCTTTATTCATCCTTAAAAAAAAAAAAAAAAAAAAAAAAAAAACATGACTCATCTGCAAATCTTGACAATGAAAATTAGTAAATCTCAATACCATTTAAGTTGTAAGTAAAAAGTAGCTAATAACAGTAGTAAAAAGTTAAGATAAAATTCCATACTGTTGATATTTTCATCATTTTTTCAAAAATCAGTTTTGCACAGCAAATTGATTTATTCCATTTACAAGTTAGCAAACATTTTTCCAACCTTGGACTTAAATAGGTTACTAAAGAAAGAAAATTCAATAACAATTGCTGAACCTTTTGTTCACAAGTCACAAACACTATTTGAAAAAATATTAAATACCATAATTTCCTGCTTACATATCACAGATTAGTTCTTGGTGTTGATTATAAGCAGCTGCAAATAATCTGTGGAAGGTTTCCGCCCCCCTCCCCTAGAAAATTTCGTAAAAACAATTCTAAATTGAGGCCTAAATATACTAGATATAATTGTTAAAAGAAATAATCTTTAAAAAATTAAACTTCAATTGTGGACGATAGAAAGGAGCCATAATTTTATAGAAATTGTCGGAAGACAAATATATATCGGTACGTGTGCTAATGGACAGAAAAGAAATGGAATGAAGTTATAGATTTAAAGAAAGCTAAATTAATAATGAATCTTGATACCGACCAAGATATTCATATTTCTAGTAAATATGATCATAAATCATCGTAAAAAATATTGTCTCCTTCGTTTTGATAATTGATATGCATAATTATAATTGATATATATGATATGCATATATCTTTTCTGTTTCACATAAATTAAAAAAAAAAAAAAATGATAGTTTTATGCTATGGATATACAAGAACACAAGTGAATTGTTCTAAAATTCTTTTTCTGGTAGAATATTTGAGCCGATGGGTTAAAGGTATAGTCTGACAATAGTCTATATATAGACCTTTCAGACTATAAAGGTATGATCTGAAAGACTATAATGATCTTTTGTAATGGTAAACATCCTAAATTATTGTTTGCTAGGGGCGCTAAACAGATATATGTGGCAAAAAATTACTTTAAAAAGTATAATTGTTAGCATGGAATATCTTTCATGTAGTTTTTTTTTTAATACCATGCAATCTAAAATTTTAATTATCAAAATTCTTTTTATTGAAATTAAAATCCCTTTTAAATGACACTTCCTCCCCTATGAAGCAACTTTGTTCGATCTATCTGACCTGGCAACTTGCCAATTTATCATACCTCGGCAGTCAGACTATAAGCAAAACTTTAGATATTACGGCATTGAAAATTTGAACCTTCTAAAACGCAATGATTTTGATTAAATTTCTAGAGCCATCTTGATGACAAGATTTTACATTGAAGATATTTTCATTCTTGCAGAATTTTGACTCTACAAATACCACATTTAATTCCATTCAACCACATTATAAAAAGGATAAGTTATTCCTGGCTTGTGAATAAATTACTGTGATTTTTTTTTTTTCTAAAATGAAAACATTGATATAATTTTTTACTGAGCCTTTATGACCTTAAAAAAATGGCATTTTAATTAAAATTTCAAGTAGCAAAATTGCATAGATTTCAAGAATAGGCTTTACAATGTTATTTTTCCTAATAATAAGCAAATAGGTTTTTGGTAAATAAATTACAAATTTACAACAACTTGATGTTAAATTCATACACTTAAAAAAAAAAAAAAAAAAAAAAAAAAAACATCCTCACAGGGCCAAACTGTAGAAACAAATGTTAACTTTTTTTTATCATTAAGTACTAAATGAATTGATTACAGAAATCAAAGAGGATTAGAACTTTATTATTTAATTATGATAATAGAAGTAGAGTTTATGAATGTTGCAGAAGGATCATAAATTTTTTTTTTTTTTTTAGTTCTGCAAATTAATAATCTAAAGATTAATATGTACCAGAATTTAAAGAGCATTTTATACACCAGTTGCAAGATACAAAATTTCCTATACAATTTTATATGGTGTAAGAAAGCTTGTTAAAATAACAAAAAAATTCTAATACTAAAACTATGTATAATAATGAAGTAAAATTCCGAAACTAATTTCAACAAATCCTTTTATTATAGAAAATGAAAACACATATACAATTATTGGGTAGCTTTAGTAGAAGTTCCCACTTTTTTCTTATCCTTTTTCTTTAATCCATCCATATTTCCTTTCAGCAAATTTGCATACGCCTGTTAATATGAAAATAATATATGCTCAAGAAATGCTAAATAAATATATATCATTTTTATTAATAAACCATAAAATAAATAAAACTTACTAATTGGAATTTGTTCACATCTTTTGCATTAACCTGGGAAAAAAAATAATAAAAAGCAAAATATTATGTTATAAACTACATTTAATTTGCAGTAAAGTTAAAAGAATTTGCAGTAAAGTTAAAAGAATTTGCAATAAATGATTTATACTGACTAATTATAAAGATGGCAATAAAATAAAAATTTAGATAATAAGAGCTTTTGCATAGTTTAAAAATTACACTAATAGAGGGTGACATAAGATAAACATAGAAAAAGATATTGCATAAATAATAAAAATGCAAAATATAATAATAATTCCAAGTATATTGGCAACAAATATGATGTCAAAGTGATGGAGTTAAAAAAATATTTTAAAGAAAATTTACACATTAATAGAAATAATTTTTTTAAGATGATTGCTAACATTTTTTTTTTTTTACAATGTTTATTATTTGACATTTTTAATTTTTTCTCTATATTATGAATTAAATTTAATAATTATGTGATAAATTCTAGATGGAATTTTAAGGAGCTATATTTCTGTTGGAGGAAAATAGTTGGACAATGAAATAATTTTTGTTTCTCAGTAGGAATAGAAATCATCTTTTATTAGATTGAATCATTTGAAATAATAAAAACTTGATTTTGAGATTTACGCTCATTATATAGTAGATAGAAATTTCTGGTTTTCTTTTAATGCAACTATATTTTTTAAAAATTTTAATGTTTGACAGAAAAAATTACAACAGATGCAAAAACGTTTAGTTCAAAAATTATAAAATGCAAGCAAAATTATCCACTTACTATGGTACTAAGTTTCTTATTTCCTAGATGAGCTCTGATGAGACATTTATATTCAGACACAGGTGGTAATGGGTTAGCTGCTAATTTTGATGGACGAGGTTTAGGTTTTGTTCGACCATCATCTGCAACAACATCGTGGTATAATAATGTACATGCATCCATAAAATAAATTATAAAACATCATATAGCAGTGATTTAAAATATATGGAAACAGAAATAAATAGCAATTGCAATCAATAACTCATGAAACTTTGCTATTAAAATTTATAGCAAATAAAAATCTGAAATATATATTAATTAACTATTATTTTATATCTGTAATAATATTTCCTATGTTTGTATATTAATAAGCAATTGCTTACGGTTATTATAAATTTTATGATTAGAATGACTATTGTACAAAACACAAAAAAGGATTAGATCTTTGATTTTTCTTTCTTACACAATAAAGGTTTTAATTTTATTAAGATTTAAAAAAACTTTAACCCAATTAAAAAAAAGTGAAAATTATTCAAAAATCAAACTATGAATAAGAAATAATTATTATTCTAAAATATTACTATTTTAATTTTATACTAAATATATGCTAATCTGTAACTATCTTTTTATTGCAATAGAAATATATAATAACGGAAAAAACCCCATAGAAACATATAATAATGGAAAAAAAACTAAAACATAAAATCAATTCATATTTATATCCTCTCTAACGCATAAATATCTTTTTTTTTTATTTTTATTTTTTTTATAACTAAACCAAGTAGATTTAAGTTAAAAATGTGACTATACTATTTTAAAATTATTAAAACCTGAACATCTAATTGTTAAAAACTGAATTTATAGATTTATGAAGAAATAAGTAAAATGCATAATTCTTTCACAAGGTAACAAAATTTACAATACTTAATTTTACTTTTTATTAAATAAATTATTTCAAACACATTAAAAGCAATAAGCAATTAAAAATACATACATCGTTTCATAGTAATATATACAGATCCAGAATTTCTAGACTTTTGAAAAAGTCTTGTCAATTCAGTGAGAAACTAAAAACAGAAAAATATAAGAATAATATAAAATGGTGTAATGCAAATTTTATTCAAAATATAATTTAATATATTTAAAATTAAAACTGCTCAAAAAGTAATAATAGTTAATTTTTATACAGGAAAACAAGATTCTTTATTTCTTTAGAGGGATGAGAGCTTTCTTTAGAGCATGTCTTCATCTAGTACATATTTCATAAATTAAATAATTTTGTTTAATATCAAATACAAGAAATATTATATTTATTGTTTATTATTATTAAAGTTTTGGAATATTGCAACAGAAATTTATTATTGAACATATTAATTACCATATTTTATGGCAAATTGATAATTTTAATCATTTTTTTAAATGTTATGTTGAATAAAGATAAATGATATGGTTTTATAATGAAGAACATATATGAATTTTACACAAATGTTTCCATATTTAAGAGTATAATGATATAGAGAAAGAAAACTGAATTACAGATTAATATTGATGAAATAAATTTTTAAAGGAATTACTTATTCATTTTAATTACATCAGTAAAATTCACTTATTTGGATCACTTTATATAACTTTCATAAAAATAACTGAAATATTCTTTTCAATATATACAATAAGCAAAGCAAACTTTTAATGCTGACTCAGTTTCATCATCTTACTTATATTTTTTTCCTTCTCTAATTTGTATTTTTAAGAAGTCACAATAGATCTTTAATTTAGAAAATTTAATACAATGGTTAAATTTTTTAATCTAATTAATTAATAATTTAAACCAAAGAAATCATGATTGTAAAAAAAAAAAATTAGAAATGTAAATCGAGTTATTCCTTAAAGCCTTACACAATCATAAAATTAAATAAAAGTTAATAAACTTTCACTTGCTTCTTAAAATGACCTAAATGTGGAAAATTTGTTACTATAAAATTACTAAATTGTTTTTTACTGGTGGAAATATTTTAAAGAAATTAAAATTTTTTTCTTGGGCTATTTTTTGAAAATTATCTTTATTATAATTTTTCTTCATTTGCTACACGTTAGCATAACTTGGCAATCAGGTTTCTTGATCTATTTTGTTTTGTGCATTTATGTTAGTTTAGCTTCATTTTTAATTTTCTAATGAGAAGTGACACTGTGAACAAGTGAATGATAGTATGCACAAATTAGTAAAATGCATAAAAAATATGTAGGAAAAAGAACAGTAAGATTGCTTTTACTTTAATTCTTTTAATGTACTCAGGAAAAATAAATAGTTGGTTATATGTTATAAAAAAAAAACATTAAAGGAAATTTACGAAATAGTTTCATAATGTATCTAGCATATAATACTAATTAATAACCAATAGCATATTTAACTATGTATTTAATTTTATATGGAGCGTTTTAAGACTAATTGAATACATTACAAAAATTATAATTGAGCTGATGATGTAGAGTAACCAGATACTGAAAAACGGATTCCATTGTGCAAATTTTTTCAGATAACAACTCATAAGTACCAAAATTTAAACCTATTGCATTTACAACAAAATAGAAATAGCAATGTCAGACAATAAATACATGATTGCAATATAAAGAACACATTTTGTAGGCGTCAAACTACTACCATTACAAAATAATCTCAAAACTTAAAAATATTTGCACTGCTGCTAGCTGATAAGTGTATTTGTAACAGGTGGTAAGAAAACTTATTATTACCTTCCAGGAGATTCACCGATATATTTATTAAACATTCTCCAGTTTAAAAAAACGAAAGACCTTTATTTATTTATTTTTGAAATAGAATGATAGTAAAACTTCCTATTGAATAAATATTGATAAAATCTTTAAAACGAAAACAACTAATTAAAATACTTAAGACACAGAGAAATATAAATAAAATAAGGTAAAGATGAATTATTAATGATGATGTTTGCTTATTCATAGTTACTTTACTAATTTATAATTGACTTACGGATTCATTTTCGAGCAGAACCATGTTTGTTTGCTGTTTACAGCATTTCTTGTTTGACTTGATAGTCGTGTACTTCTATCTTCACTTCAGTTCCTTATGTATTTTTCTTTATTTAAATAAATTACGAAACTAGATCAATAAAACTGCACTTTGTAATATTTGAGAATAATTTCTAACAAATAACTCTTGATAAGATCTGGCATACCGGTTTAATTTTCAAACTCAAAAAACTAAATTTCCCGCTTCCGCTCACTCTGGCTATTAAATCTTTTCTTGAAAACTGTTCGTTTCAAACTAAAGTCAATAATACTACTTCTACTACGCGAAAAATGGAATGTGGACTCCCGCAAGGATCCTTATTATAACCGCTTCTTTTAATATCTACGTAAATGACTTCTCGCGAGACGAAAATATTCTCCCAGCTATGTACGCAGACGATACCGAAATCATTACACAACACTTCCACGAATGCATTCTCTATTTTAGACTTCAATCTTTTGTCCATAGGCTACAAACTTGGCTCTGCTTATGGAAAATCAAAGTTAATACCAGAAAAGGTGCAGTTCTCATCTTTCACCGCAAAAGGACCACTCCAAATGTTCATCAAATTCTTATCTTTAACGAACCAGTGCCTTTTGTAACTGAGTACAAATACCTTGGTCTCATATTGGACCGCCGCCTTACATTTCAAAAACACATTCATTACATTATTTCTAAAGCTAATAAAGCCGAATTCACAATTGCACCTCTAATTTTCAGGAAAAGAAAAATATCGCTCAGAGGCAAACTAAATATTTACATCTCACTTATCCGACCTATACTGCTTTATGCGATTCCGGTCTGGATAAATTCAGCAATGATCCATTTGAAGCGATTGCGGGTTCTTCAAAATCAGTTCTTAATGGCGATAATTACAGATGCACCTTTTCATTATAACCGCCATCGTATTCACGACGAATTAATGCTAGACATTTCACTCTCTCGTTTTGATGCGAACTTCATTCTCCGATTCCAAAAAGAAGATCCATTTTCCCACCACTGTAGTTTATTTTGATAGCTTCGGAATCGCTCTTTTCTTTCAAGATTGCTCCAACGCAGAACTTCGAAACAATATAGTTTTGGTTTGTTTATAACTCTGCCCACCCCTTTCCTTTTCTCTTTCTCTTCAGCCAGCCAGAAGTTTTCGTGGTTTCGTAATGGTTATTTTTTAACTCCTTTTAATTGCCACAGTTTTTATTTTTAAATACTTTTGTGAACTATTATTTTAAATTTTGTATTTACTAACCTTTTTACTCCTGTAAATTCTCTCCGAGCATGGGCTCGTTTAATATTCTTTCTTTAGCTCATCTTTTGGATTTAAAATTATGTTTTAATAATAATTATTGATATGGAGGTACGGGAAATTACCTGGTACTCCAACTAAACACCTACCGTTACGTTACAAATAACTCTAATAATGGCTATTTTTATTAATTAATTAATACACTCGATTTATTGAAGTATATTAAGTTTGCTATAAATTTCCACTTATTTTTCTCCAGTCTTCATAAATGCTATCTCTGAATTAACTGATAAAATCCTTTATGCCCATAATGCTGCTTCTAAACCTATTACTACTAATAACCGTACCTATTTACCCCCTCCAATTAAAATACTCACACTAACCGTAATAACGCTCGTAAATACTGGCAAATTTATCGCGATCCTCATAGTAAAAATCTATATAATCATCATCAAAATATCTTACGTAGAGCAATTGCCACATATAAAAATGACTGTTGGGATCTCAAACTGCAAACCGTCAATGTTGAAGATGGATCCATGTGGAATTTCTGTAAAAATTTTAGGAAAAAAAGGACTAAAATAACTTCTCTCCAAACTTCGCAATCCACTGTAACAACAGCCACTGATAAAGCTGAAGTTTTAGCTACGACTTTACAGGATCAATTTAAAGAAAATGAAACTAACAACACTAACATTGTAACTGAAGTAGAAAACACCATTACTTCCTTTCTCGCCCAACCTCACAATAACGATGATTTTCCCAACACTAAAGCTTCCTTCATAATAAACTGCATAACTAATCTTAAAATCGGTAAAACCCCTGGCTTAGATCGTATTACTAACAAAATGCTCAAAAATATTCCTTTTAAAACAGTTCTACAAATTTGCAAAATAACCGATGCTATCCTTTCTACTAATCACTTTTCTAAGAATTGGAAGACTGCTCGCATTCTTCCAATCCTTAAACCCGGCAAAGACCCAACCTCTCCTAACAGCTACAGACCGATCTCTCTACTCTCCTGCCTAAGTAAACTAATTGAACGCGTAATTGTTAACATACAAAATGAAGAATCTGATAAACTTAACATTTTAATTTCTCAGCAATTCGGGTTTACCAAAAACTTGTCAACTACCCATCAACTTTATAATCTCACAGAAAATATTTCAGAAGGGTTTTCATGGAAAATCGACACTGCAGTAGTTTTCCTGGATGTCGCTAAGGCGTTCGATCGTGTTTGGATCAATGGTTTAATATATAAAATGATAAAATATCAATATCCTACCTACTTAATCCGTACCATACACAATTATCTCACAAACAGAAATTTTGTTGTTTCTGTAGATAACACTGATTCTAAAAACTGTCATATCCTTGCCGGTGTTCCTCAGGGCTCGATCTTGGGACCATTTTTGTTTAACATATACACCAATGACATCCTACAAGATCACAAAATTAAATTAACACTTTACGCGGACGATACTCCTATTATCACACAGGGGCGAAACATAAACATAATCAGGCAAAACTTACAAAACTACATACACACGCTTGAAAATTGGCCCATTAACTGGAAAATAAAACTTAATGTCTCGAAAACTGAAGCAGTGCTATTCACCAGGAAAAATAAACTAATTCCAGCTAACATAACTATTTATAATGCTAATATTTCCTGGTCCAAAGAAACTAAATACCTTGGCATAATACTTGTCAGCAAATTAACATATAAATCGCATATTAATTATCTACGCACTAAATTCAATAATCAATTAAGAAAACTCTTCCCCGTAATTTGTAGAAATTCCTCACTAACAATTGAACTAAAAAAATTAATCTACCTTTCTTATCTTAGACCTGTCATTGCATATGCGAGTCCAGTTTGGGGTTCTACAGCCAATAGCAACTTTCTCGTGCTCGAAAGACTCGAAAATAAAATTATTCGTATGATCTCTGATGCATCCTGGTATTTCACAAATAATGATATTCGGCGCTCTCTTGATATTAA
This sequence comes from Caerostris darwini, assembly GCA_021605075.1. Classification (NCBI taxonomy): domain Eukaryota; kingdom Metazoa; phylum Arthropoda; class Arachnida; order Araneae; family Araneidae; genus Caerostris; species Caerostris darwini. Next base: position 918,774 of record BPLQ01008199.1, read on the forward strand.
TAGTTTCCGCGCATTCGTCGAGAAACTTGCAAAAAACTTTTATGACTCCGTTTCCCGATCCACTAACCTTGTTCTAAATGATTTAAAAATATACGACTATGAGGTCACTCTACCCAGAAATCGTAAAAGACCGCGCTATACTCTTAACATTAACAAATAATTTCCTCCTTTCTGGAGATTTTTCGATTTCGGTTTCGCTGTAGCCTCGTTAATATTTTTCTTTTTATTGCATTTTGTTATTGGATTTATCATCAGTGCTTATTCCTTTAATTTTTTAATATTTTTGCTTATGGGATGGTTTTTTTTTTTTTTTTTTTTTTTTTTTTGTATTTTTACTCTTCTTTTGTAACTTTGACTTTCTGTCTTAATTGTAATGTTTTTGTTCTCTGATGTTAGAAATTATTATTCCTTCTCTGATTTATTTAATTTTTCTTACATTTGGCAAAGGGCTCGACCACCAGTCACTGTTCACCATTCGCCGAGTGGAGGTGTGGTCGTTGCGCGACCAAGGCACTCCATAATATAGTCTTTATAAATTAGCCTACGTAACGAAATTTATCAAGTTGATTATTTGTAAAATTAAATATGAAATTATGTTTACCAGATCACAGTTTTTTTTATGAAATTATCATCCTTTTACCATGGGGATGGTAAAAAAATTACGAATAAATTCTGAATATATTTTTTTTAAAATTAGACAAAACCCATTTTTGTCTTGAGAGCTGGCGCTACCTGATGGCACCTGACTGCGTTTGGTAGTTTGATTTTGAAATAAAATTTTGATTTTGAAATTTTCTTGAATTTAAAGCTAATTATATAAAAATCATTGCAAAGTTAAAGTTAATTGTTTCAAATATTCAATTTTAGAAGTTTATGCGATTGTAAAACACTGGTCAACACTGCGTGGTCAGTAGGATAGGAAATTAGCTAGCAAGGATTTCCTTTTCTCGATTAAAAAAAAAATACAGATAGCGAGAATATAGCTATGCGGGATCAGGACATCTCTTTTAAAAAGCAGGGTTGTAGTTTTGTTTTAATCTGTCAATGTGACAGTTTCATTTCCCTTTTTTCGTTTATTCGAAGTGTTCCATACTTTACTGCCCTGAGTAATTAAGGCAGTTTTACACTACTTCATTCTTCTATTATATTACAATCTTCTGTTTGCCAAAATATACGAAAAATAAATACCCTGGCAATGCTTAAAAAACAGTTAGTAACCCCTATAAAAATAAAAAAGAACTTATAATTTATAACCAAAATTCCTTTTCCGATTTTTCTCCAAATTCGAAAAATGTATATGAAATAAAAAGACTAAATCACTTCCAATAAAGCGAATCATTTTTGAAATAAAATATATATTTGGCATTTTTACACAAATTATGAAATCCAAGTTGCTTTCGACGATGCAAATTGCAACTTTGGGAACAAACATTTCAAAAACATTTTACGATTAATTCACTTTTTTACGACATTTTATTTCAAATAACGTGCATTAAAATTTTAAATATTGCATTCAGGTATTTTGTATTATATGTTTTTAATATTTAACTTCAGTCATCAGGAAATGTATTCCACTTAATGTTTTAAACAGACTTATAAATTAGAACTTTTAATTCAAATAGAACAATTATTAGATATTTTATGCGTACCGTTAATAGGAAGGAATTTCTAAATGATATATCTGTATATTTTGCAGCCGTGGAATCATGATATGCTTATAAAAATGCCCGCTTAGTGAAAAAGTCAGTTTATTTAACGAAAATAGCTATTTTTCAAAAAAATCTATGAATCATAACTATTATCATTGCTTATTTGTTGTTATGCATAATTTTCAGTAATCTTATTTTTTTACACTGCAAAAGAGCCTTATTATAGATTTAGAATTTTTAATATGTACCACAAGACATATTTTATAAAATAATAATAATAATAATAATAATATCATTATTATCATAAAACATATTTTGTAGCTAACTTTAAATTAAATGTATAAACATTTCCAAATTTTACTGCTTTATACTGTACAAATTGTATGACAACCAGATATATTGTTATTTTTTAAAAATAATTTTTTGCCCTGCCAAAATGTCTCAGTTGGAAGAAAAGAATAATTGCAAAATTTATTGCTGGGTATCAAAAATGCGGCACCAAGGACAAAAGATATCAAAGCCAAATTTACTACAAAAATAATACAAAGGAAAAAAGGTGAAATGATAGAAAATACAAGACCATTCGAGTGTAGTCGCCATGGTTGGCAATAACTGCTGCTACACAGCGTCATTGAATAAAAAAGTCTCTGGAAGTGTTCGTGGGATGGGTCAGTCCGTGTTGTTCCTACACGTTGGCAAAATTGATTTAGCTCAGCAGTGGGAGATGTATGCTGAGCCATCTTTTTGCTAAACATCTATCAGACATGAACGATGATCAACAGAATCATGTGAAGACAGAGTAAGACATTTGGCGGGCGAAGAGCATTGAGTGTCAAGTGCAATTTCTTATTGTCCTATTGAAAAATAGACTCCGGCGAACTGTGAAAGTAACAATAATTCTCAATATCAAGGCGATGTGTGTTGAGGAGAGCGGGCGTAAAAGCCAAACCTCTCTAACCTTTATTATCAAATTAACGACAAGGTATGGCGATTCATATTTTAAGATGTTATGCAACACCTCACCTCGGTGTCGCCTCATTCGAACACCCATCGTGATGTTGTAGACAGAATCTTGATTCATTTGAAAAGACAATGTCGTGCTATTCGTCCATGGGGGTCCACGAAAACATCGCCTAGAATGTGAAGGTAATTGCAATAACGGATGCCTTTCTGAATTTCTCCTGTTCTTCAAATTACATAGAATGCATCCGTTGGCCCAGATTGTTGTACAACAGACTATTTTGCGATATGCTTCCTGATGTTGTAGTGTGACTCCTGAGTGGCACGTGGTCCTCATGTTTAGGGTTTGCAACAAGGTTGCTTCAATCATTAATGACAGTCGGCCCGTCTCTTTTTCCTTCATAGATGGTATGTTCGCATCACTGTAATTTGACAACATCTGACATGAGCACATGAGCACCAATTCTTTTCTGAAGGCTATTCCTCAAACTTTCCAAACCAAAATCTTCCTCTGCAAAAATAAGCAACGTGCTCGATTGATGTCTGTATTCTTCAACGAGGTATTCTGAAGCTCATACGAACGAAATATATGTGATTTAAAGGTCACCAGACAAACTTTAAGGGGAGGTACAGCCTACTAAAATATAGATTTTCTCGTACAGGAATATAGGGTAGGAATAGTCGAGACATGAACACAAAGAATGAGATACACACGAAGCATTTTATTTACAGTATCATTGCAAAGTGCTTCTTTGATTCAATGTTTATAATAAATGCTTAAAACTACGGCCAACCACAGCGATAACTGCTCGGAAGGTGTCGAAGGAATAATTGGCTAAGAGTTTCAAGGATGTCAGGCTTTCCGCTTACGCTTGCAGAAGCAAATGGATAGTCGAACAACGAGGTCCTCAATTGAATCAACTGGAGTCTCGTCAACGAAAACACATAGAGTAATGAATAAAATAGAATGTACATCGGGGTTGCCAGCAAGACTTGAAACTGGGCACGTGGCGGTTATCATTCAATAACCGTTGAAGCTTTGTGCTTTTGTAATAAATAAATAAATTTGTTTGAAAGTGTGTTCTTTCCTTAACACGTCCCTTCTAACAATATATTCCCATACAGAAAAAAAAATGTATATTTTAGTAAGCTGTCAAAAAGGATATATTTTATCAAACATTATGGAGAGTGAAGAGAGTCACTGACCGTAGCGATCGAACACAAAAGAAAATCAAGTCTGATTTCGCTGAACGTCATTTAAAAAACAAGTGACGTTTCATGAATAGTCATTTATCATGATAAGCAGATAAAAAAAAACTAAGTAGCTATTGATTTAAGTAAAAAATATTTCTAAAAAGATGAAAAATAAAAGAAAAATAAGACCATGGAAATAAGTGGCGGTCCATTGGTAAAGTGAACAACTGGTGTGCATTAGGATTCTGGTTCGAATCCTCTGATGACATTTGTTATAGTAGTTGCTTTCAAAAAAGAGCTGCCTCGACGACTAATGTGGCAATATTGGTGATGGTTACAAGTCTCATGGATATCACGTTCCTGGTGGGAGTTGATAAGGTTTTCTCCCACACAACCAGTAAATATAGGGCAAATCCTTATAAAAGCTTTATCGTAAACAACATAAGTAATCACATTATATTTTAACACTCTTCATTGTGAAACACATACACTGCGTGAAAAAAGTAGAAGGACATTAGATTATTTTTGATAAATGAATAATGACGCATTTTTTAAACAATTAATTTATTCACAACCTTTTTACATGCAGATACCTGTATCTAGACAAAACAAAAAAAGTACACAATTAAAAAAAAAGTATACTTAATAAAAAAATTGGTTTTGACGATCTCATGATCAGTGAAAAAAGTAGAAGGACACTTCTAAAAAAGAGGTGTACTATATAAATTAATATGGAATTCTTTTCCCGCTGGCTCGAATTACTTCGAAGATCCTATTTGGCATCGAACTGTATAAAGATTTAATTTTTGTTTGGCAAAAATTGTCCCATACAAAGTTTAAGGATTTCTGCAGCTCAGGTACAGATTCAAACTGCTTTCCACCCTCGTAAACACGACGTACAATCATTGCCCATATGTTCTCTACAATGTTGAGATCAGGACTTTTAGCAGGCTAATGTAAAAGTCGAACATTGTTTGCTGCAAACCAATCTTTAACACCATTTGCAGTATGAATTGATGCTCCATCTTGCTAAAAAATCCAGTCATCTCCTCCTAACTCAGTGCCATACGGGAGAAGATTTGAGTTTAGAGTCTGGATGTAGTCTGTATCGTTCTGTCTACCATTTAGAAAGACTAAACTTGTCCTGCCTCCATAGCCAACTGCTAACCATACCATTAAACCACCTCCTCCCATCTGTCCAGTAGAATAAGTTTCTTCTTCAATACCAAGACAGTGCCAATAGTACTGATAACCATCTGGACCATCCAACTTGAATTTTTTTCTCATCGGAAAATATAACTGAGGTCCATTCTGAGCTCCAGGACATGTGGTCTTTAGCCCACTGCAGTCGGTTCTTCATGTGTCCTTCATTCCACTTCGGATGGTGCATCCGTTTTTTGAAGACGAATTTTTTTTGAGCGTTTTATGTAGTTATAGACAGTTCTTTTGGTTACATGTGTAATTCCTGATTGAAATTGCACCTTGCCGACACTTCCACCAGTCTTTTTGAGTTCACGAATGTTTTTTCGTTGATCACGTTGGGTGAGTTTTTTTGGTCTTCCTGTCTTCTTTTTTCTTCTGTCACTTTCAGGGTTTCTTATGAAGTTCGAAACAGTATTAGGACTGATTCGTAGCTGCCGTGCAATCTCTCTCACACCTTTGCCTTCATTTTTATAGGCAACTATTTGGCCCTTCTGAAACTTACTTAAGGGTATTCCTCTGGGCATCCTAAAACCAACAAAAACTATGAATTTCTAGCTAAATATTTTATTCTTGTTAAAAAGGAATTAAAAGAGAAAAAAACACTTACCTATAAACTTTCCAACAGCTTCTAAATAGATTTTTTTACGTGTCCTTCTACTTTTTTCACACACCCAAAGTTATTAAGTATTGCATTCCTAAGTTAAAATAGTGTTTAATAAAAAAATCTCACTTAACTTTCACTTAACGTAAATTAAAACTCTAACAAAACAACTTTCTATAAAAATCAGGTCAAAAGCAGTAAAATAAAAGCATATTGTACAAAAAAAATGACTGTCCTTCTACTTTTTTCACACAGTGTACATGAGTTTTTACTATTATCTCTTAAGAATTTATAAAAATAGTAATCGTTTAGATAGGAGATATATATATATATATTTTTGAGAATTACTGTTTAAAAGTGTTTCTTTACTATTTTAAAGTTATTTTGATAATTTTATTTCAAAAATTAATATTTAAAAATTTAATTTTTAATTTTTTAACGAATGATTTAATTTTTTATTGTAATAACCTTATTTGATTAAAATTATAAAATTATTTATGAAATTAAGGAAAAAAATTTCTTGTGATGCTTTCACTTCATTTAATTTTTTTATTTATCTGAAATGTACAGTGAATTTAATTTAGTTTGCATATTTTAAAGCATGGGTGGTGGGTTTTTTTTTTTTTTTTTTTTTTTTTTTTTTTTTTTATCTTTGAAAATTTCCATTAAAAAATTTTCACTTCATTAGAAATATTCTAAAAATGAAATGTGAGCGAAACAATAAAGGGAAATGCACCCAAAAAATTAATAGTTTAAAATATTAGAAGCGTTCAAGACTTAAATGTCAATCTAAACTTTTCGTAACATACGTAACATATTTTTTTAAATAGAACTGAATTCTATTTATTATCTATTCTAATGAAAAAAAGGAATTTTTTGAACATTAAGTAACATAAGAAATTACTGATTTCGTATTGATCCAATTCCATTGTTTCTACTCTGAAACTGCAACTTGCTAACTCGTCAAACTGTGACTTTTGAATAGGGCATCATAGTATGACAGGAGACTTTCCTCTGATCCAATTATCTGCCTGTAACTGACTGAAGGTATTCGTTATTTATATCACGTGCCTACTTCTGTGAATATTGCGAGAGTTTAAAAAAGTTGACAGTTCATAGTGTACATGACGTTCCATGAGAGCAAAATGACCATCCAAAATGCTAAATGTTATTCTTTAATTTTTATCTTAACCCTTAAAAATATAAATTTTATTTTACAAATGCCTAACATTGGCGCCTAAGCCATAAGTTCACGGGGTCTCCAGTACTTTTCAACCATGTTCTCATGCCGAGAAAGTGCAATACTATTATTTAAATGTCGAAAAGTCAAAGGCCGACTAGAGTCACAGAAAATACAGAATGGGGAATCCACAACTCCAATTCTATAGAGGTAATCCCGTAAACAGTCATGCACAAGTCAAATGTCTAAATAGAGCCACCACTGTCTTTCATGGAAAACTGGGAATAGTCCTCCCCCATCCCTCCAATTTCTTCATCTCTTATCTAAAGCGCTTTGAATCATATCTTGCTTAAGAATTTTCTTAAGAGTCAAGTTAACTAACAATTTAATCGTATGAAATGAAAGCAGTTGATCTATCAAAGTTTCTTTCTTAGTCAGTATGCCAACTTTTCCGTTGCCCATAATTCCACAGTGGGCTGGAAACCATTGGAAAGAAATTCTGTGTTCCAGTGTCTTAAGCAAAGGCTTACAGTCCAAGATTATTTGGGAAGTATTTCGATCATTCAAAAGGGTTTGAAGCGCACTCTTGGAGCCAGACAATATGACTGTTTTTACAAAGGAATGGCTACGAATCGATAGTTGTTGAATAGCCACAACAATAGCTCCAATTCCACCATTAAAAGCAATAGTAAAGGGACCACAAATAGATAGAAACTAAAAAGTTCATTATGGATACCTGCTCCATCTTCTCTCGCTCTCTAAAATATAGAACAAACATTTTTAAGAAGACCTGCAGGACTATCGTCTCCACAACTCATATTACAAGATTTTTTTTAATAACTAATAAAGCTACAAATTCGAAATCTCATTTCTAGCTTTGAAACCTTTACTACTGTGTCCAAAATGTAAAACCAATTTTCAATTTAAAATTCCCGGGACATATGGTATTTCAATTTTTTTTTCTTTTGTGAGTTGCTGGCACTGTCCTTGACATCTGTGTGAAATGTGACGTCAAAATATTAATTAGTGTTTGAGTTACGCCTGGCTTTGTGAGACCCTAAAACTGATTCCGGCGACTTTTGTAATGTCGGAATTAATTGAACAAAGAACAGGTATTAAATTTTGTTTGCGGAAACGTATATAATGTTGCAGAAAACATTCCTATATCGGAAAGAAATGTTTAGAAGTGGTATAAACAGTTCAAAGAAGGCAGAGAACGCGTTGCAGATGAAGAGCCCACTGATCGACCGTCAACCTCAACCGCCGAAGCTCACGTCCAAAAAATTAAAGATTTGTTGCTTGTAAACCGTCTATTTACAATTAGAGACCTTGCTGATGATGTTGGAATTTCAAAAGGATCGATCCATTCCATTTTAAGCTTCAAACGCGTCAAATCTCACTGAATGCGCCAGCTCACTCTGCATTGATTCTTCGTCATTTTTTCGCCAAAAATGAAACCCATATCGTTCCACAACCACCGTATTAGTCCCGAGCGACTTCTGACTATTCCCTAAACTGGAAAGACCACTCCAGGGACACCGTTTCGAGTCGATTGAAGTGATTCAACATGAATCGGTGCGGGCTTTGAAGACCATCTCTGCCGATGACTTTCTAGCATGCATTGAGATAGGGAAAAAGTTGGCATAAGTGCATTGTGTCCGGAGGGAATTACCTTGAAGGCGATGAAATAAATTTGGAAGAATAAATAAAGAGTTAAAAAAAAAATTGTTCTTACTTTTTGGGCATAGTACATTTGTAGTACAACTAGCTTCTGACCTTTACTAAACGTCAATGCCATCAGAAGCAAACATATAATGCCGATTGAAACGGATAATAAATGTTGAGGCTGAGCGCGAACGTAGGACTAGCCACTAAAATATCAGTCCGCATCACACACTGACGCGTAATTGGCTATTTATCGTCGAAGCCACTGCACAATATCGGCAGCGAAAGTATTAATGCTGCTAATGCATTTAATTACAAACTTATTGACCTAAATGATCCTTCCTTAAACTTTTTTGCGATATTTAAATCAAAAAAAGGACAGATTACTATATTATTGTAAATTTATTCAAAATGATAAAACACAGTTAATACAAGAGGCATAAATAAATTTATAAAAGCATTTATCAACAAAAAAAATATTATCAAAACAAACATCAATAACTTATTTTTTAACGTAATACATTTTTCTGTATTGAAAAAATAATTCTTTTTTTTTTATCATAGTTCACGTGAAAACACGATACTGTCTCTCATTTAGCGCACACCACACACGTAAACAGGAGTTGCTTTTCGTCGTCGTCGTCGTCGGTATTTGCGTCACGTATCAAAGCCCAGTCAGGTACGAGAGGGTTTTTCAACTCCACTTCCCCGGTGTCTTCAGGATTCCTGTCCAAACAGATGAACTGGGTGGAGATACTGTTGCGGGAACCGCTCATCAGTATGCCTTCGTACACGAAATCCCAGTCCTCTGGACACTGGGTTCTGCCAACGAATGTCTGCACAGTTCCTCTGGCACCCAGTCGGCAATTGGAGCAGGTCAGCTTCTTGTTTTGGCCGTTGGGGAATTGGTAAGACATTGCTGCAAAAAAGAATATAAAGTTAAATATAGTATAATAATAGCAAATAATTTGTTTACAACAAATTAGAGAATTATTAAGAATTATTGCGAATTTTTTATTTTATTTACAAAGCCAAATTCGGTGCGCTTGAGTAGAAAACCGTCAGAACATGACAAGTCAGATTTGTTGAAGACGTAGTAGCATTATCCAGGCTAACTAAGTTTTAACGTTAAAATTTCTCACTGAGTATGGTACTCTTTCTTAATTATTTATTTTTATTTTTTCGTATATGCAATAATTTTTTGGAATAAATCTTAATTTTAATTCTTAATTATGAAATAGAGATGCAGAGATATCCTTCTCTTAGGAGCTCGTCAAACACACTACCTTTGCCTTTGTTAGCCTACATTAGGGGCCAGATGGTCGAGTGGCTAACACGCTGGAGCTCGGTACCACAGGTTTCGGGTTCGAATCCCGGCGGTGCCATGCAGGATTCTAGTGGTTCGGAATTCACTTTAAGTCGTAGGTCCCGGTATCAAAATGACTGTAGAGCGTCATACAGCCCAATACCACTTCTTCTCACTCATGTCATTCCCAAACTGTAAAGGGGCAACTCAGCTCTAGGCAGAGTGATGTGATGTGGTGTAGTAGTAGCCTATATTTGACAACTGGAATACCAAATACTGAGTACCAATGAGACAATCTCGTCTCTAAATCTCATCATGATTAACTAACACCCTGGCACTACAGTCCATATTGGACCATGGCCGTTCTGCCTACTAACAGATTCAGAAACAGACGTTTTCTTTTTGCGGAGTAGGATTGCCAGCCTTACGCCCAATGCTATACAGTCATATTAGACAGGGACCTACGGTTTAAAGGGGATTCCCAAACTACTTCATATGATTTGATAAATAGAAAGCTTTTAATTTAGATGACTACTAAACTAGGCGGGTGTAGTTATTGAAAAAAGTAAATAATAAATTTGTAAAATAAAAAAATAAAATAAAAGCGTATTAAAATGAAAAGTAAAAAAACTAAATTTAAAAGCCCAAAAACTAAAAAAATTAAAATTTAAAACTATTGAACAATGAAAAGGAAGAAATTTAAATTTAAAAACTTTTCACCTACTCGCGCAGAAGAGAAAGAAATGTCTCACGGACTCGAGCGAGTATAATAAATCATTATGTGACCTCATGGAATAAATCTTCATGTGATTTATGTGACCTCATGGAATAAATCCTCATGTGATTTATGTGACCTCATGGAATAGATCTCCATGTGATTTATATGACCTTTGGTTGCCTGGAATTGTTTCTGAATGCTTTTACTATACATGTTTCTTATAGTTTTAAGATATGCTGTTGTATCAAAGAGCATGCCTACCTAAAATTATAGTCAAGAGTCTTAGTTAAAGGTTTATATTGCTTGGTATTTGTGCATGAAAGCTTCCACACTCTTCCAGTAGCTTTTAAAATATTTTTCATGGAATGGCAAATATAAGCAAATGTTTACGAAAGAAGATAAATTTTAATTTTTTTTTTTTTTTTATTCAATTAAATTAATTCGAAAGGCTGAATTTTTTGTGCAATAATGCAATTATAACAACTGACAGTGTAATACAAAAAAAAAAAAAAAAATAACTGCCTCAACCATTACACGCTTCTTCAATGGCGCAACAGCCCCTTGTTGAGCCATTGAAGGCCAAGGCTGTCAGCCTACTAGCAATTTTCGAGACATGAGAAATTTTCTTTTTACGTAGTACAGTTGTCAGAATCTATAACTAATCACATGATTGCTGCATTTTAGAAAGGAGTGTAAGTAAAATAGAAGAAAAAAAAAATTCAGGTACTTACCTTGAAGTACTGCGGCATCCTTTTGATTTGCTGGAGGTGTTCCGAAATCAGGCTTGTCCGGCAGGCAGAGGAAGTTGAAACCACCTCCGTCTCCGAAAGGTCCCACCACTGACCCCTTGGACATCATTTCTGCAACGCTCGAGCAGTTGCTTTTGCCCCAGTGAATGTAGGGGGCGCCGTTGCCGCGGCTCATTGTCCATACTGAATAGGACAAGAGTATGAATCACTTAAAAGAGGCATACATTTTTCAATTCCTACTATTAGCTCACACTGTCCCTATATATATATCTTGTTCAAATTTTCAATCGTTCATAAAATACTCTTTATTCATCCACTCGAGTTCGAATGCATTTTTTTTTAAACTTGCAGTGGATGAACACTTGATTTAATAAATCTTTGATCTTTGGAAATGATCTTTCTGAAATATTAATTCACTCATTAAATTTAATTCATTAATTTTAGTTTTTTTTTTAGATTTAAGTTGCATGTATCTACCAATAGATGGCGCCAAATGTGAGAGGAAGATTTCACATTTTATAGTGAAATAAAAGTAGGAATGGACTTTAACATTTTTTTTTTATATTACTTGTTTTTTTATTAGAGTCCAACATGCTGTGGTGTGGAAAAATTAACAAGCCGCCAAGTAAGACGGATTAAAAGACTTGCGGCGTATTAGGGGAGAAAGGTAATTTCGGAAGGGTTTTAATTATAATATAAATAATTTTAATTTTTAATAATTAAAATTTTTAAATTACATAACATCAAAAGTAAAGTTATATGAAAAAAATTCCACTCCTATTACATTTTTTTTCTTTCAAAATGAAATGATGCCTGCCATGTCTGATTAACATCCCTAATAAGAAATCGATCCGTCCGTTTCCGCCTTTAACCGGATGTTTACCTTTCCACCGGAATAGCTAATAGTTAGGTCTTCAGGGGCCTGAATGGCCGAGTGGCTAGCGCTCTGGCGCTCGGTGCCACAGGTTTCGGGTTCGCGTCCCGGCGGTGCCATGGATGTTTGTAGTGGTTCGGAATCCACTTTAAACCGTAGGTCCCGGTCTATCACGATCGTAGAGAGTTGTGGAGAATGACAACTGTTCATATATATAGTGGATATATATGTGGCATATATATAGCAGGAAAAACTAACTGTTCATATATATAGTGATTAGGGGATTATAGTCCTTGTTGCTTCACATCCCCATATACCACTTCATTCATCATCATCATAGCTAGGTCTTCACTTTCATTAACATATTTGTTTATATTTTAATCCAGTATGTAATATGATTCAGCCATTGATTACATGTTAAGGTTAATATCCATTTTAAAAGCGGATGAATCCATTACCTATTAGAGGTATTAGTCAGATATATGCTGTGCAAAGCTGTTTTGGAAGAAAATCTTTCAATAGTTATTGGGGAAATTCTAAATGGATATTATAAAAAAAAAGGAAATATTCGAAATTTGTGCTCGAATACTCCATTATAATTATATGGAATAAGAATTGTACAAAAACCTCACCGAAAATACTTTTCTCTCCTATCACACCGCTTTATTTGAATCCGTCTTACTTGGCCGCTTACCAGTTTTCCACATTATTAATTGTCGAACTATAGTTTGTATCATATTGTTACTGGTTTTTTTTCTTTCCTTTTTTTTTAAATTAATCTAAATCTTTGTTTTTGGATCTATCTGAAGAATTATTGTAATGTAAGTCGAACAGCATTTATTTATTTTGCAAAGTTGCAATCAAGTAAACAAACAGTCAAAAAAATAAAAGTCCTATTTCATGTACTTAATTTTTTTCAGTATTTATTAATATAATAGAAGCTTTGTAAAGTCCGATTTTTGTTATTATTTAAAAAACATTTTCTTTATTTTTACAATATTTTATAGAGATATTTGGTTCCAAGATGTGGATTTTAAAAAAAAGGAATAATTTTCTTCGGTTTTTGTCTATTAAACTATAAAAGAAATTATTATTATTATAACTATTTGTTTGAAATGCTTATAGAATAGTTTAAAAGTAAAACAAACAGTCAATTGACAATAAAAATCTTCTTAAAAGAAATCTAATGAAATCCATTTTTAAAACGTTTATCCAAATAACCTGGTTTAATAAGTAAGTAATAAGTATTTCCTGGTTTTATAAGTAAGTTCTGGAAACCTTTTTTTTTTTTTTTTTTTTTTTAACACATATCGATATATTTTGCAAAACGAACTTCAAAATTCAGTTACTTAATTTATTATCTCTAAAACTGCAATTTAATCACCCGAGGTCATTTAAAAACAATACAGTTTTCTTTTGTTTCTATTTCTTTGTTAAATGAACCTAAATATCAATGATTTTTTTTTTATCATTGATACCCTTGCATTGACGGATGTATGTTGTTTTAAATTCATTATTATAAATTTTAAAGGATTTTTTTTTATCTGCTGTGTCTATTTTTCTGAACTATTTTATACCTTTACCGAATGAAACTGGAAAAATGTTATTTATTATTTCAATGTAACTTAATAGAGATTTTTGTTTTTTTACCAAATGGGATTTTTTAATCAAAGATTTTATATAAAATTTATGTAGATAAGATGAAAAAAAAAAAAAAAAAAAAAAAAAAAAAAAAAAAAAAAAAAACTTACCTCCTTGATCTTTGGCCTGAAAAAAAGTATAAATATATGTTAATATAATGATATTTTGAAAGGAGATTTCATTTTATATGCCATAAAAAATTAAATAATTTCAAGGAAATAAAAATTGTATTAGTTTTATTTTTAATATAAGTATTTTTAACTTTCATTAAGAATTATTTGTTAATACGAAAAATTTTAAAACTCCAATTTTTTTTTTATTGATATACCTATACATATTATTGCAATATAAATTTGCCCATTTCTTTAATTAACTTTCCCATATTTTGTTTGAAGTGAAATCCTTGTATCCTTCCTCATACACATTTTCTGGGATAGTAAGCGATGTGAAATTTCCTTAAAAACTGTAATTACACTAATCGTATAATTTATCTCCAATTCTATTAAATATGAAATAAAATTTTTTTCTTAGAATAAAAGTGTTGCTCACACAGTAAAGTGACAAACACAAGATTTGTTGTAAACACTATTTCAGAAACGAGGAGACTCGATGGCATTTGTGATGCTTTGCATCTTGCCTCTTCTTTTCATCACCCTGAAGCCCAAAAGAAGAAAATTCCAGCTTACAGATTTATGATACTCATTTACTGCATAGATACAGTAAAGTTTAAAGTTTAGTATCGTGTTGGATGAAGCGCTCTAGATCTAAAACCCTCCATCCAAGTTTAGTAGACTACTCATGAGATGCCCCTTTCGCACTGTCGGACACTGAGGATTAGACACAACAACAACAACATCTCACTTTTTGTTAATTGTTTTTATTAAAATTAGTTAACTTTGATTTCATTTTATGCATTCAAAATTAATGCTCGAAGAAGGGCTGTGCGGCTTACATCTTTACTGGCAAACGAGATTCGTGAAACAAGAAGAACAAAAGTTAAGACTTTCTGCGTATTCTACAAGCATGTATTTTTCTATAATTCTTACGAAACTTTTTTTTGTTCTAATGCGGCTGGCAAACACTTAGACTTTGTCTTTGATGCCTTAAGGTAAGTGCTTCACAGAAGTTACTCACTTTGCACTATCCAGGAGGTGCGTGCAGCTGTAAGATAAGCTACGGGCGCAGAGTAACAATTCCCCCGCAACGCTCTACGATCCTGTTAGATCGGGACCTACGGTTTTAAGTGGATTCCGGATATAACCACTATAAACATCCATGGCATCGCAGGGACTCGAATCTGAAAACCGTGCGCCGAGTGCTAGTCACTCGGCCATTCAGGCTCTTCGTACGAAATTTAGAGCTTTAAGAATTTTTGCATTTAAGTGTTGTAGGAATTTCATTTGAAGGAATCTTTCGGTTGCATGTCAAAGCATTACTTACAATGGATTGTCTGAGCAGGAGATACTTCTTGTAGTACACTCCAGGGATCGACAGCCCGTAGGCGTCGTTTGCCGGCTTCAGTTGGTCGCTGCTACCTGACATGTCCAAGCTGCCGATGACTTTATAGAAAGGCTGGATTACATTCTCCACTTCGGCGTACAGCTCTCCAACCTTGAATTCACACATTGATTAAAATTGCGATCCATTATTACATACAAGTAAATCAATTGGTGTTATTAGTATTTTGTTATTCTACAAAAATACGAACCAAATGCTAAATGCTCTTATAAAATTAAGTCTATATCATTTATCAATTTATTTATTTACTTTTTTTAATAATTGAAAGTTTTCATGCAGTTCTTTTCTTTTTGTGCGCGACTTTTAAGGATTTTTCTATCCTTAAAAATAGGTGTAGATATAATGTTATCTGCATAGTATGATTTACTATTGCGTGGAAAATTAGCAAGTGCGAAGTCAAACACAGCGTTACAATAGATTTAATTTCAAGAAAAGATTTAATTATAATAAAAATAATTTTAAATTTCAATACTAGAAAATTTTAAATTACATAATATCAAAAGAAAAATTAGATGAAAAAAAAAAAAATCTTTTTTCTCTCAAAATTGTTTTGTGCTGCGTATGTCAAGCTAGCATCCCTAACAAGTAATTGATTTGTCCGTTTCCGGTTTAATCCGGATGTTTACTTCTCCACCGAATATTTGTTATATCGACGATGTCGCATTCAATCTTTGATCCTATTATGTCTACGGAGTTTATAGCAACATCAATTTAACACTTTTACGTGATGATAATAATAATAAAAATAATAAATAAATAAATAAATAATAATAAAAAATAAATAAATCAGAGTTACTTTATTCTCCTGTTCTTCTGTCATTGGCCTGGTAATTACTTTCATCCAGTTAGCTATGGCACTTTTCGTATTTGTGAGATCATCAAACTTCTGCTCAAAAGCGTCCAGATTGGCTTCGAGCACCCTGAAGAAATGTAAAGAGGTATAATATCTTTATCCTTCCTTTATAATTACATTTTTCACAAGTGCTAATAAACACATGGAAACTCTCGCTCTTATGTCTGCCTATTTTACTACTTATTTTCATTATTTTGTTTCATTTTTTACACATCACGCTCCAGCGCGTAATGTACATTTAAGAAATAATTGTACTTCTAGTGCCTATCACTCGCTGGCGCGTTCCCGAAATATTCTCTCAAGAAAGGAATAACTATTACTTAGTAATCAGTAGGATACACATAATCATTTTTTTATTACCACTTTTCAGTTGTATTTGTTATAAGAAGTGAATCTCCTTCTGGGAGAATCCATTGTTTTAGAGGGGCAATCACTATCAACACATCCTAACGTGACTGGCAATCAAAGTGTTAATGAAATGAAACAAAATTTCATAAACAAATTGTGGAAGGCACGGGCCTGAATGGCCGAGTGGCTAGCGCTCTGGCGCTGGGTACCACAGGTTTCGGGTTCGAGTCCCGGCGGTGCCATGGTTGTTTGTAGTGGTTCGGAATCCACTTTAAAAAATAGGTTCCGGTCCTAATAGGATCGTAGAGCGTTGCGGGGGCATTGTTACTCCGCGTCCGTGGCTTATCTTCAAGTGACACGCGCCCCTGGGTAATGCAAAGTGAGTACGTCTGTGCAGCACTTGCCTTAAGGCATCCAAAGACCAAGCTGTCTGTGTTTTCCAGCTGCATTAGAAAGAAAAAAAATCGTGGAAGGAACTGGAGATGAATTCCTTAAAAAAAAAAAAAATACAAAAAGTCACTGATGAAACAGATTTGGGCGCTGCTGTCACATACCTACTAGTAAATGCGCACATTTTAGACACATGAGAGATTTAACAACCGTTATTTTTCGATGGAATGACCGCCTCGCTCCTCGGACAAAATCCTATTCGATTTTTAGCCTTGGGAGTATTTTAATTTGTGTATGTTGGGGTGTTACAAACTTGTGTTATTTGAAATAGAACGTAAGACAGGGTGTTACCAACATACAGATTGACAGTACAAGCACAGCAATTAATAATGTCATATGTTATGAATAGCGAAGATTAGTACATTGAAATTGTTGCTCATGGTTCAGAAAGACATTACTGGTTATTACAGGATTATTTAATACGAGTTTCATACTAAATGCCATTCATTTCTGTAAGAATTTTTTTTTTTTTACAATTGAAACATTAATGACATTTTGCATAATCCATTTTCCATGCACCCATTGTCAATTATTGATCCATTTTTTGTTCCAGCAGCTCTAAAATCTCTTCTAGAGGCAACTTTTTGTATTAATTTCTGTCTTTTTTTTAAAGCCTTCATTTCCCCATGCATTCCACTGTATATATATATATATATATATATATATAGATATATACTTAATATGGATTATTGTATGCATAAAATACTTGTTCCCTGTATATGGAATTTACCTCATTCCTTAGATTTAGCTAACATTAGAAATAATTTTGTGTAACTAATATTATTCGTGTCCTGATTTCTTTCGCTGTGCTTCTTAATAGAGTACTGTGTTCTCGTACAAATAGGACGTGTGCTGAACTCGCCTGTGCAGTGGGTAAGGTGTGCAGGAAGGATCCGATACAAATCCGCTAGCTGTGTGCATTGCAGTCATTGTTTTTAGAAATTTTTTTTCTAATGATAGCTTTTCAGCTTTCTCCTTGATCCTGGAAGAACATTCTGGTCAATGGACTTACGGCGCCCATCCTCGGCTTAGACATGTGAACCGTTGCTTCTCGGTTTTCGATCTCGGTCCACAAAATTCCTACGCATTATCTGTCACATTCGTGGGCCAGTGACAATGTGACAGGAGGGCTGAGGTTTCGAATCCATTTGGGACAACCATTGCTTTTAGAAACGAAAAAACTCGACGACGATAATAGAAATGTGTATAAAGCGTAGATAGAGCTACGTTGTCTGGTGGGAGATTATTGGGTTTTCTCACTTATAGCACGTAAATACAAGGGAAACTGCCCCTCAAACTCCCCCAGAAAGTAATGCCCCTACTAAATGTCAGTGGGCTGTTCACGGTCCACATCAGTGGAATGCGAAGCTCACTGATGTTTTGCAAAAAAACCCAGGATATATATTAAGTTGGACTTGTTCAAAAGCTGATGTATACTAAGGTATTAAGTTTAGTGACATACTTAATACCCTGTGCCTCCCTAAAAAAAATACGAATCTAAATCGTTTTTTTGTAATGTAATGTCAACTAATTCCATTTCTTAAGAGCTTTTCTATGTACCTGTTCCTTAGTTTATCCACTCTCGAAGGATCTAGATAACTGAGAGGCCACAGTTCCATCATGATGGGGATGCCTCTTCCTTTGTTGAAGCTTTTCAAGTCCTCCGGGTAGTTCTTCATGGATTCCTTCAAAGTCTCCATGTCGTTGGGAGCCTTGCTCATCGGTATGGAGCTGAACACCTTGATTTGGGTGGACTCGACGGTTTTGGCGATGTCTTTCATGTACTCGCCGCTCACTGAAAACATCACACAGTGTGTTATAAAGACATTAAAAAGTAAATCATTAACCTTTTGATGACCTTGGCCACATACGTGGGAGACCTTTTACATTCACTATCATTAACAAAAAGAACAAAAATTTGATAATTATTCACTATCGAATCTCTCAACAACAGGCCTTCACTTTCAATTCAATTAAAGAAAAACCTAACGAAAAGTAAATGTAAAAGTCAAAAGCAATCAATAATATACTTTTGGCAATTACACAATAATCAATATTAGACCGGGATACCTAACACTAACTGTTACCAAATAAAAATATAATTAAGTAATAAAATAACTATGTTAAATTATATAAGAATGTCCATACTTTGTTAGCATACAAACAAGCTTATAATTATTATGTGCTAAATTATATATAAATATTATAAATCATACATTTATGAACATATTATAATTATATCTTCTTCTTCAATGACGAACACAAGGGTCTGATGGCCGAGTGGTTAGCGCTCGGTACCACAGTTTTCGGGTTCGAGTACCGGCGGTACCATGGATGTTCGAAGCGGTTCGGAATGCACTTTAAACTTAAATCCCGGTCTGTTTAGCCCTCGTGTGAACTAGATGACCGTAGAGCAACAAACCAAACTAAATTAATGGGGAACAGCCCCATTGTTGGTCAAGGCTTTCTGCCAAATTCCGAAACATGAGACATTGTTTTCTTTTTATTGTGTAGGGTTGTCAGACCAACGCTCTACAATCATATCAGACAGGGACCTACAGTTTAAAGTAGATTCGGAATCACTACAGTCATTCATGGCACCGCCGGGATTTGAACCCAAAACCTGTGGCGTAGAGAGCTAAATTGCTAACAATCAATTTTAAAGTATATATATATATATATAATTATTAATATAACATATAGATATATAATATTTTATATTCGAAACGAATGTCGTTCATAATTTGCACAGATGTTATAATAAATTAAAACGAATGAGCAATGGCTTGTCTGTATTACATTACAAAAATTTTCATCGTAATAATCGTAGCAGGTTTCTGCTTTATTACGGTGCCAGTTCACTTCCTTGATTCGAGGCGGAAACAGGAATGCGATATCTAAATTGAGAGAAGCACTACTCCGCTGCAATGAACTTGAGAAGAATTCCGTACCTTCGACGCCCAGGTCAAAGACCTCAATCCTGCCCCCGACGTCCAGGGAGGCCTTGATCCTCTGCTTGTCCTTGGTGCTGTTGCATTCCAAGCGTATGGCGCAGATCAGCTCCCCTCCGTAGGTGATACTCCGCACGAAGTGGGTGCCCACGGCGCTTCCTAAAGTTTTCCAGAAATCGTGGGGCTTGGCATCGGAAGGAATTTGCTCCGTCACCTACAAGACACACACCAAACATGCAGCAGTTATTTGTCCATACTTGAAATGCAAATTGAGTATGCAGTACTATTTATAGGAGATGTATTTAAATCTATCGGAATTTGGACCGATCAACCTGGCAGATATTTTATTTTTTAATGAACATCGTTGAGTTTCATGTACCACCTTATATATACCACGAACAGCCTATCGTTGAGTGATGAGGGGAGGATCTTGTCTTCTGAAAAGACTTTTAAGGGTAAGATTTTAAAGATCCTCTAATGGGAGAAAACACGGAAACTCCCACCAAACAGATTGAATATCAAAGTGAGGTTCTTTATATACGTTATCACAATTGCCATTGAGACTTTTTGTTTCTGAATACTGGGTATAAAAAGAGTATTACCAGTGAATCCGAAACCTGAGCCTTCCTTCATGTACCACTTATACATGCTGCTGTGTATGTGATTATATATTCGCCGGAATCATATAACGGTGATTATGTATAAACAGTGGTGAATTAATAATAATATAGATAGGGGATTAGTAATAATACAGAAATCGTTAGAGAATGATTAGCGTTTTTTGCCATTTTTGGGGGGTTCTGAAAGTCATAGATACAAATGTTTACAAAACAACATAAAATCATGAAAGATCGAATGGTTCTTTGCCAGTTTTTTGGGTATCGAAAGTCACTGTGCCAAATGTCTATAAAATAGCACAAAATCGGAAGAGAATGAGCAGCCCTGCTCAGAACTCTGCCTTTTTGGGTTCTGAAGCAAATTAGCTGTTGCGACAAAGCTGTTTTATAGATGTTAACGTCTATGAGAGGCAAATGTCTATAAAACGTCATGTCATCATAAAATCGTGAGAGAATGAATGGTTTTTTGCCAATTTTTTGGGTACTGAAAGTTATAAAAGAAAAATGTTTATAAAACATATAGTGAGAGAATGAGTTGTTTTTGTCGAGTTTTTTGAGTACAGAAGGTCATAGAAGTGAATGACTATAAAACTAATAACTGTTGCCATACTAAGACATCGTGTGTAAATTCATGTTTGCCTTAGACTAATATTAAATAGCCGAAAATACTGGTTTTAGTTCTGAATTAAAAATTAATTTTTGCACAAGTTAATTTGTGATGTTAAAAAAAAAAAAAAAAAAAAAAAAAAAAAATATGAGATACGAGTATATTCTGGGATAATCCGTTACAGATTAAATTAATAAAAAAATCAGTTTCATAAATTGGTCTCCGATTTTAGATTATTTTTTGGATGGTGGATTCACAACAGATTCATTTTGTGAGTGCTCCTTTTGATGCTCTTTTTTCAAACTCACCGTTCGATAAACAGCTCGTATGGCCACTTCCACTGTATTTTCTCGATTGTACTTGTCCGTGAGGTAGGCCCCGGAGGCCCCGGCTTTGAAAATTCCTCCTTTGACACTCAGCGAGAAAGAACCTTCGACGTCCAGGAGGTTTCTCGAACTTTCGGCGCTGTCCACTATTTTGTACGTCGTTTCAGTCACTGGATTTTGGATAATCTAGATTTAAGAAAAAAGGAAAGTAATTTTAAATATAAAAATGGGGCATAATTCATTATATAAAAAAAGAAATGTAATTCTTTATAATAAAAAAGAACGTAATTCGTTTTATAAAAAAGGGAGCGTAATTTGTTTTATAAACAAGTAATATAATTTATTTTTTTTATAGTAAATTCATACTTTTTTTTCCCACTATATTGCAGAAAAGTTTTTAATAAAAAATTTTCATTTATTTTTTTAAGTTTATCTGGCGCCATCAATTGGTAGATATATGCAACTTAAATCTAAAAAAAAGTAAAATTAATTAATTAAATTTAATGAATGAATTAATATTTGAAAAAAAACTGTATTAACATCAAGTGTCATCCACTACAAGTTAAAAAAAATGTATTTGAACTTGAGTGGATGAATAAAAAGTATTTTATTATCGATTGAAAATTTGAACAAGATATATATATAGGGAGAGTGTGAGCTAATAGTAGGAATTGAAAAAAAGAACGTAATTCGTTATATGAAGAAATGAACGAAATTCGTTTTATAAGAAATCAACGAAATTCGTTATATAAAAAAAGCAATAAAATACTTTTTACAAAAAAGGAATTAAATTCGTTATCTGAAGAAAAGAGCGAAATTCATTTTATAAGAAATCAACGAAATTCGTTAAATGAAAAAAAAGAACATAATTTCTTATATATATATATATAAAAAAAAAAAAAAAAAAAAAAAAAAAAAAAAAACGTAATTCGTTTTATAGTTATGATAAAATATTTTTAAAACTAGGGGATTATCTAAATTTTTTGTATATTGCTCTTCGAAATTAAAGAATATACTAATCGTTAAGAAATTGAACTTGTGTATTAATAGAAAAAAAATTATTAATCATTTTTTGTTCACAACATTATTTATCATAAATTATCATGTTTGCCTGTTTATTAATCTCAAATTATTGTGAATCGGTACGATTCATCGGAGTTCCTTGGTCGCGAAGCGACCAAACCTCCTATTAGCAAGAAATAATTAAACAGTGGTAGTCGGTCACTGCCCATTGATAACGAAAAACAATTTGCACAATATATAGAAAAAGTAAAAATATAAAAGAAAACATATACAAGAAAATACAAAGCACAACTACTAAAAAAAAGAGAAAAAGACCGGAGAGAACTTAAAGCCGAAGCACAACATAGCACCCATGCAGGAGTATTTAAAAGAACAAACAAAAATATACGCGGAGCGCGAACTTAACCTGAAGTTACCAGGACCATAGAAAAATGCAAGAGAAGAAATGCAGTCTACTGATTGATGTTTATAACACATCTAGGTCTTTTACGAGACGAGTGCAGAGAAATATCATATTCAAATTGATTTAATGCTTGGATGACAGAGTTACTAGATCTATTGAGTGATGAATAAAAGTTTTTTGCAATTTTAGCCACATATTCCCTAAAGCTAGGCATGGAAAGTGCATATTTAATTTCGGCGTTTCTAAAATACCATGGGGCATCAACAATCATGCGGATAACCTTGTTTTCAAGCCGTTCTAAAATAATAAAATTGCTTTTGGCTGTAGAGCCCCAGACTGGACTCGCATATGCTATTATCGGACGAAGATAAGCTAAATAGATTAGTGTTTTTAGTTCAATTGTTAGTTTAGAATGTCTGCCCATGACAGAGTAAAATTTACGCAAAACATTATTAAATTTATCGCGCAAGTAGTTAATATGAGCCTTAAATGTTAGTCTTCTATCAAAAATTACACCTAAATACTTAGCTTCTTTAGACCAGGAAATGTTAGTATTAAAAATAGTTATGTTAGGAGGATTATAGACTTTTTTCCTGGTAAATAGCATTGCTTCAGTTTTCGCGACATTGAGTATAATTTTCCATTTTTCTAGCCATGATTCAAGAGTGTTGATGTAGTTTTGTAAGTTTACCTGGATGATGTGTAAATACCTTCCCTGTGTAATAATTGCTGTATCATCAGCGTAGAGTGTCAATTTAATTCTGTGGTCTTGTGGAATGTCATTAGTGAAAATATTGTACAGGAAGGGCCCCAAGATCGATCCCTGAGGAACACCCGCGAGAATCTTGCAGTTTTTAGAATCAGTATTGTTAACAGAAACGATAAAACTTCTATCAGAAAGATAGTTGTAGATAATTTTGATAATGTATGGAGAGTAATTATAGTTAATCATCTTATAAATTAGCCCCTTTATCCAAACCCGATCAAAGGCTTTCGCCACATCGAGGAAAATTACTGCAGTGTCCTGCTTCCATGAAAATCCTTCATTGATGGTTTCAGAGAGGTTGTACAGTTGGTGCGTGGTAGAAAGATCCTGCATAAAACCAAATTGTTGAGATATTAGAATGTTCAGAACCTTAGATTCATGATTAAGCAGATCAGCAATCACCCGTTCAATAATTTTACTAAAAGTAGAAAGTAAAGAAATCGGTCTATAGCTATGAGGTGAAGTAGGATCTTTGCCCGGTTTTAAAATAGGAAGTATTCTAGCAGTTTTCCATGTTTTTGGAAAGTAATTAAGAGTTAAAATAGCATCTGTTATGTTGCAGATTTGGAGAATGCATTTGAAGGGAATATTTTTAAGCATCTTGTTAGTAATGCAGTCAATACCAGGCGTCTTGCTAATTTTAAGGTTAGAAATAATGTTAATCACTGAAGAGGTTTTAGTGGAAGGAAAGTTACTGTTAGTACTATTATGCCGAGTTAGAAAAGACGCGATGGTGCTTTCAACATCATTATCCACCTGAATATTGTTGGATGGGTTTTCTTGAAATTGATCCTGCAGCGAAGTTGCTAGAATTTCAGCTTTTCGGATGTCAGTAGTAACTTCTTCATTGCTATCCTGTAGTTAATGTATTTTAGACCTTTTCTTACGAAGGTTGCTGCAGATTTTCCAGATCGAACCATTCTCAACATTTGCTGTTTCAAGGCGCCGATCCCAACAATCATTCCGGTATTTTGCAATTGCCCTTTTAAGAATATTCTGGTGATGATTATAAACATTTTTGCTGCGAGGATCACGATAAATTTGCCATAGTTTACGCGCGTTGTTCCTATTAGTTATCAGAGTTTTAATAGAAGGGGGTAAGTAGGTTTTATTGTTAGTAGGAATAGGCTTAGAGGCAGCTTGATGCGCAGTAATGATTTTATGTGTTAAGTCTTTAATGGCTTCTTCAATATCAAGCGGAGAATTTAATGGCGTAAAAGAGTAATTAAAGTTACGGTCAAGGATACTAGAAAATTTAGACCAGCAGGTTGTAACAAGCGGGTTAGTCAGAACATGCATAGCGCGGAGGTTAAAATCAATAATTACTGGGTTATGATCCGAAGAAAGTTCGTCAAGCGAATTAATGGTATTAGAAAAATGAAAGTTATTAGTGACAACTAAATCTATAATAGAGGTAGAGCGAGTGCCAATTCGAGTAGGAGTGTTAGGAGCAATAATATCTAAATTATAGTTATTCGCATATCTTTGCAAAGCAGCGCCAGTATTATTTTGGTTAGTACAGCCCCAAGCAGTATGATGTGCATTAAAGTCCTCCGCGAGTATAACACTATTATTCAAAGAAAATAAAACGTCTAAATCATGAGTAAGATTAGAGGAAGCAATTGCATTAGGAACATAAACAGAGCTAATAAAAAGAGAGGGAAGATTCGGAAAATTTAAAGAAATAATAGTGGCTTTTATCCCGATTAACTGTGGAGTATCTATATGGCGATGTGGCAGAGAGGCTTTGATAAAAATACCCGTGCCCCCAGAGAGAGGATCTTGAGGTCCATCGTTTCTATAAAAAGTGTACCCCATTAAAGAAGGTGTTTGTGAGTGCCTAAGGTGTGTTTCCTGAATCAGTACTATATCTGGGTTATAATTATCAACAAAGTTAGTAAATTCAGTCAATTTGTACCAAATATTGCATGCATTCCAATAGCATATGCGAAGACCAGAAATCTCAAATTATTGAATCTAAAGTCAAATTTGGGATACCAACAAAAGTGATGCCACTTTTTTTGCAGCAAATCTCTCTTAAATATGGCGTATGGCCCCAATTGACAGAAATAGAGCTTACCAAATTTTAAATAGTTATTAATAAAATACTCGAATTAAATAAATTCTTTGAATTTTTTTTAATTCAAAGAATGTTTTCATGTTTTATATTTGATATATACAATTCATGATTCTATGAATACAAATTTACAGAATTATATACAGTCTAATTTCAAGCAAAACTAATTGCCTAATTATTTTATATAAAACATTTTCTTTAAGAAAAAAACTGCATTTTCTTATCTATATAGCAACAGAGTTAAATTAGAATTGTTTGAAATTATTCAAATATTCATAATTAAAATATATAAAATGTATTATCAAATATTTATAATTAAGTTATTAATTATCAAATAAACAGTTTTTCAAACTATCTTTACGGATTAACTAGTTCCGGCAAATTATCAAAAATTTTAGTATTTAAAAACTGGAATTAAAAATGGGATATTTTTTCTGCACGCATTTTGTGCACATGGATCAAAATATTTTACAAACATTTTAACTTGCTCAATAACTCTAATAATCAAAACAAATTTTTTTAAAAAAGGAGTTAAATTTGGGAGTAATACACATAGTTAAATTTGAAAAACAAATATGTTTAAAATCTTCTTTCTGATAAAAAAAATTATGAAATTGGAAAAAATAAAACTAAAAGTGTTTGAAATTAAATTTCTTAAGTAAAACTATTTATTTAACAATGTAATTAATTTATATTTTAATTTTACATAAAATTTACACTCAAGTGCCAAAACATTATGACCACCCCTACATTTTGCAATGAACTCGCCTGGATGACGTGGAAGACACGTGATCAGGTGGAAGTGGTATTTAACTGCTGCTGGATATATATATGTATATCTATATATATAGCAAATATATATATATATGGCCAACTCGTTATTGACAGGTGGTCATAATGTTTTGGCTCTTGAGTGTAGAAGAAATATAAAAACTTCAGTTTTTGCAAAATTTAATTGAGTTTTACTTATTAAATTTGTACTACTTACTGTTGGATTATCAGTCACATTTTTTGGAAATATGTCAACACCGATTTGCATGGTGTCAAGGTTGAACGTTCTCCCCAGCAGAAGGGGTAAGATATATGGCATCATAGCAGTAGTCATAGTGAAAGAATTTTATTCTGAAAGAAAAAAAGCGATTTAATTTTTAAGAAATTGCACATTGATAGTTCCAATTTTTTTTTGTGTGTGTTAAAGTAAAGAAGAGTAAAAAGAATTGACAGTTTTACGAAATTTTAAACATAAATCAAATTTTGGAACAAGTTAAAATCAGCTGGAGGACTTCATTGAAATCACTGCTTTCAAAAACGAGAGGACTTGAGTGAGATTGTAATAGTAAATATAAAGTGTCTCTCAATCAAGTTGTCTGGTGGGAGTTATCCGTGTGTTCTCTCATACGAAATGCAAATAAAGAGAAGTTACACATAAAAGTTCTCCAATTTTCTCTAGTATGTGGGTTAATCGTGGCATATATGAAGGCGATGGCTATATGGTATATAGAACATATAGACCACGAGGCCTACCGATGTTAAAAAATTAATCAAAGCTGAAATTAAAATTGTTTAAAAGGTTTTTCTATGAATAATTTATTTTATGCAGTGTAATTAAAGTTTGTAACAACTTTTTTCATATATCTGGCAACACCTATTAAAGCGCATCAGTAGCGCTCTCTATATACTGAATGAACTTCCTCAGTAGTGGCTAAGGACTGTGGTTGAATGTCACATCTTTCCTTTTTTTTTTGTTATTAACTTTTTAATGTTTGTCAGTACGTAACTTAAATTCTATAATTAATTGTTATATAAGTTCTCCTCCTAATTAACCCTATTTCTCGCCTTCCTCAAGTTTATAAAAAATTTAAAGATTGTTACAATTGCAATTAATTGAAATGAAAAAAAAGTTCAAATTACGGATACACATGGAGCACTAACCGTACAAACCATTCCAGTTCACGATTCTATGAATATAAATTTACAAAACTGCACGTAACATTCTGATTTAAAACATAACTATTTGCTCCATTATTTTAGATGAAACTTTCTCTTTAAGAAAAAAAACCCTGCATTTTTTTTATCTATTTAGTAATAGAATTAAATTAAAATTGTTTGAAATAATCAAATATTTGTAAATTTCTGATAGCAGAATATACACTGAAGTGACAAAATTCATGGGATAGCAATATGCAAATTTTCAGATGGCAGTAGCATCGCGTAGAACAGGTATAAATGCGCAGTGCTTTCGCAGAGCTTTCATTTCTGTTCAAGTTATTCATGTGAAGAGGTTTTGACGTGGTGATGACCGCACGACGGGAATTAACAGACTTTGAACGCGGAATGTTAGTTGGAGCTAGACGCATGGGTCATGCAATTTCGGAAATCGTTAGGGAATTCAACATTCCCAGATCCACTGTGTCAAGAGTGTGACGAGAGTATGAAATTTCAGGCATAACATCCCACCATGGACAGCGCAGTGGTCGACCGCCTGCACTTAACGACCGAGACCGGCGACGTCTGCAAAGAGTCGTCAATTCTAACACACAAGCAACACTGCGTCAAATAACCGCAGAAATCAATGTGGGACGTACAAGGGACTTGTCTGTTAGAACTGTGCGGAGAAATTTGGCTTTCTTGGGCTATTCCAGCAGAAGACCGACTCGAGTGCCTTTACTGACAGAACGACATCGCTTGCAGCGACTCTCGTGGGCACGTGAGCATATCGGTTGGTCCCTAGATGAATGGAAAACCGTGGCCTGGTCCGATGAGTCACGATTTCAGTTGGTAAGAGCTGATGGTAGGGTTCGAGTGTGGCGCAGACCCCACGAAGCCATGGACCCAAACTGTCAGCAAGGCACTGTTCAAGCTGGTGGTGGCTCCGTAATGGTGTGGGCTGTTTTTTCATGGCATGGACTTGGTTCTCTGGTGCGACTGGACCGAACATTGACTGGAAATGCTTATGTTCAGCTACTTGGAGATCACTTGCAGCCATTCACGGACTTCATGTACCCAAACAACGATGGGATTTTTATGGATGACAATGCGCCATGTCACCGGGCCACAACTGTTCGCGATTGGTTTGAAGAACATTCTGGACAATTCCAACGAATGATCTGGCCACCTAGATCGCCCGACATGAATCCCATCGAGCATTTATGGGACATCATCGAGAGGTCCGTTCGTGCCCAAAATCCTGCACCATCAACGCTTTCACAATTATGGATGTCTATCGAGACAGCATGGCTCAATATTCCTGCAGAAGACTTCCAACGACTTGTTGAGTCCATGCCACGTCGAGTTGCTGCACTTCGTCGGGCGAAAGGCGGGCCGACACGATATTAAGAGGTATCCCATGACTTTTGTCACTTCAGTGTAGTTTTTTAATAACTACTCTTTTATCGCTTGAATGATATGTTTTGATAATCTCCTTAGTAAAAATTTCAAGCACAGGTAAAAAAAAAGTCTATTCAGATACTGGTATTTGATAGAAATAGATAAAATAAAGAAATAAAAATAAATTTTTTTTTACAAACTAAAAGTTTTGTTTAAATTTTCGTAACTGATTAAATTTTTGTAACTGAAATTCAATAATAGGAAAAAAAATTCGAAGATCAAGTTTTGCTAACAAATATTATTTGCCATATATTGTTAGGTATATAAGGTTTGGTTTGTCACTATACGATTATTTTTTGCCCACTCTGGGCTAATTAGACAAGTTTAACGTGGATTTCGAATCACTAACAAAAATATCCCTGCCACTGCTAGGATTCGAACATGAAGCATGAAAGGCCAGAGCACTAACCAATTGGCCATCAGGCCGCCATTAGTCATATAAGGAGTAATATTTTTAATACAATTGAAATTGGTGTTTTTTAAAATAGGATTTTATCTAATTATTTTTTTAAAATTCCTAATTTATTAGATACAATTTTATACAAAGATCAATTTTAATCTCAAATTGTTTTAGCACTCGATTTTAAAAATAGTGAATTTTAAATATGGAATGAACAAGTTCTACTTTTTCGGAGGACATCATCTGTTACCATTTATAATATTAATAAAAATGTAATTATAAACTATATATATATATATGTAAACATAAATGTATAATTACGTTATTATTCATATATTTATTATGCTCATTTATTATTAATACAATATGCATGTTAAATTTTTTAGGCATCTATCTAAATAAAGTAATTAGATAAAACCGAAACATTTCCTACACTCTCATTTATAAGATATAATAATTGTTATAAAAGATTGCATTAAAGATTCCGCAAAAAATTCTTTGTTTTAATACCGAAGAAAAATGTATTTAAGGATGCTTTTTTTAAGTTTTAAAAGAACGAAACAACAACAGTAGTTTTATATATTTAATCTTTACCTATTCATTTTTTTTCTAATTAAATTCAATCACAGTAAGTAGTATTTTATGCGGCTTTTTTATTTTTAGCTATGCAATAAATTCAAGTAATAAATCTGGAAAGTTTTTATAAATGTTAAAAATTATTAATTTTGATAAATTATTAAATAAATAAATACAAATGAAAAAATTTTAATTAGCTTGTTAATTTATAATTAAATGGAATTGATGTTTAGAATTTAATTCAGTTAATTTTAGAATTTATTTTGTATTACCAACGAATTAAATTTGAATATTCTTATTAATAATTTAATAAGCATAATTAACAAGTTAATAAGCATTATTTATAAATATAATTATTAAGTTAATTATTATAATTAGTGACTTTTTTAATAGATATTTTAATTTCTACAAAATAATATTTTTCTAAAAACAAACGTATGATTAAAAATGATTTTCATTGCGATTAAAAAGTACATATAAATATATCAATATTATTTAAGAATTATGTTAGATTTTTATCAATATTTTGATGATTTAAAGTCTATATATGAAAAAGAATGAATATTTTATTTAAAAGAAGGAATATATAGGATCTATTTAAAGATATTTTATCTTTATTTATTAATAAATTATTAATAAATATTAGATTTAATATAGTAAATAATAAATATTATATATCATAATATTATTAATAAATTATTAAAAAATTTATTTATCATAAAATTATTTTAATTTTAATTTTATATATTTTTTTTATTTTATCATTTTATATTTTATTATTTTATATTTTATTTTTATATATAGGATTTTTTTTGAAAAAGAATGTATTTTCATATTAAAAAATTATGAATTTAAATTCAATAAAACAATATTTTAATCTTATTTTTCAGAAAATATAATAAAAATTTACCCCTAAAATTCAGTTATTTCATTTTTAACAGTTTATGCTCGTTAAAAAACGAAAATAGAAAATCTTATTTCTGAAAGACCATTATTTGCAAAAGTACTCACATATCTCGATAGAAATACCTTATGAAAACATCAATATTGTCACAAAGCAAGGAAAAGAATTTTTTTTTCTGAGTAGCACTTCTCTGTCAGATCTGCTCTTAGTATTTGATAGGGGAGAAATAAATCCAAATCTATATATCTCTCACTCTCACTGATAAGGAAACGCAGGTAATAATACTAAAGAAATGCTGCCTTGCTTGGAAAGTCTCATTTTTACAACAGATGGGATGTTCACACCGTAAAATCAGACGCTAAGGTGACAAATTTAAAGTACTGCTGTTTTTTTGTTGCAGCAAAATCATGATATTTCTTTCGTTATTCGCATAAAAATATGATTCGTGTGAACTTAAAAGAACGTCTGTTTCAAAAGACAACAATTTTGCAAAATTTTGGTTTTATTTTTTCTAGTAAACTTTTAATTTTATTTTCAGTGACAAAAATAAAAAAAAAGATGATACAAAATAATAATAATAACAACAACAGCAAAAAACTTTTCAGATTTTGATTAAAAGGCAGAATTTAAACCTAAGAACCAGCTCTTGTGGACAATGAAAGTGAACTCTGAATTATTAAAATTATTTGATTAATTATTTTCTTATTAAAATTTGAATAAAAACTAAAAAAACTATAAATACAATCGGATGGATTGATATACATGTTACCCATAAAATTTAGACTTTAATGTAAGAACAAAACGCATAATAGGAATCTTCAAAAATAAAAAGAAACTATAGAATTCCAAACGATTTTCTTTTATCGTGAAATCTTAATTTCAGTTTGAAATAAAATTGTCTTTGCGTTCATCAGACGATCTTTTAGAATAATTTTACATTTAATTACAAAACTAGTAGCTTGGGAAAGAAATTTAAACTAACCAATAAGAATCCCCGTGAAAGAAATTTAAAACAAAAATAAACCAGTAAGAAACGTAATGTAAGTTGGTTAGACACGAAAAAAAGTGAGCAATGAAACTAAAACAATACCCATAATTTTAGGGTTATAAATAATAGCTATTAGCTATCATGGCGTTATAGAAATCGCTACAGATTCTATAGAACAGGTCTCACAGAAATATTCCCATGTTATTAATAGTAAAATTTAAGTTTCTATAGAAATAAAAAAAAATTAAATCTAAAAATTTTATACTGTTACTAACCATGTTTCTCTAATATCTTTTTAATATAAATTTAAGATAAAGGAATTAATTTTTACAATAATTAAATAGAAGAAGAATGTTTTTTTTTAATATCGAACTACATAGCTTAAAAAAAAAAAAAAAAACTCCCTCAAGATTTTTTATTTAAACTTCTTCCGACTTGTGACTTCAGATTTCTGGCCCATGATCTTGACGTTTCGTGTGACCTTGGCCTATCTTGCCCTCTTCTATGTGCCTTTTCTGACTTTGTGACTTGTATAGTTAGAGTGAAAAGGGTTGCAGGTTCGAATCTGTAGGTGACGTCAGTTGCTGTCACTACTTTCGGACTCGGGGAGGGGGGAGGGAAGGCGACGGCGATTATAACACTCTATCAAGTCGATAGTCACATTAATTGGGAGTTTTCCGGGTTTGTTCCATACGCAATACAAATGAGAGATAGTTACCTTTTTTAGCCCCATCCAGCTGAAGTCACCATCCAGCTGAATGAACCCCTAGGCGATTTTGCTCTCAAGTCTCCATCTGACTGTTGAAGAACAACCATGTTATCACTAGCTGTGAGTGACAGTTGGTCGTAAATGGGTCCGCGAGAATCTCTTTGATGTGTGAAAAAAACCCGACTCTGGTCGGAGCAGGGTTAGGATGCATGATTCACTCGAAGGATTATGCAAAATCGGTTTTTAATGGGCTCGCGAATGAGACTCGTCTCCCTTCTGTACGCGACTTTTAAAGTCATCTCGAATGGCTATGTCTCCACTTCATCACCCATAAGAGGATTATTTGTGGTACACATAGTGTAACGTAAAGTCCACTGATGTACCACAAATTAAACTGCTATTGAAATAGATCCACCCAGGTATTTTTATAATATAATTACTCCCTCCTCTCTCATCTGTCCCATAATAATAGAGAGTTTTTGCATAACGTTTTTTTATCGTCCGGTATTTTTTTCTCCCTAGCGCTTGCTCATAGGAAATTGCGCATGCGTAAATATAATAATGTTTCCAATGAGCATGCGCGCTAGTGAAAAAAAAATTCCGGACGATAAAAAAACGTTATGCAAAAACTCTCTAATAATCACAAAATATTTAAAAGGGATTAATTAGCGATTGCAGCTGTAAGTTATGTTGAAGCAAAAACTTGCAAAGCCTTCCATCAAAATCAATGTTTCATGAATATCTGTCATGTGACACTTCCTTCAGTTTTTAGATTATCCTAATTATTACAGACTACAACTATTTTTCTAATTTCAACCGTTTATCGAAATCAATTGTTTTGCTTCAGTTGAATATCTACCCATTCTAAAAAGTAAGATGGGGGAAAAACACACACACAAAAAACCCCCTGAGTTTTCTAGCAAAGGTCGGGCTGCTATTGTCCAGTTATTGATGCATCTAAAAAAAAATGAAAAGTTGCAGAAAGCTGCAATTAATTTTCCTTCAAAGAAATTTAATTGCAATAGAAGTACCCTATCATGAATTTGGAAATCTACTTCCGAGAGTAATTATCATGGTGAATCTCGTGCTAATGTTGATTCTTCGAAAAAATAAAATTGTGGCCGTAAATGTAAAGATTCTGATGAAAAACTTGGACATACATATTCCTCTTAGTAGAAGATGCACCGTAAGATCAGCAACTCCCGTCGTTGAAGTTCCCAAATTTAAATTTTTCCGAATTTTGAAAAGCGAAAAATCCCTAAAACGAGGAAATCCACGTCCATTTTAAGTTCACACATGTAGATAATGCAAAGTTTTGCAGCCAAGGGATCCTACAATACAAGTTACAGTAAAGATGTTATTGAAAACTCTGGAAACTATTTGAATACTCAAAAGTAGGAGTAATTTATTGTTAAATATATTCTATATTTCAGATAATAAACGTTGCGTTCTATATTGCGTTATAAATTAAATTCACCAATTGGTGCTATTATTATGAGACAAAGGGAGTGCATTTTTATAATCTTTTAATAATAACAGTGAATGCAAGAAAATTTTTTCTTAAAAACATAAAACTTAACAACTTGTTTTATTCCCAGATATGAGTTTTGTTTTTTTAAACTCAAATCTGGTGTGTTATCAAAAATAGGTCCCAGTAAAAAGGTGGAAATTTATTCATAAACAAATAAATAGTTTAGTTTCCTTCACTGTAAATTCAGATGCAGGAAAACAAGTTTAACGATGGACTAGAACCAGCTCGTTCTAAAAATCCCCATTTTCCACAAGTTTTTTTCTCCTTCTAACCGCCATTATTATTTGTTTTAGTGCTCATCATAAAATGCCGTTTTTCCTAAACACCGAATAAAACAACCGAAAAATCGTAAAAGAGAAAGAGACACTCAAAAAATGCGAACGAATCGCATAAAAAGGTGAGCCCCGTGCACCTCGCTTGGAAGCTGTGATGGCCTGTTTTTATGTGTACCACTTGGCGAAATTCGATGCATTTTATGAACCATCTCCTCGCTAAATCTTGTGTGTTTGGGACGTTATTACTCTCTCTTCAAAGCGCATCATTTGTATCTCCTCGTGTAGAATGATTCCGAGTATTTGTTTGAGAGAGTCGCATTGTGGGTGAACCTTTTGTTTCATTGCCAAATTATGCGATTCTACTTCCTTTTGACGTAATATTTCGTATGTGGATTTGATAAATATGCAGATGGCAGATAATGTCAGGCCATCTGATCAAAGGAACAGTGAGTTCACCATTCTATAAGAAAATCTGCTATTAAAATTATATTTGATGTTGCTGTACTCTCATCACATCAGTACTCAATATTGCTGGACACTTGAATATCAATTTAATGCCCCTTATTCGCCAGGTTCTGAGCATATTGAAACTCTGAATGTAACCAGACTATTTCTAACAATGACATTTAATCACATTTTCTGAATATTATAATTTCAAAAATCTTACTAGTTTGGTTTGATGTTCTACGCTCTTTTTTGCACGCTAGGGGTAATTAGACTAGGACCTACAGTTTAAAGTCAACACCACTTACAAACATCCATGTCATGGCCAGGGTTCGAATGTGAAGCTTATAGCACCAAAGGTTAGAGAATTAGCCATTTGATGGCTTTTTTCTTTCGTGGTGAATATCGTCTTCCACTTATGTATATAACGAACAAACTCCCTACGAATTCATACCACCGCCAGGATTCGAAGTAAGTCGTACCAAAGGCCAGAGCGTTAACCATTTGGTAGTAATTTGCTTTCTTGGTGAACATCATTTTCCACTTATGTATACAACGAACAACCCACTGACAGCCGATGAGGGAAGGACTGTCTTCTCAGAGGACTTTTAAGGGTAACTGCACCACATTTCCTTGTCGTATGAAAAAAAAAAAAAAAAAAAAAAAAATTGGAAAAATTCCAACAGACAGCCGGATTATCGACATCCCAATTCTTCACGCTAAACTGTAGGTCCCGGTCTAATTAGCCTAAAGCGAGCAAAAAAGGACCGTAGAGCGACAAATCAAACCAAATCTTCATCAAAACTGACTGAAATGGAGGTCTCCGGTGGATTCAAACCCAATCCTTTTGTAGAGAAAACTTGTAAATATAGATGGCGCCTTTATGGTGACGTCAGATTAAGTTTTGTTTTTGATTGTCAGTCGGATTCGAGCGAGCTCAAGGCTCGTATGTACAAAAGCACCATCAAAATGAACATAAGTCTTTCTTTTATATCTCACGGAGGATCCATCTCTTGTTTAGATAATATTTTCCTATTATTCATAACGCTAATTTGCGTCACCTTTTTAAATGCTAGTTGCTTACTTTATATCTGGCCTACGAGTCGGTTGTACTGGAAATATTTAAAGTGGTCTTAAAAATATTTTAAGCGAAGTAGGAATTTTAAACTTTTTATTACAACCGCTGCATCCATAATCTCATAATTTGGGCTAATTAAATCTTAATTCTGAAAATAAATTCAGCAAATTTAATTCCGAAAATCATTTATCAACCTTTTACCGTTAGATATTATACTGGTCAAGAAAGATAGCGGATCGAATTTTCATTCTTCCTATATGATAAGCTTTCTTTATATTTAAAATATTAATAATCAGTTAATAAAGTATTTAGTCAATTGTTTGATTTAAAAGTCAATTGTCAGTTCAAAATTATTATTTTTTTTTAGTTTAAAATGATGCAGCCTGCTTTGTATAAATTTTTTTTTAAGGTAGGACTATTGTTTTGATAATTCCAGAAAAACATTTTTGATGTTCGTGAAAATAATTTTCGTAATAATTCTACATTCTCCTATGCTTTTTCAAATTTGATATTTTAAGATTTTATCTTTTATAACAAGACATGTTTAATTAGCAAATTCATTAAACACACAATTAATAACTAATTTAACTTATTTGCAGCACGAAAGTGCAGAAAAAAAAATTTCTCCTTAATTTTACAACTTATCAAAGTATTCACCTTAAATTAAGAAATTCATAAATCTATTCACATAAAAAATGTAAATACATAATTTACATAAACCCTAAACAAAAAAAAAAAAAAAAGAAATAATACTCTGCACTATTTTTAATTAAAATTTGAAGAATGCCTTATATTTTCCTGTATAAGCCGAAAACTTTCAGAAATTTTTTAAAGTTAGACAAAGGGAGACAGCTATATGCGAAATAGTTAATAATCTCGGGAAAAAAAAAAAAAAAAAAAAAAAAAAAAGGTAGGTACTTTTCTATTAGCCTTGTGCAAAAGACAAAAAATCGTCAAATATCACTAAATATGACATGTTTTTATTTCTTTTGTTTATATTTAGTTCGTGAAAAAATAGTTTCATTTAAAATTGAGTGATTCTTTTTATAAAAATAATAATATTGATATTGTTGCGTCTTCAGCAAAACGAAAAATTTGCTTGTTGGCGGAATATGGCCTTTTTTTACATAATGCATGCTGGGGGACAAAGAAAAGCACGATAAAACCCCCTGGTGTGAGACGTGTAATTAAAGGCCTACTTAATAAAGGACACTTTATATTTTTTTGTTGTTGTTAAACAGGTGTGTGAAATATTCAAATTCACAACATAACAACAATAATGTATTTAGGGTCTACTGCATTAAAAAGTATTACAACTACAGAAGTATTGTGCAAAAAAAAAATATTTTTCTTCCGTAAAGTATGAGAGGAAAAAGATTTTATTTCATGACGTCTCATACATCTTTCATATTAACTACTGTCTTTAAAAAAAAGGAAGTGCTTTTCTTTCATATATTATGCATGCATTATTAATACGGTATCAGCAAACATTTTTATGAAAACACCTTAGTTTCTTTAAATAAAATAAATTAAGAAAATTAATCTAGGCATGAACACTGTCTTTCTATTTGTTTTGAAAACTAGCTTTATAAATATGGGAAGAAAAAACAGGAAAAGATTCCACACCCCTGAAAATAACGTATGAATCTCCTAGAAAAGACCAGCTCCCATTCAATGCAGGCTTCACTAACGGACATGATTTTCCAACTTTTCTCTCAGAATCCGTGTATACATTTTTCTTCAAACCCTAAATCACGGCCGACTTTTCACGTCAGAGAAAATGCATGCCAAGAAGAAAGGTGCTAACTTTTATGAACTCCATAAATTATTCGCAAAGGCCTACGCCTTCCTTGCCAACCCTCCCCTCCCCCCATCCCCCCGATGATGAAAGGATACATTAATTGCTCCTGCGACGCTCATAAAATAAACTCCTCATCACTGCAGCAACCGTAACCCTGACTTGTATCTGAGAACAATTCCTTTCCCCGTTTATGGCAACAGGATGGATTTCTTGCGTCGAGGGTGGTTAAAATAAAAGGGATATCGTTAACATGCATTCGCAGTGCGCGATAAAACTTTTCAAGCTCTTGTTTTATAACTTAAAGACCTATCTTTATTAGCGGACATTCAGAAACAATTGAGGATTCCATGGCCCTTTTACCTGAGGAGTTATTATTCGTGAAGGCAAAGGAAAAGGGCTTTAGTCCGTTGTGCGTGGCGGCCCAGATAGCAGGGCTTTTATTGTAGTGCTTCGGATTTAATTTATGCCGGGACGCTAATCGTCACCCAATCACAGCCGACACTAAAACTTGTAGGAAAGCCCTTTTTTATGGATGTAATCTCGCTTGAAATTTTTAAGGGCTTGTACCTGAAGGCAAAAATAGATTAAATTTTGATGCGACTTAGTGATTGTTAGGGGAAAATAAAATAGGGATTATGTGCCCTTTTTGAAGGTAATGTAATGGATGTAAAGTGAAAATGTGATTTTTTTATTTATAAGTAAAGAATATATTGAAAAGGTAAATTTTTTGCATGGTGTTTTAATTTAGACTTGGAGTCTAACCTGGTGTAGGAGGTTGGACTTGTATACTGGAGAATCTTAGTTCGAAATATCCTGAAAAATTCCTATATGAACTTCAGAAATGGACACGATAAATCTGTAGACTGGAAAAAAGATTAGAAGAGGGTATAAACCCCTAGTTTCTACTTCTCGAAATATTTGTTCTTTATAATATTTTATAAGTTACTATCTGCAAGAAGTCCACACTCTTTCAGTCAATAACAACCGCTCTTTCATGATGAGTCTGACCATAAATATAAATCTGTAAACAGGACATTGTTTGAAAAGCGTATAAACCTATTTTTCTCTTCATTTCTTTTTCAGCACTTCAGCTCTGTGAAGTTTATGTAGCCTCTTACCAGTTAGCAAGGTGAGGGTGGAACATCGGCGGGATACATGTAAAACAGCCCACCGACGTATGTTAATGGGCTGGACAATGCCTTCGGAGGGGACCTTCTTTTGATAACTGACCCATATTTGCGTATTGTATGGGTGAAAAGTATAAATCTGTACTTCTGAAGAGGATTTCTGAAAATTCGATGAAAGTTAAACCTTTTCCAGGCAATAGCAACAGTTCTTTTATGACATCAAAAACGAATAAGACTACAATTATAACCAGAACATTTATTTCGTTAAAATGTCCAGAAGGGTGTATTGTATTCAAAAACTCGCAAATTTTAAGCAAATTAAAAATTGGAAACACTATGAAGGAAGCATGTCCAACCTTCTTTCTATATAACATTTAATATAACATGATTATTTGAATTTTTTAAGCTATATCTGATCAAAAAAAATTCATTAAACATTCTTTGATGCGACTTAGCGATTGGTGGCTGAACATAAAATAGTGACTAGGAATAATATTAAGGTAAAATTATTTTGAATTCCTTTCGTATGTTGTAAAATAAAACATTTTTAAGGTCTAAAATTTAATATAAAATAAACTTATATCCTTAACAAAACAAAAACTTAAAACTGGAAACAAAAACTTAAAGGTTTTTTAGCATCCAGTGGCGAATAGACTCCAGTCAACCATAGGGGACTTAATTTGTAGTTGAAAACAGGAAACTGAATTACAAATTCCGGTGTTTAAATTGGAAATGGAGTGATAAATCCACAGCGTGGAAAATGATTCATTTGGATGTAAGGATTAGGGTGTGGTATGAACTTATCAAAATGCTACTCATTGAGGTTGAGGTATTGGTGAACCCTGGAAGAACCAAAAGTTTAACAATTTGAAACAATATAAATCTTTAATTCAATTAAATTAAATATTTTGCATATGCAGTTACACTATTTGGTGCGGATTTTCCTGGTTTTCTTCCACATGACACGCAAATGCGGACAGCTAACCTTAAGAGTTCTCTTCTCATTATCTGTTGGTGGGCTGTTCATGGAAAGGTACATGGAACGAGAGACCCAACGATATTAAAAAATGATTTTCATGATGTATGACAGAATTGTGGACTTTTTATGAAACATTAATTTAAAATGGTACAAAAATAATGCATTCATTTAAATATTTAGAATTTTTTTTTTTCAGTTTCTTTCATTAGTAATAGTAGCTTGTTTTGATGTAAAACAATTTAATGAATATAAATTTTTTTTCTGAAGCAATTCCTGCATTTCAAAAGAAGAATAGATTTTCCACCTTGCTAAGTAATTTAAAACATTTAAATCTTATAATTAACGTTTTGGCGCTAAGTGCCGCAGGTTTCGGGTTCGAGTTCCAGCGGTGCCATGGATGTTTGTAAGGGGTTCGGAAACCACTTTAAACCGTAGGTCCCGGTCTAATATGACTATATAGATCGTAGGGCTGACAACCCTACCCTATAAAAAGAAAACATCTGTCTTGAAATCTGCCAGTAGGCAAAAGGCCTTGGCCCATCATAGGGGCTGTTGCGCCACTGATGATGATGATGATGATGATGAAAAAAAATAATGCTGATGACAAATACTTTTTTAAAGTATTTGCTTAATCAAAGGTTTTTTTAAGGTTTAAATCAAATCTATTCAATTTAAAAATATAAAATAAATGCATTCAAATTAGCCTGAATGATCACCATAAGAGAAAAGGGATATTTTTAAAATATTTTTTTATGATTGCAATCTACTTTAAATCTTGTGATTCATTCATTTTAATATAATGATTTATTTTATTTTAAGAAAAAAAAATATTTAGGGAGTTGTTTCTACTAAAATAATCTAAAAAGAATCTTTTATTCTTACATATTTTTACCGAATTAAATTATAATAACGTGTAATTATTGGTAACATAGTTTCATCTTAAAATAAAATAATAGTTTTAAACAAATATTGCGAGAGCAAATTCATCTTTTAAAAGAATTTTTTTCTGAAAAAAAAAACAAACTTGAATGAGAAGAATTGCTTTGGTTTTATACATAAAAAGTGAAAAAAAAGAAATAAGACTGGTTAAAATAATGTAAACATTTTGCCAGACTGTGCCATTCTTTCATATTAAAATTAGGTTATTTTTAAATAGCTTATCAAATTTTTGTTAAATCATAATATATAATTGAACATTCTGTATTGCTTACTTTAGAAGATTTTCAATAAAGATTTAATTTTTCAGTAAATTATAAAAGCTTGAAATTTTTTTTTCTTCTTTATGCTAATATGAGTTTTAAAAATCTTTTATGAGTTATATATATTTTTAAATGAGGTAGTTTTAAGCGAATTAATAAAGCATTAGAAATAGTTCACGTGTGATGATTAAATTTTAAGCAACACATATTTTATCTTGTGCATGGAACAAAAAAATTCTGGAATATTTTTAAATATATTTAACTTCATTACGTAATTAAGTTTTTTTTTTTAACTCTGCCTAAGTGTAGATATTTTGTTCTCGAAAATAAAACTAGTTTTTGCCAAGCCTTAGGACAACACCATTTACCTTAAGGAAGGTCTACCTTTTACCTTATTCAATAAATTTTCACCTTATTGTTTATCCAAACTATAATTTTATCTTAGTTATGCAATTTTAACTATTAAATGTATTATTCATTGAATACATTTATTTTTAAAGTAAACTTTAATTATTATTATCAAGTTTCTCTGGGATTTTATTATGCATTAAAATGTATTCATATTCATATTTAATTGTTTAACACAAAAATAATGCATTCAATTAATTCATTTTTAACTTATTGTTTAACCAAACGATAATTTTATACTATTTATGGAACTATATACTAAATTATGGATTTTATACTACAACTTTTTGTATTAACTAGTGCAGAAATAAGGCATTTTGAGATACATTACTATTTAACTTATATTTAAAGGTTTTTATTTGAATACAAAAAAATAGTAACGAAATCGACATAATTTAAATTAAAATTATTCATATAAAAATAAAAAAAATAAATAATTGTTAAAATATTTTATTAATTAAATTTTTTTTAAATTTAATGATAAAGAATAAAATAGAATTAAAAAAAATGAAGCTCATGTTTTAAAATCTTTTTATTGTCTGGATAGAGAAATAGCTTTTTGGATGCCGGTTTGATTTTTTTTTTGTATAAGTGCTTTTGCTTTACACTAAAAAATATAAAAAAATTCTCATAGTGAAACAAAGAGAAAAAAAATTAATAACATACAGGGTGATTATAATTAAAGTCCCACTTTCAAAATGCTATAAAAAAGAAACACTCGTCACATTGAGTTCAAATTTGAACTGAATATATTCGAAGAAGGTGGAAACGGAATGGTATCAAAAAAAGTTCCAAAGTGTATTAATGAGATGGCGCTGTAATCGGCATAAAGAAAGTGAATTCCTATGCCAGTGATATTTTGAATCGTAATGACAACGTATTTGGCATGAGTTGCCCATTAAACCTACTGTAGTGTTCAATATGCTTGATTATTTCTGTTTTTTCACGGAAAAAAGGACTTCCAAGTCGCTTACAGTTGTGACACTTAGCCCATCCCCCACGACAAGGTCATACCCAATTGGATGGGTCTTTTTTTGATGCCATGCCGTTTCCTGCTTCTTCAAGTATCTTCAGTTCAAATTTGAACTCATTGGGACGAGTGGTTCTTTTTTTACAGCATTTTGAAAGTGAGACTTTAATTATAATCGCCTTGTATATTAATAGCACTATGTCGTGTTGAAAAATAATCAACTATTAAAATATTATATTTAATTAAATATATATATAGAATACAAAAATATAATTACAACTTGAATTGAAAAATTGTCTGGCTATTTGATATACCTATGCTCCTTTTTTGAATGAGTTTCAATTATATTTGCATCATAAAGCTTTTTTTTTTTTTACATTTTGTTTGAATCTGATACATTCTGTAATCCAATGGAAAATTCGTTTTTTCTTCAAATAATGATTCTGATCTGATAAACAGAGAACAGGATAATGCTGCTGTTTCCACTTTTCCCTGCTTTTCTTTAACTTATATGTTAATTTTCTTAACGTTACGTTGCTAAGATCTAGACGAAAATACAAAGTGCATATAGATGACCTTGTTACGCAACTATTCGGTTCACACCAGACCAGAAAGTCTAAATTAAGGTTTAAGCTTGTCGCGTTACGGAAGCCTTCTGTGTGATTCTAAAACAGACTAAAAGTCTTTCTTTAAATTTTATATAAGATTTGCTGCAAACTGGAATTAGGTTTACGTGTCTTAGAAATCTGGTCCGTGTGGTGCAAACTAAGGTTATATGCAAAATTATTTAAACATCTTTTTTATGACAGCAGACTTATTTTAATATATACTCATGTTTGTGAAAATTGCAACACCATGAAGGAATCGTCATAATTGAATGAAATTTAATACACAGTTGAGTGGTAGTGGTACAAATAAATGATTAAATGTTCAAAGCAAACAAACAGTAACAAGAGATCGGAATCAGTATTTTGTGTAGCCACCACGCGCCGCAATAAGTGCTGCTACACGACGTGGCATGGAGTGAAACAAATTTTGAATGTCTGCCTGAGGAAGAGCATTCCATATTGTTTGTATGCGCATCCAAAGTTCGTCTGCAGAAGTAGCAGGACGAGGATCATGAGCTAGACGCCGACCAACGAAATCCCACACATGTTCGATCGGCGACATATCCGGGGAATACGAAGGCCAAGGAAGAAGCTGTACCTGCCGCGTTGCAAAGAAGGATTGAACAGTCCTAGCGATATGAG
Organism: Caerostris darwini; assembly: GCA_021605075.1. Classification (NCBI taxonomy): domain Eukaryota; kingdom Metazoa; phylum Arthropoda; class Arachnida; order Araneae; family Araneidae; genus Caerostris; species Caerostris darwini. Next base: position 962,479 of record BPLQ01008199.1, read on the forward strand.
GGCGGGCATTGTCCTGTTGAAATACAGCGCCTGGCAAGCTTTGAAGGAAGGGAACAACTTGGGGCTGTAGAACTTCACTGATGTACCGGTTGCTGTTCAGATTGCCCACAATTCTTAGCAATTGAGATCGTCCATGATATGCTCTGGCGCCCCAGACCATAACTCCGGGTGTTCATCCACTGTGGCGTTCGATAATGCACTCCGGAAGGTGGCGTTCACCGGCATAGCGTCTGACACGAATGCGGCCATCATGGTACCACAAATTAAAGCGGGATTCGTCAGAAAACACGACATGCTGCCAATCAGCACGCCAGTCTCTATGCTGAGCGGCCCATTGTAGCCGCAGGCGGCGATGGTTTAGCGTGAGAGGGATCCTGTATAAAGGAGTCCTTGCGCGCAGTCCACGCTGCAGCAGACGTCTACGAATTGATGAAGCACACAATGAAACACCTGTAGCTATTGACCACAGGGCTGCCAATTGTCTAGAGGAAGCTGTACGGTCCGTCAGCGCCATGCGGACCAGGTGTCTATCATCGCGAGCTGACGTCACATTTCGGGGTCCTCTCCCGGATTTCCGAGTTATCCGACACTTGCCCGTCCACTGCTTCCAAAGACGCATCGCTGTGCTGCTGTTACGCTGCACACGAGCGGCTACTGCACGATAAGACAATCCAGCTTCACGAAGGCCGATGATTCTCCCCCGTTCAAACTCTGTAAGTTGTTCGAATCTCGCTCTCTTTCGTCGAAGAGGCATAAGTAACGATTGAGCTTACGTTTACTACTAGCAGATAACCACCGATAAACATACACGCCTCGCTACAGCCGTCTATTTATTCGGATCCATCCGCCGTTCAGAGGGCGCTGCTCAGCATACGCATGCGCTACGGATTTGAAATTCTAATCATTTGCATATCATGCGCTGATTTGCATTTCCTGAAAATTTCAGCGCACTCGCGTAAGTCCTTCATGGTGTTGCAATTTTCACAAACATGAGTTTATGTTGATCATTATTTTTGTGTGAAATTAGTATTAAATTTATGAAGAAGACATTTGAGTTCAATGCTAAATTTAATTTTATTTCATTTCTATGAAAATTTTTGGATTGATCCTTCTTCAACCAACTAATCTAGGGACAGCCAACCCGATTGATCTTGCGGGCCACTTTGTAAATGCATCATAACTCCGTGGACCGCGTATAAAATTATATATTGCCATATTATATTTAGACCCATTATAGACATTTTTTTGGAGTGAAAAATTGAAGCATAATGAGTTATTATTTTTGTGTTTATTATTATTCTTTAGTCATACTGAACGCATATTGTAAAGAAATATATAACACTAAGAATGAAATATAAAAAATATAAACGAAATAAAAAAATGAAATCATTAAAAAATATTTATTTCATTAGTGCGATATTTGTTTCTCCACTCTTTCACTTAATTTTTGCAAACCGAACTCAATTTGGGTATTTCCACATCGTAATTAGTGTTGCAGGTTAACGTCCGTTATGTTTGAGCGTATTTTGTGTTTGGTCAATTTTATTGTAGAAAAAAAGAATCCCAGATGTAAGGAACTTACACCTTCAACTAAGAGTCTGATTTGCTCTGCTATCAACAATACTGCATCACTATGTCACTGAGATCACTTAAAGTGAAACATAAAACTTGTTATATTAGATGTTCCAAGATGCATGAGCATCATGAGTTGGCAGAATATAATTAAATTATTCTGCGAACTCATAGCTGTAAACTTATAAATAAAACAGGCAATATCTGTCCTATATTTGCAAGAATATTATTTAAACATCAAAGTTAATTTTTTGTCATCATTTCGACAGTTCGTTTTTGAATAGACGGATGCACACATAATGAATTTTTTTAATACATTGGTTTTCATTACTTTGGCCATTCTAAAATAAATATATTTTGTAAAAGTGTGATACATCTCATGGGCCAAAAAATATTAAAGGCGAACAGCGGGTTGGCCACCCCTGAACTAAACTATCACAATTATATAACTTTTAGGTGGCTTATCGTTCAAAATCGAGTATAACTTCCACCTGATGATCTATTCGTTGTTACCGTTGTTTTGTTTTCAATTAAACAGGACGTTAAACGTTACAAATTATAGTCATTTTCTACGATTTATAAATCAGTGATAGTATGTCGTGGAATGCTCAAGGGGGAATCCACTAATGACGTTCGTTGAAGTCACTGTTTTCAGAAACAAGAAGATTCGATGGCGATGGTGGCACTATGTATAAAGTGTCTCGCATTGATAACCTGGTTGTCTGGTGGGAGGTTTCCGGGTTTCTCACTCATACGACAAACAAGTGCGGGGCGATTACTCCTAAAAGTCCTCCTCTCATCGCTTGTCTGATGGTATTCGTGGCCCACACAAGTTGAACACGGGACTCACCGATGTTTTTAAAAAAATGTCTATCTCGGTTTTATTTAATTCCTTCTATTAGTTCACACTCTCCCTATATATATATCTTGTTCAAATTTTCAGTCGTTCATAAAATACTTTTTATTCATCCACTCCAAGTTCAAATGCATTTTTTTGAACTTGTAGTGGATGACGATGTTAATACAGTTTTTTCAAATATTAGTTCAGTAATTAAATTTAATTAATTAATTTCAGTTTTTTTAGATTTAAGTTGCATGTATCTAATAATAGATGGCGCCAGATAAACTTAAAAAAAATGAATGAAAATTATTTATAAAGGACTTTCTGCAATAGAGTGAAAAAAAAGAATAGGAATTGACTTTAAAGTTTTTTTTTATATTACTTGTTTATCAAATAAATGACAATTTTTCGTACTATAAAATAAATGTTTTCATTAATCTATTGATGAGATACTCCTTTATATCATTCAATTAGCAACATATTTTATCCTAATACAGTATTAATATAATATTGATGATGTTAGACAATTGATTAGATAATTGATAAAATCTGGTTGATTTCAAATGTGCACATTATATTCACTGTATTTCATGTAATAAAATGTAATTAAACGACATTCACTGATCAATTTAAAACCTTTATTAACTTTGAAAACGATACTCCGTCACATTTTATATAGCCGAAATACATATAGCCAATCTTATATCATATATATATATATATTATTAAATGGTGTTCAATACGGAAATTGCTCTGTATTTCTCCTAATGAAATGTAATTCATTCATTGATAAATTTAATATCCTCATCAAGTTTGAAAGTGATATTCTGTCGTATTTTCATATAGCCGAGTGATTTATTGTAATACAGTACGAAAGTAATTTAGACGATGTAAATAGAAGATGTTAAATAATTGACAAAGTTTCGATGATGTTCAATGTACAAATTGTTCTGTTTTTCACATAATAAAATGTAATTAAAATGGCATTAATTGTTCTATATTAAAATTCCTTAATTATGTTATATTAAAGTTCCCTAATTATGTTAAAGTATGTATTGCCTTTAATTTTTATTAATTAAAATGAACTTTGACGAGAATGAAATATTTGTGGAGCCTTAAAACCTACTCTTTTGTACATTTTGGGTGCCTCGTTCAGATTATATATACCAGGAATATACCACCAATAGGTAGAGAAAAATGATACCTCACGGAAGATACCAGACAACTTGAATGTTTATGCGAGATGCTTTAAACACTCTGGCACAATCGCCATCGAGTCTTCTCGGTTTTTGGAAAGCAGTGCATTATCTGCATACTTTAAAAAGTGAAATTTAAATATCTGATTTTAAATAATAGTTCTAATAATAAATTAGATAAGACATTATTTAGACATTATTTATTTTTTGAATCATTTATTTTCAGCACTAATTAAAAATGTTTAAAAATTAATTACATGTATTAATTATTAATTCTTACGATACAAAAGACAGTATATTTGCATACTCTTTTCCCCTTACTAATTAATGACGTAAACATACATCGCTAATCAAGCGCTTATTTTTGTCGAATACTCATTTAATGAGTTTTTATTTAATGAAGTTCTTACGGACCCATGGGGATAATTAAAAAAGGAGCTTACAAAAAAAAAAAAAAAAAAAAAAGCTAATGGGAAAAAAAAAATACAAATAATGATTAATCGCATATTATGAAAACTTAAGCAGTTTCATTTAATGTATCGTTATTTTTAGTTGTATTAATTCCATTATTTAAAGAAAAAAATCTCAACCAACAAAAAATACAATAGTGTGATTTGATAAAAAAAAAAAAAACTGTTAAATGAAAGGTGGGAAACAAGCATGTGGTTCAAAATAGAGATAGGGAATTGAGTAAAAGAAAATGCTTTGCTGTTGTCTGAATTCGGGTAGGCTCTAGTCAGCGCAGAACATAGATTTTTTTTATCTACACCGTCTAGAATAGTGCTGGTGCTGCTGAATGCTTAAGGTATATACGGGGCCGAAAATCAATTTAAAGATTAAATGCTAACATCTTTTTAAAAAATATTAACGCTAACGTTAACTTTCAAGTATTGTGAATCATGGTGGATGGTACGAAAGCGGTAGCGGCAGGTATTTCTGCTGTTGGTTTGATCACTTTGATGTCAGGTTTGGCAGTCCATTATAGGAAGCCGTAAGTATAAATTATTTTTTATACTAATGAGATTTTATATTGATTTTTGTACCATTATTAGCGAGTTGTAAAAGAAATAAAAAAATAAAATTATTGAAAAAAAAATTAATTCTCGCATCCCAGAAAATTTAATCTGAGAATTTTTGCTCATAGGGTGTGATATTTAGCAGATTCAGCGTTATACAGTGTGCCCCCTTTTTTAAGGAAGGACTGCCATACTCTACTCAGACTAGATTACTACAAATTTGAGTGAACATCCTCGAGAGTGATATATAGGGGCTCTTTCTTATCCTTGTTTTGGAGTTCAACCGAAGAGCTTTCAAGCCTACAGATTTATCGTGCCCATTCCCAGCATAGACAAAGGAAATTTTGGTTTTGCTTTAATTGTTGTGTTTCGAACATATTTACCCAGTTCGAACTCAACGGGCCTGATGGCCGAATGGCTAGCGCTCTGATGTTCGGTACCGCAGGTTTCGGGTTCGAGTCCCGTTTGTGCCATGAATGTTTGTAGTGGTTCGGAATCCATTTCAAGACATAGCTCTCATAGTCTCATATGACCGTAGAGTGTCACAGAGTCCAATCAGACTTCTCACCCACATCATTCCCAAACTGTAAATGGGCAACTCACCTCTAGACGCAGTGATGTGGTGTGGTGTAATAATAGCTCGAACTCAACACATTATTCCCCGAGCCGCTCCGGCCCATACTTAGATAAGTTTGTTAAGAAATGTTTGGACTTGACAGCAATCAAATTTTAAAGAAAAACCATGTTCCCATTAATACGTTGTTATAGAATAATAAGCTCACTTTTAATTTAATTAAGTTGTTTTGAGAACCAAGTCCTTTGACCTAAGTCATTAACGACTACAACTGCTAAGATGTAGCACATTCTATGTTGCCCAGAATGCACAACAAGAAGTCCTCTATATAATATATTGCTGACCTAAAAATAGGATCCAAAAGGTTTCCAAAAAATCCAATCCAAATCCAACTTTAAAATACATATACATCTATATACAATGCTAAAATGCCAAAGCAGGGTCAGCAAAAAATAATCGGGCTTATATAACAATGATGAGGATAATTTTGATTACATTAAAATGATGATAATCTTGATTCTATTAAAATAATGAAGCATTATATTAAAATGATTTAGTGATTTAATATAATAATGATTATGTTAAAATGATTTTGATTTTGAAACAGATTAATTATATTAATCTGTTTTACTGTCTCATATTCTTCTTATTAAAGAAGAATCAGAGATAGTAAAACAGATACTTGAATGAGTTATTTTTACTTCTTTGGATAACTACAGATGAAGTAATTTAAGTTATTAACGATATCATTAAAATATAATGTTAAGTATTAAAATAATTAATTTTGCAGAGGAATGATTTATTAGTCAATAATAGTGAAGATTCGGTTTAAATTAATTTTTTGTTATGCAAAAAAAGTTCAAATTTAACACAAATTAGAAAATTAGCATCTTAAAATGTAATGAAATCTACATTTTTCATATAAGCTTCAAAATTTTTTTTAAATATCACTTTTAATTCCTCTAAGAAATGAAAATTCTGTATTTATTAAATTATAATATTTTCTCAATAGGTGATCACATATAAATGGTAACTAAGAAAAATGTTTTGTTTATTGACAAATTTAATTTATTAGTTTATGTTTAAACTAATTAATAGCCATGTTTTAATTTTATATATGGATTGAAAAAAATATTCTTTGATTATTACAGGAATACACAAAAATTAATGTATACCAAAATTGGTTTAAAATATATGTCTTATATTCATCTTTTTGCAATAAAATATAACTCTCATATTATATAATTTATGACAGAATTAATTTCTTCTATAAATAAGGGTATTTAAAACTAAGAGATTTGAAAAAATTACTTTAAACAAAATATTAATTTTTCAGATAGAAATTATGGATATATCACATTTAATATTTTAGATAAATACCAACTATTAAACAAATATTTTTTATAATAAATCGTGACTTAAATTGAGATTTCTCTTAAAATTATACTAACAAAGCAGTTGTATATTTACTTTCATAATTAAAACAGGTACACACAGAAATACAACAAGATCGAATTGATGATATTTGTACCAAGATGACAACAGCTATTCAACATGTTATTGAAAATACTAAATATTTTCTAAGGAAATAAAAAATATTTTGAACTTTTGAATGAAAATCAATAAATAAATTTCTTTCGTTTCCCTTTAAAAAACAATTCATAAACAGACTTGTCAAAGAAAACTTTTTCTTTGAATTAAATTTATTCCTTTTTGTTAGAACATGAAACTTCTATTGTTATCATTTTTTTTAAAATCTGGATGGCTTTCTTTGATTTTAAATAGTTGTTTTGAAGTTTGAAGCTTTAATTTGAAAAATAAGGGGGGGGAATCCGATAAGTGACTTTAAAGTGAATATTTATAAAAAAGTAAAAAATTAATATTTTTTTACTTTAAACATAACAAAAACAAAATCTAAAATATCTGGTTTTGTAAAATATATGAAAAATAAAATAAAATATATGAAATGTTTACATTTTTTAAAAATCTGACTTCTTATTGGGTCAATATTGATTTAAGAAATAAAACTGATGTCATAAATTTGTTTTCAAAAACTTCATTTTAATATTTGAAAAAAATAGTTTTTTGAGTTAAAAATAATTTTTTTAAAGAAATAAAAATAGTTTTTAATTTAAATTGATGCCATTGTTAAAACTAATTCGTATTAAAATGTTTGTGCTATTTCTAATTGTAACCTAAAGTATTAATTACAATTAACTTTTAAAGCAATAGATTTAAATATTAAAAATAACCTTAAAATTAAATTTTTCTTAAATTGCGTTTTTGTGTGGTATAAATATTTATAAATGTTTTCAGCTTGGATAGAAGAAACTCCATCTTAATAGATGAATCTGAAATTCATATTCAATCTTATATCCACTATAGATAAAATTCATATTCAATCTTATATCCATTATAGATAAAATTCATATTCAATCTTATATCCACTATAGATAAAATTCATATTCAATCTTATATCCACTATATATAAAATTCATATATGCTATCTTTGAAATAGTGAATAACATGCCTAGTTTTCATATTCTTCTTCGACGATAGATGGCAGCATAAGAATTAAATTATCCTTTTTGATAATTCTTGATATTTATTTCAAAGAGGTCATTATTCATTATAAATTAAAGATATTACACTTATGTTTAAACAGCGAAATATAAAGAAATATTTAATGATGTCTCCTTTCCAGTGATTGCAGGTGAAATATAGACTTATGTAATTCATTAAAATGCAATTTATATTTGAGAGATTTTAGTTCAGAGTTCTGAAGTAGACAAGTTCAGAAAAAGTACATATTTATATGGGGGGGGAAAGAAAGAAAGAAAGAAAACACACACGGTTCTATATTAAACAAATCTACAAACTTAATTTTTCCAGAGAATTTGGTGAACGAAAAAAATGTCTGTTTGAGATCTAGTAAATAAGGGCTTCATTCTATTTGTAGAATATTATTTTGTTGATATTATATAGCGTTTTTTACTTCACTGTACTAAAAAAATTAATAGTTAAAGCAAAAAATTTGTTTATTATAATTTAAAAAAAAATTATCGTTATTTATAATGAATTGCCATGGTTACGTGCACTTTCATAATGTTACAATCTATTGAAGACATAGCAATAATGATGATTGGGCTTGCGATTCCTTAATAGTCTGATTTTTTCAAAATCATGAGATAAATGATAATCATATTACAACAGCATCAACCGGTTTTAAGCGTCAATCATATCATGTCAATCATTCAATTATTAATCATTATACTAGAATCAAAATCAAAAATTTTAATGTATAATGATTACTATGATTACTCGTATTGTAACACATTTATGTGTAGATGAGGTATTGTTGATTAAGTTCTCATTTACCCAAATTTTGTTCAACTATCCAATTTGGGTTCTGCTGCAATTCGTATTTCTAAGGCAGCATCATGTTATATACATATATATATATTCGTTGAACACCGGTGAGTGTGGTGTTGAATTTATGTATGTCAGGTACAGTCCTACGATGGACAATGATGATAGACATAGTACTAGATTTGGCGCTGTATCGCCGTTTGGCTTATGTTTCTTTCTCGCATTATTTAAAAATCGTAAATATGTTATGAAGCAGAAATGACTGAGATTCTTCTTAAGTCGTACGTTTATTTAACTATGTGCCTACTAAAGATAAATAAATTTATTTTGCTTATAACTCTGACCATTTTGCAGGAAATATAATAAAACATTACAAAAAGTTCATATATACGGATAGTTTATTTTTCAATCGTTTTGGAGGGGAAATGTTACACAAGAAAATTTACTAATAGAATATAAATGCCGAATATTTAGTAAAATTAAATTTACATTTATGTACAGGTTTAAAAAAATGTACTATTTCATTTGAAAATAACTGTATGATAGTAGATTTCTCCTTTCGCGCCAACAACGTAGTAGTAATAGATTGTTGTCAAATATTGTCAAACCGAATATCGCCAAAGGCGAGAACTCCAGCCAATAGGCCGTCAGTCCATTGATTAGAATTTCACATTGCCTAAATATATGATTAAGATTTCATCTTTCTAAGACTTGCCAAAATTAAAAAATAAAACTGTTGGAAAAATGTATCGTTTATTTTCACCATAGTGCTTTCAAATTTCACTATTTTAAATTTATAACATAATTTTTCTTATCTATATTTATAGCACTCTTTAAAACAGAAAATTTTATTTTTGATAGTTTTATGCTATGTACAGGGTGATTATAACATATGATATGTACAGGGTCCCACTTTAAAAATGCTGTAAAAAAAAACCACTCGTCATAATGAGTTCACATTTGAACTGAAGATATTTGGAGAAGGGGGGAAACGGTACGGCATTCAAAGAAAAGTTCCAAAGTGCATTAATAGATGGCGCTGCAGCGGCATAAAGAAAGTGAATTCGGCAGCCAGTGAAATTTTGAATCGAAATGACGACGTGTTTGGCATGGATTGCACATTAAACCAACTGTAGTGTTCACCGTGCTTGATTTTTTCAGCTTTTTGACTGAAAAAAAAATGACTTCTAAGTCATTCAACAGTTGTGACACTGTGAGTGGAAAGCCCATCCACCACGGCAAAGTCATAGCAAATTGGATGTGAAAAATCGGTGGAACTTTGTTTGGAACTTTTTTCTGATGCCATACCTTTTCCCCTTCTTCAAGTATCTTCAGGTCAGATTTAAACTCATTGTGAAGAGTGGTTCTTTTTTCACAGCATTTTGAAAGTGGCACTTTAATTATGATCAAAACAGAAATTGATTTGCATATGGTATATTTCAAAGAACAAATATGAACAGTCAACGGAATATGCATCTTTGACTGATCATAGCAATTACAGTTGTTTTTCATTTACTTAAAACAGTTTCCTTTGAAGAAGGTGGACAATTTAATAATCTATACTCGTTGCTTTCAGACGGTCAGTGAGCAATGATTTGCTGGATGTCATGAGTGCGGGGGAGAGCGGGGCTGTAGCAGGTCGAATTGTGACGATTCCAGCAAAAACCTACATCAAAGCTTTCAAAGCCTCTCTTAAACTCGGACAATGCCCTCTGAAAATGGAAAACAACAACATCAAAACATGGTAAGCATACTCATTTCTGTAAATCATTTTCCTTAAACGCTAATATTAACAATTTTATAATCAATTTATAGTAAATATAGATAAATGGAGAAACAGCATATTTTTATATTTTAACAAACAGGTGAATATTTGAAAAGAAGTGATCTAATATCAAAATTATTTGAATTTTTGATGTTGCATTTTGCTTGCTATTTTTCCTTTCCTCGCATTGCAAATAATTATTAGTGCCTCTGTCTCATAATAATAGAAGCAGTTGATGAATTTAATTTGATGTCTAATAAAAGTAAATAAATATAGAACGAAATATTTATTATTAAAAAACTAGATTAAAAAATAAAACAAACTAAGATTAATCAAAAAAATTAGATTAAAAAATGGCAGTAAAAAAATTTTGAATTCCTCAATAAATTAATTTGCATTATTTTTGTATGATACTTTATCACTAACAAATATATAATATAAATGAATTATCAAGAGTTAATTACAATATTATTAGTGCCAACCTTGGGGAGAAAGGAATTTTCATTGCTGTTCAAAACTAACATCACTCGGGTACTCGCCCGAAAGCTCGGCCAACACATTTGCAATTTTCTCATCTGTTACAGGTTTATTAGATTATATTTTTCAATTTTTGGGACATGAATGCCCAACAGAATTATCATCTCAACAATTCATATTACCAGATTATTTTTAATAACTAATAAAGATATACATTTGCAACTAGCTTCTAAACTTTACTAAACGCCAATACCAGCAGGCACACCTAAAAATAGTATGCCTATTCAAGCGGAAAATAAATACCACAACAAGAATTGAAAATTAATTTTCACTCGAGTTGACTTGTGGTGCTTCATGAAATACAAATATAAGATACAAGCATACTTGGGAAAATTTATTAGGGGATTAAATTTTAGAAACGTTTCATAAACTTTTTGCTTTCCCTTACTTTTGAATTTTTACTATGTTGAACTGTGGTACGAATACTCAAATTGTCCTCGTTGGCAGCAATGAAGAATTCGTAGGCGAGACTGTGTTCCTGGCAAAAGGCTCCATGACAGTCGATGTGGCCAAAGTGCAGAGCAGCGAAGACATCCTGACGCACGTCATGGGCAGTGTGGGAACGAGCGTGGGTGTTCTGGGACTCGTCAGCATCAGCCCAAAAGTAAGCATTCTATCATTCAACCACAATTTTACGTCAGCTTAAAAAAATATTGCAGATGTTTTGATTTGTGTACATTCCAATATTTTATACTTAAAATATTGGATTGCATTATATTTACGATGATTTGTCTTAATAACCTTTGGGACTGACTTTAACTTCAATTAAATGGTTAATTCATCATAAAAAATACTGGCTCTCACATGGATCGACCCAGTAAACAATCGTTTTGTTCTGATTCTCTTTGTTCGTAAACGAACAATTTTATTATTATTATTATTATTTGTATACGAACAATTTGATTTGTTCTTATATTCTTACGATTGAAAAGCTTGTTTTTGTAGTTTGAAGTTTAGCTTTAAATCTCCGGCTGGTTATTTGTTATGTTCGACTTGAAAGTTTTTTTTATTTTTTGTGGGTATAATTTGTAATTTTCTTTTTTTTTTCCATCTGAAATCATAAGGGAAGTTTCAGCCATATGATATCCACCCAATTATTTTAAATTTCTTAAGAGCATATTTGGATATTTTACTCTTTATTTTTTATTCAATAGTTTTCTCCATTTTGTTCAAAAGATTTGCTAATCTATATAATAATTATTCTAAAGTTTCTATGAGCTAGTGGTAAATCTGATAAAAACTTAACTTTTTATTTTTAGAAATGTAAGTCAGAAAAAAAATCTGTAAACCAGAATGACTATCGGACTTGGTAGGGAGAGAATGTGGGTTTCTCCCAGATGCCATCCCATAGTCATATGGTGACTAAACGTGGATACAAATGCAGTGTGATAATCTTTTTCTCTTTGGTGTTTACTGGGCAGCGCTGAATTTGTTATGCATCTAGCGTTGTAGCTAAATTTGAATATTTTAGCCCCTTTCTTTTTTCAATAGTTTATTTAAGTTTCTAGTTTTAGGAGAAAGTATTTTGTTGAAAACATTTGCTCATCTATATAATAATTATACTACAGGGCATATGGGGCAATTATAAATCATAAGTCCGGAGTGACTCATATTACCTCAGGTTAAAGTAATCAGAAATTGAAAACAACATCTTTAAACAGCATCATATAAAGGAAAAGCGCTAATTAAAAAATCGAAATAAAATGAAGCCAATTATTTTTTTTGCGTAATTAACAGTCATATTTCAATTTCGACAGAATTTCTCCCCCTCTTTACTTCAACCAATGAATAACTTATCGACATTTAATTGAGTATTTCATTATCAAGTTGTGTACGATTACGATATTTATGCATTCATGATCGTTAAATCCTGTAAAAACCTATTTTGAAAAATAGAAGCCTAAAACTAATGCATTCATTATGAACGGCTTTGTACCTAGATAATTATTTGCTAAAATAATAACGAATAAGGAGCATCATTCCTGATGGAAATTCGCAACTGCAGTATTTCGAATAGCAATGAAAGTGGTTCTCTATAATTTAATGGTCACAAAAATAAGCAAATGTATCAATAGAAGAGCTAACCGTATATTTTAAGGGCTAACTGCGAGGTAAACACATTGACCCATTAATAATTGAAGAGGAAACAGAACTTCAACAGTCAATGGCTTATGAATGCGGCGTAATAATTAAATTTATATCACGCGAGTGTTCATTCTCTGTCAAGTCGCAGTTTTCAGAATTCTTTAATTGAGGCTACTAGAGTAAGCGTAGGTTAAAATGTTGCTCTCTTTAGAATCATGATGAAGGGTTAAATAATTGACCGATTTTATCTCAAGATTTATTTGATGAATACAGATTAATAACAACATAAAAACATTTCATAAATAAAACATTAAAATTCGAAATATATATATTTTTTTAATATTTAACGTAGTTTTTTAATGATTTTTTTTAACATCGGTGGATTTCAAGTTTCACACATGTATGCCACGAACTATCCACCGATTGTGATGGGAGGGGGACTTTACCTACTGGAATCTTTGTCTAGCAGGAATTTTAAGGATAACAACCCCGAATTTGCGTTTTTTGTGTGGGAAAACTAAGAAAACTCCAACCCATTAGCGAACAGAGGTGCTATATATATGGCAGTGGCCAAAGAGTCATTTTGTTTCTGAAATGAAAGAGGTGAAAAAAGGAAAAAGGAGTTCTCCTTCCAGCTTTGACTGGACTATTCAAAAGGAGAACTATTCAATAGACTATTTAAAATAAAAAACTGAAAAGGAGACTGAATGGAGTGACTGCTATACATGCCATCAGTGGATTCTAATATGTTTTCTTCAACACTACTAGAAGAGTAAAAGCAAATATTTTCTTTTTGCTGAATATCAGAGATCCTTCTGTTCCACTTATGTATGTCCACCGACTGATGATGAAGAGAAGTTGAACTTTTAGATTTGGTTTGGTTTGTCGCTATACTGTCATTTTGTACACACTTTGGGCTAATTAGACAGGGACCTACAGTTTAACGTTTATTTCGAACCACTAGCAAACATCCATGCACCGCCAGGTTGCGAACCTAGAAGCCTGTGGTACCAAAGGCCAAAGCACTAACCAATTGGCCACCAGGTCGCAAAGTTTTAGGATGCCGCAAAGTTTTCAACTGTTCCACAGTTGCGTTTCGTATGAAAGAAAACTCGAAACCCCCTCCAGGCAGTTCGACAATCGATTGCAAAACGTTATCTGTTACATATGTTGTCCTCTCCTCGAATCCGAGCACTCCTGCAGACTACCACTGGGGCATGAGTGGATTTAACTTTGATTTCCAAAAGGAAAATGTTTGGGATAAATGAAAACTGTTCGTGCTGATTGAAATGAAATTTTTATATTCCTGAAAACAACAACAACAGCAACAAGGATTCAGTTTTATAACATAACTTTTTTCTGATAAAAAAATGTCAAATTTAAAAAATCAAATTTCGTTAAAAAATTTATTAAGACACGGTATGTATTCCTTGATAAAGCTACAGCTATCATCCAAATGCTATAATTAGTTTCTTTCGAGTTTTACAGATTTCCTGAACACTTTTCATGTCCTGTCAATGTATATTTTGTATGAATCATTGTGTTCTTTATATATATTTATATATATATACACTGAAGTGACAGAAGTCATGGGATACCTCTTAATATCGTGTCGGCCCTCCTTTCGCCCGGCGAAGTGCAGCAACTCGACGTGGCATGGACTCAACAAGTCGTTGGAAGTCTTCTGCAGGAATATTGAGCTATGCTGTCTCGATAGACGTCCGTAATCGTGAAAGCGTTAATGGTGCAGGATTTTGGGCACGAACAGACCTCTCGATGATGTCCCATAAATACTTGATGAGATTCATGTCGGGCGATCTAGGTGGCCAGATCATTCGTTGGAATTGCCCAGAATGTTCTTCAAACCAATCGCGAACAGTTGTGGCCCGGTGACATGGCGCATTGTCATCCATAAAAATCCCATCGTTGTTTGGGTACATGAAGTCCATGAATGGCTGCAAGTGATCTCCAAGTAGCTGAACATAAGCATTTCCAGTCAATTTTCGGTCCAGTCGCACCAGAGGACCAAGTCCATGCCATGAAAAAACAGCCCACACCATTACGGAGCCACAACCAGCTTGAACAGTGCCTTGCTGACAGTTTGGGTCCATGGCTTCGTGGGGTCTGCGCCACACTCGAACCCTACCATCAGCTCTTACCAACTGAAATCGTGACTCATCGGACCAGGCCACGGTTTTCCATTCATCTAGGGACCAACCGATATGCTCACGTGCCCACGAGAGTCGCTGCAAGCGATGTCGTTCTGTCAGTAAAGGCACTCGAGTCGGTCTTCTGCTGGAATAGCCCAAGAAAGCCAAATTTCTCCGCACAGTTCTAACAGACAAGTCCCTTGTACGTCCCACATTGATTTCTGCGGTTATTTGACGCAGTGTTGCTTGTGTGTTAGAATTGACGACTCTTTGCAGACGTCGCCGGTCTCGGTCGTTAAGTGCAGGCGGTCGACCACTGCGCTGTCCATGGTGGGATGTTATGCCTGAAATTTCATACTCTCGTCACACTCTTGACACAGTGGATCTGGGAATGTTGAATTCCCTAACGATTTCCGAAATTGCATGACCCATGCGTCTAGCTCCAACTAACATTCCGCGTTCAAAGTCTGTTAATTCCCGTCGTGCGGTCATCACCACGTCAAAACCTCTTCACATGAATAACTTGAACAGAAATGAAAGCTCTGCGAAAGCACTGCGCATTTATACCTGTTCTACGCGATGCTACTGCCATCTGAAAATTTGCATATTGCTATCCCATGACTTTTGTCACTTCAGTGTATATATATATGCAAATATAAAAAAAAGTATGAACACAAACTTTAATTGATATGATCCATTATATGGTAGATGCATGAATAAGTGTAGAAATGAAAATAAATTTTTATAATAATAAAAAAGGCATAAAATATTCACTTGAAAATAGTTTTATAGATAGAAAAGATAGTTCATTAAGTTATTAGAATACTGTAATGTTATTTTTAAATATATGAATCAATTTATTAAAAGAAACTTGTAGTTTTTTATAATTAAAAAATAATTAACATATTTTTTTAATAATTTTGCATTAATTAGAACTTAATTTCGAAAAGATGTCTCATTTTTTTACATTAACCAAATTAATACCGAAGGATTCAGAAAATAATTACTCATCATAATAACAACAAAAAAAAATATTTTCAAAAGTAATTTCATGTTGTACCTTTTTATGTTACTAAAATGGATGTAAAAAAAATCCCAATATACATAAAAAGAGACAAAATTTTGCTTACTCTAACATTTTTTTGTGGGTTTTTTTGTAACAAAAATTTTATCTTAATTAAGATCATTTGTTAAATTAAAAGATATTTCGGTGAATATTTCACAACAATGTTTTTTCATTATAATATTTTTGGAAAAAAAAATGTAGTGATGGGAGTAGGTTTAAAAATTATCATCAATAATAAATAAAGTTACGGAGTATTACTTTAATTTGCTAATTATTGATAATTTTTTTGTGATAATTGCTTAATCCAGGGGTGTTTAACTGTGTAAGGCAACCATCGCTACAATTTAATTGAAATTGAGGCTTAACAAGTCTAAGGAGCTTTAAAGTAAAATCAAATTTTCATCTGCTTTTGTAGACTTAAAAAAACACTTTCGTCTTTTTTTTTTTTTAAATCAACTCTTTCATCTGCTGTTTTAGACGTGTTACAGCAAATTCCTTTGTTTTTTTAGGGATCAAAGCTTTGCTAAATCAACATTGCGAAGTTGAAAAAAATATATCAAAATTTTTGCAGATTATAAAAATATAATACAAATTTTATTTTTACAGTATAATGCATTAATCAATAAACATACATAACAGACTCGATACGTTTTGCTGACTTGTGGCGGAGCCTGATGGCCGAGTGGCTAGCGCTCTGGCGCTGGTACCACAGGGTTCGAGTCCCAGGATGCCATGGATGTTTGTAGTGGTTCGGAATCCACTTTAAACTGTAGGTCCATCTCTGTTTAGCCCTCGTGTGCTCAAGATGACCATAGAGCGACAAACCAAACCGACTTGTGGCTTAGTGGTGCTCCGTTGGTGAGCAATTAGGACTGAGGTTCAATCCACTGGCTTCATTGTTGTAGATATTGCTTCAAAAAACGAGGAAATTCGATGGGGTTTGGGATGTTCAGCATCTTGCCTTATATGTCAGACTACTTGGTGGAAGTTTTCTGTGTTTCCTTCCATACCATACACAAATGCTGAGTATGCACTGTCCCAGAAGGCACTGTCCTCTTTCTTCATCGACTCGGAGCGACGTCAGACTTCTACCTACGGGTGCTCCGTCGCAACAGCAGCTGCCTTCTTTTCCTCCACCCATGAGTAAACTATTCATTGAGTTTCCGTGCCTAGCTGCCGGACACTGAGGATGAGTCACAACAACAACACAGAGTACTTTTCCTTAAGTCTAAAATTATTCTGTGACATACATCTTGATACGAACACATTTTATTTATTGATGGCTTTTATTCTATAAAAATTATTTAGCATAAAACGATATCAATATTTTTTGGTGAATTTTTTTCTGGAGAAAATCCCTGGGAAATTCTGGAATGCAGATAAGAGACGCCGTACATATGTTGATACAATCGCCATCAAGTCTACGCACTTTTGAAATCAGTAACAGCAGCAGAACGTCTTGATGGGATTAAAACTTGCACTCTTCTTCCTGATTACTAAAATCTGAGTCTACAGACTTCAAAAACAAGATTTAGTTATCAAACTAGATTGGAACATTGAGAGCTAAATAACTCGGAAATGTAAAATAGATGTGCAATGAAAAACATATTTGCACATCTTGTTTTAATTTTTCTATATAAGGTTTAAAATATTCTTCTTTTTTTTCTATCCTTTATTGAAATATAAATTTGTTATTTCGAATGAATTTCTTCGTTGGTGTATATGTATGGGAGCGTTTGCAAAGCTTTTGTCACTTTCGTCCAATTGAGAAGATCTCGAAAAGATCCACTTATTGTAAAAAGATTTAGAAAAATATCCCAGCAAAGTTCAATCGAGAGTTTCTTCGTTACGTCTGTAGGCAAGACGTTTTAAAGAAAGACTTATAAATGAGAATGATCTGTGAAGAAGAGGAAAACAGGTTATTTTGGAATAGTATAGACAGGTGTAAGAAGGTATGCTACTTATCATCTTAGCAATACATAATTTAAGCTTTATTTTAAGACAAATAAAAAAATTCTTTTCGAATGCAAAAGAAAATTATGATAAAAATTTACAAGTTATTAGATTTCTAAAAATGAGTTTCTGTAAGAAATAAATAAATAGTAAAAACAGGACAAAGTTACAAATAAAAGTTGAACATTTACATTTTATAATTAGAAAAAAATATATATACATATTTATATTTCATTGGATGAATTATTGTTTTTATAAATGACCAAAAGTGTTATATATTATTGCTACAGAGTATTTAGGTCACCATCACTATTAAGCGTTTCCTTTTGGGTGAAATATTCTCATCTTAATGAAAAAGCTTATATCATGACATTTGGCAAGCGATGAGGAGACATATCACCATGAGATTTTACTGTAATTTCCTTTAACTAAGCATAAGTAAGTCGTTAAATATTGAAATCCACCAACTCTAAACTAATCATAAATTCAATGCTATTTTGCAGGTAACAGTAGCTGTTACGACGGAAACGAAGAAGGAAAACTTGAACCTGCTGAGCAGCTACGAGATCCACAGGGGCGTGATATCCTTGCAGAGTCCCAAACCCAAGACCACCATCCCCGAGGACGGGGCCTTGTACCTCAGCGAGATTGAACTGGGGGGCAACGAACTGCTGCTGGTCACCATGGAGTTCGAGAGCGAGAAGCAAAAGACCGAAGTGGAGATCTCTGTCACTTTCAAGATCCTTTTCTGGTCCATAACGGCCAAAGTGAAGTTCGTTCACACCACCTTCAAGTCAAAGGCGAAAGCAAGGGTAGGTTAAAATATTTGCTGTGATTTTTCATTAGCAAGTGTGGTCTAGCTTCAGAACAACAGCCATAGCAGATATTGCCCAGTTTCATAGAAATGTTATGTGTTTTTGCTTTATGAACTTAATTAAAAAGGGGGCCTGATGGCCGAATGGCTAGCGTTCTGGCGCTTGGTACCACAGATCTCGGATTCGAATCCCGGCCATGCCATGGATGTTTGTAGTGGTTTGAACTCCACTGTAAACCGTAGGTTCAGGTCTAATAAGATAGTGGATCGTTGTGGAGGTAGTGTTACTCGCATCCGTAGCATATTTTGAAAGCTACATGTGCCCCCTGGGTAGTGCTAAATGAGTAACAGAGGTGCAGCCTTTGCTTATGGCATAAAGATTAACTTCTGTATTGCCAGCTGCATTAGAAACAATTAAAAAAGAAAAATGTAAGCAAATCCTGCCAAAAAGAAAACATTAAATCAAAATATGATAACATTAAAACTTAAAATTTTCAGAGGAGATGAAAAACCTAATATAATCTTTTAGAAACCCAACATCGTTAGATGGTATTTTAATACTAGCAATTTTGCTATCACGCCACCAAATGGAACGAAATATAAAATGTTTACCAATACAAAAAATAAAGTTTCTAATTAAACCATAAATAATAAATTTTTTTCACTTTTTATGTTACGTAGCAGAAAAAAAAAACACTAATTTCAGAAATTCTTATAATATTAAAGCTAATATTATAAGAAATACAGTCAGATAAACAGAAAATACAGATTGCATTATAATAACTCTCGTACTTTAACACTTGAGACATCGTGATCCTCCAAAATCTTTGTCGCCTCCATAACATTTTCTTTTCATTACTGAACTAATTGCTTTTATTGAAGTGATGTTTGTTTTGCTCTTGAAATTTGTCAACTGGTACTCAATATTTTAGCAGCAACTTTTTGACGTTTTTTTTTTTATAAAATACCTTTGGTCTTGCCTTGAAAAATAAATTTCATCGATTATTGAAATGAGCCAACTCTTGAGAAGTGATTCTGTAAGCTTTTAAAAAAATGGTTATCTGTTCGAATATTTTGGAGCTTAAAGTCACCTGCACTAAAATTAAATGTACACCTCTTTTTCTACATGATTATTTTAGTTATCTCTCAAGAAATAGCAGATATTCTGTGGCTAAGTTTTCTATGAAATTTTACTCTATATTAACCATGACTTGACAATGCTTATTTTACACGAAATATACATAAATATATTCCACTTTTCCACACTACTAATTAACGAAACCCTCACAACAGGAAATAAATCATTCCTGTATTATACTACACAAATATGTTTATTACGGGCAATAATTATACACACTCCGATAAAAAAATGTTTTTTGCTGTCGGTCAGCCAACCATTCGATTATTGGTGATTACATATTGGTATATTATTACAAACAGTCACGAAGTTCTATCACGTGACTTGATATTTTCAGGTTGAACAATCAATTCATTTTTCTTTTGTCCTACGCATTGCAAACTCTAAATTTTGCTCCATGTCGTCGGAATAAGTCGCTAGATGTGTATTGGACTTGGATCCAGTTTTCTAGCGACCAGAAATAACAGGGTTTATAATTACCTAAGGGTAAGTATTCTTTTCTAAAAATATCCTCATAATCGGATTTTACGGATTTCCTGGCCAACATATTTTCGCACTCTCTTATTGTACATGATGTACAAATTTAAAGTAGAAATTTGTTATTTTTTTTGATCTGCCAATACATTTTTTGCCATTCAACGTTTTGATTTTTGTGTTTACTAACTGATTTTCAGTTTCTTTGCTGAGGCTTATGCTCAATTCGGATCTTAAACGTTTTCTTTCTTTTTTTTTCTTTAGAGAGATCTAAATGTGATGCACTTAAGGGTTTTCGCATGGTTTTGTTACACAATTTTTGAGTAGAATATACAGGTAGTATCTTACAGCTTTCAAAACGGTCGTGTTTCTGCTTCAGTTTTTGTTAGTTCTCCTTTGGTTTCGGTTTCGTGTATTGGTTCTTATTATATATATATATATATATATATATATATATGTTTTCAAAATTTAAAATATCAATTCTATATAATCGCAGAGCACTTTCCACTTTTCAGAAGAGTTATAAATAGTGTCGGTGAAAGCATAATTTCCCGGCCAAATTCTTCTAACAAACCTCTAGTCATTCTTGAAAATGTGGAGATTAGCACTGTCATTCATTGCGTAGGATAATTCTTTTTCTGTCTATAAAAGAAGGACATTTATCCTGCAGTGATGGCTTTAAGTTGATGACAGTACGCTCGAGCGTCTATTGTTAGATTGTCATCCCACAGCTTATATGAACAATTTCTTTCGCCTCCAACCCTGCACTCAAAGGAATCCTCTTTTGATGCAGACCACTTCAAGGCTGTTGTATGGGTCTTGAATTGACAGCTTGTCTTTTCGCGCTTATCATTATTGTATAAGAATTTACTGGTTTATCATAGATTGTTAACAGTTGAATCGGTATTATTATGTTTTAGAATTATCATTAAAACAAGTAATATATATAAAAAAATTTTAAGTCAATTCTTACTTTTTTTTCACTATATTGCAGAAAGTCCTTTATAAATAGTTTTCTTTCATTTTGTGAAGTTTATCTGGCGCCATCTATTGATAGACATATGCAACTTAAATCTAAAAAAAACTAAAATTAATGAATTAAATTTATTTACTGAATTAATATTTGAAAAAACCGTATTCACATCCAGTGTCATCCACTACAAGTTCAAAAAAATGTATTTGAACTTCAGGTGGAGGAATAAAAAGTATTTTATGAACGATTGAAAATTTGAAGAAGATATATATAGGGAGAGTGTGACCTAATAGAAGGAATTGAAAATGAAAAAAGCAGGGATAGAAATTTCTTTACAATCTGATGTTTTTTTAATATTGTTTTTCTTTTTCTCACTTCAGATTCAATTCAAATCTTCTTGGCGTAAGGAATTGGACGAAAGCTTCAGTGATTTGTCTCCTGCTGTGCCCAGAATAGAAGAAGTCGAGAACATGTACATGCAAGGACCCAAGGAACTGAAGGGGTTGAGTGACGATGACGAGAGGGTGCACAATTTCTACTACTTCTCTTCCTGGAAGCAGAACCCTTACGGTCAGTGCATTATATTACTGTTGCATTAACCATTCATATTTCAAATATTGTCACGAATGAACTGTGGTTGATACAATGTTTGAAACCTTGATTTCTATACTGTTATACGTACCACATTTTTGTTTTTGCCTATTATCCGTAGTGTCATGTATATAAGACTTATGATCCATTTTTTGTTAGAAAAGGTAAAACATATGATATAATCCGTTGCTTATTTGTATTTTTTGGCATATTACGTTCCAATCAGACTCTGTTTTTTTTATATCCAAGCCATGAAATTTGCAAAGATTATTTTAGTTTTAAGCATATTAGTCTGTCGATAACGTAATAATATGAAAAAATTATATTAGAGGTGTGCTTTTTAAGTAACTACTGTTTTGAAATGTGTCAGCTGCAGCACTGCAATCGCCGTACCGCACATGCGCAATAAAAATCTTCATCTATCGGCTATCCACACAATATAATTTAGGCAGAATTCGCTTACGTGAATGTTTATTTAAGTATTTAAAATGTCTCAAACGATTGAAAATCAGTAACTCGCGCTGTTATTGATCTCATAAATGAGAGAGATTCTCGAAAGTAGTTGAAATTCTCCAGTGAAGTATATGGAGAAAACTTTATAAGCGATGGAATATTGAGAAAATGGCCTAGAGAATTATAAGATGGCCGTATAAATAGGGAACTACTGACTCTCACGTTACACCGGAATCAAAACAAGGCGACTTATATACCCTATCTTGAGTTTATGCAAGTGCTAGTAATACTTCCTCGAATTTGATTTCGGCCGTACTTTCTAGGAGTTGATTCTACAAGTTGAATTTCAGCTATACTTTTCAGAAAGAAATATACAAAACCTTCACTTACCATCGTATTTTTTCATACACAATGCAAGTATTCAAATCTAAAAGATGATCATCTCGAAATTTCTCGACAGGCTTTCTACTTTGTGACACTTTTAAAAGATGTATCTGTCACTTGGCCAATGAGATTAAAAGAAAGTAGTTTCACAAATTTGCATATTATCCTGCTATGCAATATTCTAAATTATATATACTACACAATTTTTATGGGAAGTTTCTTACTTTTTTTCGTATAATCGAAATATTTCATATATTATTAATTTTCTTTTTAATTCTTGGAAATATTATAGTCTTACTTCGAATTTTAAACAAATAATTAAAGTGTATGGTGCAAGTACATTGCTATAAAAAGAGAAATGTTTTTTTTTTATTAATAATAAACTAAGTATTAATTAGTATTACAATATATTAACGCTTAAGTACGTCAAATTAATAAATAAATTAACATAATATGATTAACGTACTTAAATAAGTGAGCAAAAAACTTTTACTTGCTATTTTATTATTTTGTTTTTATTAATCCCTTAACAAGATAAGAAAAGTAATAGAAATGTGTTTACTAAATAAAAAACAACATTTTAGATCCAACTAGTTTATGTACAGCATATTAATTAATTGCGCGCACGTGACTTTTTGAGATTAATAATTATTTATTTAGATGAACGATTCGCAGTATTTTCCTATTTTTCTGATTTCAAATATCATGTTTGTAATACCTGATTTGTGCTTTAAAAATAAGTTTGGCTTATAGAAGGAGCTCAGAAATATTTAGTCGATTTTTTTTTCTGTAGACTACTTTAGAAATGAGAAATATGACTCAACCTTTCGATTCCAAATCAGACGGGAATACCCTCATATATTCGACTCGTCTAAAAAAAAAAAAAAGTAAATAAAAAAAAGTTTTGGAATCCACTTTGGTTCAAATTTAAGCAAATAGTTCTTAGAATTTTCGTAAGGATTCCGAAGATATGGATGCAGGGAAAGAAAAATTTATCAGCATTTTTTCGATCAAAATGCTTTCAATTCTAAATATGAGTTGAAATGCCAAATGATACTTGTACCAATAAATGCTCTGAAAATTGGAAAGTTCTATGGATACTGGAATTTTTTTTTTTTTGGCATGAATAAATTTGAAAAATAGAAAGAAATTTATTTAAAAAAAAAAAAAGTGAATATTTTCTTAGCTCAAAGGTCATTGTAAATACATTTTTGTTTTCGAAGTTTATTTATTTTATAATACTCATAAATCACATATTTAATTCAAACACCGTTTACGGTTAATAATGAAACATTTATCATTATTAAGATTACAATTAATAAAATAATTAAAATATTCATTCGTTATTTCATGCTTTCATTATTTGTATAGTATTTTACGCTTGCGAACAGCATTTATGATATCAAAACATATTCATTTGAATGTTTTGTGTGAAATACAAAAATTGTCATTAATAAAAAGATGAACTCGAATATCCAAATCCATGTAACTTATCATCAAGTTAAGTTTTACTAAGTTTAATCAAAGGCCATTTAAATGTAACAGAAAAATGATAATCTGATAAAATAAATATCATTATAGCAGCATTTTCGCAGTTTCGTATGGTGACTTCAATAGAAAATATCATTTAATTTCGTCGCACAAAATCATTTGCTGTATATCTGAGCTTCTTATTAAAAGATTGATATTGCAGAAATTATTACTATAAAATACTATATGCTGTCTTATTGTGCGAAGTCTTTCGAGATGGCTTTATGTACTTTGCAAACTATCTTGTAATTCAGTGGTATAATATAACATGCATTAAATGATATTATCTGATACTATTATTTATTATTTGTTGACTTTTTACATTTTCTTTACTATCTTTGGAAAGAAAAATTGTGTCGCGTGCTCCTTTGATTTAAGTTTAACTATTTCTTAAACAAAAGGTAAAAAAATTTTTTAGACAAAATTTAAAAACTAATTTATTAGACAAAATTAAAAAATTTTTTTAGAGAGAATTAAAAAAATTTCTTAGACAAAATGAAAAGAATTTCTTAGAGACAATTAAAAAAACTTTTTTTCTTAGACAAAAAAATTTAAAATATAACAAAAAATAGACAAAACGAAAAAAAAAAATTCCTGGACAAAATTAAAAAAATAAAAATTCCCAGAGATTAAAAAAAAAAAAAAAAAAAATTCATAAATCTATTAGAAAATTTTAAATATTTTAATGAGAATTTTAATTGAAATACTTGTAAATAAATTATACACTGTTACTAATAAAAATTTTTTTAAAAACACCATCACTTAAATTTTTTGAAATTATAAAAAAAAAAAAAAAAAAAAAAAAAAAAAAAAAATTTAAATAGATAATTGTATTCTTCAAGTGTTTCATTAATATTTGGAAATCAATATAATTGCAATTATTTTAATAACCATGTTTTAGAGCAACTTTTTTATTAACTAATTCGATTCAAATTATTCATTTAAAAATAATTTTTCTAATAAAGGGTATACGTGTATTTTATTCAGTCTGACTGGTGAATGGGAGGTGGTAGAACAAAAGAAAAAAAAATGTTTAAGAAGTATTAAATGGATCTTTCCTTCATAACTGCGGGGAGGACAGAAAGTAAGAACTCTACAAAGTACGAAATAAAGCTTGTCAACTTTCAAGAATGAACTGTCAAAGGCAGAAATAGGGTCCTACATCTTTTCCATCGGTGTCTGAAGCCAGTCCAATTTTTCCATGCGGCTTTTTTTCTTTAATATGTGGTGTCAACGCGTCGACATATTTATTGTTTTCTGTGTTTGTACGGTTTATCATTGAATTTACTTCATTGTCAAGCCATTTTTAATATTGCCTTTTAGTGTATTGGATGGCGAACGGCAAAGAAAAACGCATTTTTAAATCCTTCCCCCCGGCGGTCGCTCTCTGTTGACAAATATGGAAGAGTTAGACCGACATGCTGTTTGTAATTTTTCAATCCACGAGATGACATATTTATGAGACGGGAAATAAATGGTGTTTGAGTTTACGGCGGCAGAAAGAGTTTTTTTATTAAAATAATCCTTTAATAATATATTTGGTAAACATTTTTTTAATAATATATTTTAGGATAATCTTTTAGTAATATGTTTTAGACCTAGGTTTGTTTGTTTTTTATATGAAAATGAGAACTAGGTCTAAGATACATTTGATTATTTTTTTTACTGGGTCAGATGGATAGCATATTTAAAAATAAAGGGGCTTGGTCTGAACCGAAAACGATTTTTTCAGTGGCAATTTTGGGCACATTAAATCTGTAGGCTGGAAAATCCTTCCATTAGGCAACTTATGACTTCTCTATATGTTTCTTGTTGTCCCTTGAGTAATCTATTCTTGGATGGAGGGAAAGAAGGCAGCTTCTGATTGAGGGAACTTGAAGAAGTGTAACTTGGCTCCGTGACACTGAAGAAGGAGGGTAGTGCCTTCCAGGAGGACTTTTATTGGGGGAATTACCCAGTATTTGCATTTCGTATGGGAGAAAAAACCCGGAAAACTCCCACCATGTAATCCGACTAACAAGGCAAGATACTGAACATCCCAAACGTCATTGAGTCTTCTCGCGTTTTTGAAACAGTGTCTACAACAAAGCTGCCAACGGATTGAGCCTCAGTCCTCATGCTCACAAGCGGCGCGCGTAACCACTGAGCCACGAGTCGGGCGTTAATATAGTAATGTCTATAAAACAAAGAAACATTCAATATTGACAATCGCCATAAAAATGAAAAACAGAACACATAATGAAAAAACAATTTGCATCCTATTTACATTAATTTTTTAAATTTTCTTAAGGAATTATTTTTTTATATCATCAAAAATAAGTTAAGATAGTAAAATACTAAAAGGTTATAAAAAAATTTAATATTAATAACATACAAACAGAAGCATCTTATACATATTTTTTAAAGGCTTTTCAGAAAAATTTAAATCAAATCTCTGAATTTTATGGCAGTTTTACATACTTTATTCTAAATCAAAACGAAGTTACTATTCTTTCTAGGAAATAAAATAATGTCTCTTTTTATTATCATTATCATTATTTTTTTTGTGCGTATCAAGCGTTTAGAAAAATTTGAGGGGCATAAAAACCCCTTCCAAAAATCACATCGCCAGCTTTTTGATAATCCTTCTCGCGATTTTTTTTTATTTCGGGCGGAAAATCGCGCAGCCATGAAATATGAGCGTTCATCGTTCATAAGCCGTTAATTCTTTAACAAGCTCTTCTTCTTCTTTTTGCTTTCTGACCTTGCAGAGCGTTTAACGGCGACTCCTCCGCAGGGAATTTTTGAAGTCATTAAAA
The DNA here is from genome assembly GCA_021605075.1 of Caerostris darwini. Taxonomy (NCBI): domain Eukaryota; kingdom Metazoa; phylum Arthropoda; class Arachnida; order Araneae; family Araneidae; genus Caerostris; species Caerostris darwini. The sequence goes on from BPLQ01008199.1 coordinate 989,758, forward strand.
ATAAAAGTCTTCTCACCATTGGAGTTAATGTTGCGAATCGTTGTTGAAACGGAAAAGAAGTTTTCAGTTTAGGACACTCAGTGATTTCCCTTTTATTTTTTTTTGTGCCGTAGTAGTTGAAACTGTTATTGTGTTCCTGGAAACTCTTGGCTGGAGTACTTGTTTGGATATCACTTAGCTTAACACGTGCTCCAGACAGTTGCACAGCGGAATGGGACTTTCCTTTTTTTTTTTTTTTTTCAGTTAGACAGTTGGTGAACTTTTGTGTGCGGTTTCATTAATATTAATAATGAATTACGTTATTATGAGTAAAAACTTTATTTTGTTCATAAAAAGTAATTATTTTGTATTTTTTCCCCTGCATTTCTAAAACAGATATGCATATATTAGACCTTTTATGATTTTTTTGTGTGCATGTAATCATTTTTAAAAATTATCTAATCCACATGCAACTTGTACTCCACGCTATTAAGAAAAGATTGTCTCGTGCTCCTTCGATCTTTTCATCATTAAATATTATTGTATTTTCATATATTTTTTTCAGATTAGCATGTATATCGATAACAAGTTTTTAAACATATCATCAATATTAACAACACACACACACCACCAGTCAATGTTTTTTTTTTTTTTTTTTTTTTTTTTTTTTTTTTTTTTACATCTTCATATTAACTTACTGTTTTTTTTTTTTTTTTTTTTATGTTTTTACATATGGGAAAATATGGATATATTTTTAAAAAATTTCCTTGAGGTAATTTAGTGTTTTAAATTTTAAAATAATGTACTTTTTTATTTAGGTATTAAAAAGTCTTAGATATTACAAAATTTTTCATAACATGTAACAAATTTCTTTCACTTTGATTTTATTGTGGTCTTTAATGTTGTTAGTGTCAAGTCATGCCATTCACTATTTACAATATGTTCATGCAGTAGATTCAGCGTTACTCAGGGGGAGCCTGCTACACTGAACCTTCATTGTGCCACCGAAGTTCGGAAATAACTATCCAGGAGCATATTCTGAGAATAGATCTTACTTTTCTCTGTCCTAATCGAGTTGAAAGAAGAGGAATTTTGATCCCATTTATCCTGCCCATCCCTGCGCAAATGTGAAGACATTCGGTTCGAATTTTCTCGTTTGGTTACGAACCGAATTTGATTCTGCCGTTGGGAAACCGTCAACGACGTTGCTCCTAGTGCAATATGTTAAAAAAAAATTATAAATTAGCAATGGATATTGAGATTGAATAAGCAATTTATGTCTATACTTGAAGATTAATCATTGGTTTATAGAATAGCACAAAGTAATCATATTTTCTAAGATGTTTCATCCTCTAACGGGTACATGAATTTGATCTTTTTTTTATACGCTCATTAAAAATCCTTACATTTCAGGAGCCAGTTTCAATCTGGCTTTGATTAATCACGATTTGGACTTTTTGACTGACCAAAACACGGAGATGAAGCAGGTCTTGCACAGAATCAATATACTTAAAGATCAGGTAGGTCTGATGAAGCATATCTTTTTAAATCATGTTTGTCTTTCATTATGTATTGTAGTACAATGCGTTATTTTTTATCTTAAAAGCCCCCCCCATGCTTTTAAGAAATACATATGCATGTATTCGTAGACTATGTCATTTGTAAGAGGTTTATAAATAATGTGATGGATAATGTGGGAAATTCTTCAGGAATATTTAGAAACTTGTGTGCGTTTATTATTTTTAAAACTAAAATTGTTTTAAAAGAAAAAAAAATTATGCATGTGACTACAGAGTCAGAAAATAGTGAATTTATTACATGCCAACACCTCTCATACTCATATTTAATCTACACCAAGGAGCCATTGCAATATGATCACATGTAATTAAGCAGTAACGGACACTTAGTGTTATAAAATGTACACAAACTAAATGTACTATACTGAATAATGTATACCGATAAGTCATTGCAAAATAGTCACTTGTTTAAAAAAACTATAGAATTATCATTCGACCACAAAATGGTGGACACCCAATAAGGAATCGATTCGGCAAGATGCTGATTGGTAGTTTGTGCGCTACTATCTATGTGTACCTAGCTACCCCTGAAAGGGAATGCCCTCTCTTCGTCACGGATCAGCGGGCTGTGTGTGATGCATATTACTATTCCAACAGGTGTACAACAATTTAAATTGAAAATATTTTTAAAAATAAAATCCTATAGCCGCGCTTCCTTCTTCACATGGGCAAGAGGTTGGTCCCTTTGGTGTTCAGAAGAAATGATCAGTCAGCCTCGAGAGTCTAACCCGAAAGGAAGTACAGTGCAACTTGCGCTTCCGCTGAGAAATGTTTAGTTTATAGTCTCTCATCACGAGAGGAAATATATTAAGCTCATCCCTGCGCATTAGTGGACCTATGGACTTTCACCCTGAGTGGAAGTATATTTCTTGTATCCTGCGCGTATCCGAGTTTCGTGTTTTCGGCTTAAAAGTGGAGTCCTTCCACGGATCTATAATTATCTCTCTTTAAATGTGTTAAATACTGTATGTCTCTAATTATATGTGTGTGGTGTTTGTGCGTGTAAATAATCTTGTGAGTTCTCCAACCTGTGCTTCAAGTATCTCAACCCAATCACAATCAGTTACTATTTGGTTGTCAATACCTGCCATGTAATACCCTGCAAAATTAAAAGTTATGTTTTAATAAATGTATTATTGAAGTGCTTGTTTATCTGTTACAAAAATAAGCCATTAATAAAAATTGTATTCTTTAGTCTTGGAGTGGGGACATACGATCAAAACTGCAACAGCTTAATAGCACACTGACCACCAAATCCAACTCCTTGACCACTGGACTCGACAATTACCACAAGCTGTCTGCTGGTGAACGCAGCAAGTTGCGCGAATTGTATGGAGCCAAGAAGGCGCCCATGTACTACACAAGACTGCTGAATTCCATTATTAAAAAGTGAAGATTTGCGTAAATAAAATCCTGAAGATAAAAAAAAAAATGTATCGTTTCTGTTGAAAAGCAGCGATTAATTTTATTAAGATATTCTTTTTTGTGTTTGTTATAAATTCTTTTATGTTTTCTATAACTTTTGTTTTGCGTAAGTTTGTGAAAAAAATGATGTAAAGTATATTTATTTTATGTGTTTTCAATAAAGTTATTGAAGTGATTGATTGTTGAATGTTAGTTTTATTTTCTGAAAATAAAACGGCTGTGAAGTGAAGTTGTTGTTTTCTTATGAAAATAGAAAGGCATATTTGGGCAGGCACTTGCATTTGGAAAGGCATTTTGCATATTTTATGTGACAACATGCATTACTGGAGTATTTGTACTATCAAATCAGTGCAGCTCTGACATTTTTCACAACAATTAAAAAAAAAAAAAAAAAAAAAAAGAAACACTCTGATCGGCTCTGTAGAATTTTTTTAATATAATAATTGCATAAAGATATGACACATATAAAATATAAAAGTTTATATATAAAATCATTCAGTTCATATAAGTCGTAAATTTAGTTTAAAAAAAAATATTTTTTAGTTAAAAACAAGTAATATATTAAAAAAAATTTTTAAAGTCAATTCCCACTTTTTTTTTTCAGTCTATTGCAGAAAGTCCCTTATAAATAATTCTCATTCATTTTTTTAAGTTTATCTGGCGCCATCTACGGGTAGATATATGTGAATTAAATCTAAAAAATTTTAAATTAATGTATTAAATTTAATTACTGAATTAATATTGGAAAAAAACTGCCTTAACATCCAGTGTCATCCACTATAAGTGAAAAAAAAATGTATTTGAACTTGAGTGGATGAATAAAAAGTATTTTATGAACAAGATATATATATAGGGAGAAAGTGAGCTAATAGAAGGAACTGAATAATGTGCAAAAAAAAAAAAAAAAAAAAAAAGGCACAGTACCGTTTATCTTAATTGTGTGGAAGCTTCTCTGAGAACAGCTTTGTAGGTGAAGCAAGGAGAAGAGTAATATATAAAATCATTCAATCCAATCCTGATACGGCTATTCATATCAATTTAATGGATGTTTTCATATCATAAATAGTAATAATAATAACAAATAAATAAATAATAAATGCATTAATGTAGGAATGATTGAACGGTACGGACATTTATTGAAACAGACCGACCATCTTGCACACAGGCCCTCTTGGAATTAACGTTCATAAGATTCATTCACAGTAAGCTCCACATCACTTATACCCATTGGTTCAATGACGTCGCGTATTAGAGCGCCAAGCGTCGTGACTGCTAAATTTCAACATTATAGTTTTGAAGTTATTAGCTTTTCTATTCTGAACACGAAAATATATAATCCGATCCTGAAACGGCTGTTCATATCGATTTTATTGATGTTTTCACATCATACATAAAAGATCATGTATATAAATAATCATATATAGTAATCATTATATATAGTAATAATAAATAAATAAATAATAAATGCATTAATTTCTGACATATGTAAAATATAAAAGTATATATTTAAAAATTTAATTTATTTCTTTTTTAATCATAAACACTGTTTAGTTAAAAAAAAAAAAAAAAAACCCCACAAAAAGCAAAGAATATGAAAAATGAATGAATAAATAATTAATATTATGATGTAAAGTAAATTATGACACGTGTAAAAGATAAAACATGTAAACTACGAGTATAAAAATAATTAATCAAGGACACAAAGAAAAACAAATGTTTGCATGATATTTATTTACAATTTGTCAAACGTCTGCTGTTTTCTCCAACATACAAGCATAATAGGATGTGCATAGTTTAAGTCCATTGTATATTGTTTATGATTATTATCTTAATGGGTTAAATTCTATGACACTTTTTAATATTGTTATCATAAATATCGTATAAAAGTAACATAAACCTCTGGTTTATTTTATAAAATCTTCCAATCTAAGTATGAATATTTTAAATTGAATAAATGAAATAAATTAAATGAATCGTTTTAATAAATCCATATTCTTTTCCTAAATTATGTTAGGTGGAACAATGGTTTTCGATAAAACATTTAAGCTTAATTGATTCTTTATTATGCTCCGAGTTACAATATAAGTATTATAAGCTGCTATTAAGTAATGAATATTAAACTTCAAGATTAACTTCTTTCTTCAAGGAGTTAAGTTTAATCCGTTTGATTGATTCTTTTTGAAAAAATTTAATAGACAAAATTTTTTTCAGTTTGTTTAAAACTAGTAATTTTTATTTTATTTTTTTAGCAATAACTTATTTATGTGAAGTAGAAGATTCATGCTGTGCTGCAACAACACCAAAATGAAGAGAACGGTCTGGTGGACAAGTGGCTAGCGCTCTGGCCTTTGACATCACAGGTTTCAGGTTCGAATCCCTTCGGTATCATAGATGTTTATTAGTGATTCGGAATCCACGTTACACTGTAGGTACCAGTCTAACTACCCCAAAGCGAGCACAAAATTACAGTAGAGCGACAAACCAAACCAATAAAAAAATGAAGAATCAACGTTGCTCCACATATAATAAAAATTCGACTTTCTACTAGTGCACCTACTAAAATTAGCTACACCAAGGAATTAGCTATTCCAAGAACCAAAAATATCTGGTTTTTTAAAAGCATTAGTGATAATACTCAGAGATGGTAATCCGTTTTTGTTTATGTGTTTATCATTTTCAAAAGTTCTCCTTAATAAAACTGAAATATTTGAACGAATATTTATTTTATTTTTCATATTTTATAATTATTTATAGTACTTTTCATTAAAAAACTGAAAAATCCAAACCCATCTTTCTATTACAGAAATGTTTAGGATTTAACGATCAAATGTTAGGCAAAAGCTGCTCTAAAATGGTAAAAATAATAACTTTTTTACTATGTAAATGCAATTAATAAAAGATATATTTGAAAGTGCATTTCAAAAAGTTAAAAAAAAAAGGATGCAAGTTTATGCTTGTTAAAATTTCCCATTAAGCTTAAGCATCTTCGGTAGAAAAATAAGCATTCCAAAGTATTCATGCTTTACAATTTGCTTTATTTTAAATAGAAGCGAATAGGTAAAAATCTGTTCTTTATTTCTCCCAAAAGCTGTGAATTTTTTCTGTTTTCTATTTACTCGTAGAAAAAAAATGTTCAAATATTAAAAGACACATACATATTTATTATTACACTTAAAAATATTTATTATTACAACGAAATTTGGGAGCATTTAGATGTATATTTTTAGAGGATTTAAATTTTTTTAATTCTTATTAAAAGAAGCTTATTTTCAACGAATAAATAGAAAAATTAAGATTTAATTCTGTTTTTAAAAATTAAAAATTTTATTTTTAAGTATCGAAAGTAAATATCAAATTCTGTTTCGAAGTATGTAATGAAAGTGAGGAAAATTTATTATAAATTCGTTTTAAACATATAATTTGAACTTATTATATAAACTTTTAATATAATGGAGTTTTCGAAAGCCTGGTGCTTAAATCCAAGTGATACACAACTTGAACAGCACAAAAATAGCAGATTCAGCCTTATCTAGGATGAGTCAAGGAAGAGACTAGTTAAAATTCACTTACTTTTTTTCCACTGCCGTGAAGAATAAATACTACTGTTGTCGTTGTCACGAATTTAATATACCAAGAAATCTTAATTTGTTATACTATTGATTATTAATTTGTTATATTATTGAATAGATAAAAGCAATAAATCCTTTTTTTGCCACTACTGAACACTTAAAAACAAGAATTAATAAATTGGGTTCATTTCATTAGTAAAATATGAAATATTTTAAAAAAATATAAAATATTATCGCTTCTTCAAAAATATAAAATCTTTTCGAATTTTTCAAAAATATATAATTTTAAAGAATTTTCAAATACATAAAACATTATCGAATTTACAAAAATATCAAATATTAAATTTTCAAAAATTTAAAATCTTATCGAATTCTCAAGCAAAATTAAAAAATAAAAAATTTAGTTTAAAAAATTTACAATGAAGGATTTAATGCGATTTGAAATTTTACTTTGTGAAATTACACAGTCACAAAATATTTTATGGAAGTCGTCTTGAGATAGTGAACATGAAAATCTTAAAACCTTCTTAAATTTACTTCTTTAAAATAAAGTCGGGCAAAAAAAAATATCCATAAAAAATAATCAATCGAAAGGGAAAAGGTTATTATAGATATAATTCTATTCAGTAATAATATATTACGTATAATATATATATATATATATATATATATTATAATATATTATTACTGAATAGTTTCAAAGTAAAGAGCATTTTCATTTTTGGTTGATTATTTGCAGAACTAATATGCAGTATTTAATGAAATTATGTGTGTACATGTACTAATATAATACAAACCGATGTATAAAGTGTGTGCACGGTGTAAGTTAAACTTTCTTGTGTGTATCTCTGGTGCAAAAGGGAAAATGCTTGATATTCATAACCGCGACCGCCATTTTATTTGTTTACTTGGCGATTTGGCTCAAGGGATACATGATTCTAGATTAGTTAACAAAATCGATTCGTATCTTAATAGAACCCTCGTTTGGATTTGTATTCATTGTGAAGCAAGTTAAAACAATATAAGTAATATCGAGTTGAAGCGATCATTATTCTGATGAAACAAGCCGATTCCGCTCCATCAATGAAAATAAGAAATGACGACGTGCGTTATAGAGCCATGAAACGGCATAAATGAGCACAAAATGAGTTAAATAACCTCTCGCACTTCCGTAACAATAAAAGTTTATTCACTAGTTCTCATAGAAGAAATTTAATTTAGGAAAAATCTCCTGAATTTGCTACCAATGTACGGATACTGTAACTAAAAACCCCTGTTTCTCTCCGTATACTACTTATAGCAGTTATAGGCTTATGTATTTTACTCTAAAGTTCTGCATCTATATTTGGAAGTATTAGTCTCGGATTTTATTCATTACCTTTCAGAAAATCGAAAAAATATACCAATTTTCTCAATTTGGACCACCAGTATATGTAAATACTATTAAGCTACTATTCTACCCGACTCGTAGATCAGTGCCAAAGCGTTCCACTGGTGAGCATAAGGGTGGAGGTTCCATCCGCTGGCGGCTTTGTTGTAGACATTGTATAAAAAAACGAGCTGACTCGATGGCCTTTGTGATGTTCAGCATCTTTCTTCGTAAGTTGGACTAACTGCTGGGATTTTTCCAGGTTTTATCCCGTACCATACGCAAATACAGGGTAGTTCTCCCTAAAAAAGTCCTCCCTTAAAGCACTGCCCTTCTTCTTTAGGGTCACGGAGCCATGTCAGTCTTCTACCTACGGTTGCTCCATCACAACAGAAGCTTCACCCCCCCTTTCCCTCCTTCCATGAGACCACACTGGTTCACGGACTTGGTCTAGATGTTGCTGTCAACCAAGTGAGATAAGAAACAGAAACTAATTACTATTCTGATGCTAGATTTCGAATGGATCAATGGCCTCCAAGAAAACTAAGTATATTGAAGGAAATAAACAGTGCTTTTGTCTTCAGAATTTAAAAGCATTTTTTTTGTAATACTTGCTTCTAAATTTAAGTTATTGTGCACATTTTAGAAAGACATTAGTAAATTGATTTGTTAGCTAGAGAGATTGAACGATTTAAGTTCCTTTTTTTCACAATAAAGGAGGATTTTTCATTTATTTGAATCAGAAATGTTGCAACACAGCTAAAAAAGTGTTTTTCAGTTATTCTCGCAATAAATTGTTTTCAACTACATGAGCGATAGGAATTTGTTACTATTCATAAACTGATACAAAAGAGTTTGTAAACAAGTTACGTAAGGCAAATATTTATCAGTGCACTTTATATTTAGAATGATAAAAAAGAGTAGTAAAGAAGGTAAAGTTTGAGAAGGTCATAGTTACCGAGTTTGAGAAGATAAATAGTTTTTTTAAATACTTATGAAATACGGATTCTAAAAATTCTAAAAAGATATTTTACACAGCTTTGAGCTAAGCAAATAAACATTTAACGTATTTGCAAAAGGAAAATATTTAGTAATTTCTTTTTAAAGGTAAAAGAAAATATTTAGTTGAAAACAAATAAATAAAAAAAAATAGGAAATGTAAACTTCAAAGAGAAGTTTTGAAGTGCTTCACATTACATTTAAATTTCCTCAAGTGTTTTGAAATTAAAGCATCAAGAAATATATCTATGGAATGTGTGATGTGTGACAGAAGACATAAACAATTAAAATGATTTACATCTCAAGCAGATTTTGAATTATGGCATATTCGAGCAGTGACTTTGTCACAATCATGTGGGAATTGATTTGTAAGGAATTTTTGTAAGGAATTTTCGCTTGAAGTGAAGTACAATTAAACATTCATTGAAGGATTGATGGTTGACATTTCAAGATTTTGGAGCTATTCAGACCTTGGGTGTTCCATTTCCGGTATAACAGGAAATAAACAGTTGAAAAAAATCTAAATATTGGCCAGGATAGTAAACTTACAAAATCATAGACAGAACATTCGAAAAGAAAAACTTAAGACTAAAGTTTTACGCGGCCTGTTTAAGAACATTATTAGCAATATATATAATTCAATCTTCCGCATTGCCATATTGTTAAGGTTATCAAGCGTGTTAAATACGCAATATAGAAATTACTGGAAATATGTTTAAGAAAATCAAATAAAGGAGGAATGTTAATAGCTTTAATATCAGAATTGCGCATAAACTATTTAGCAGAGGTTATTTGGCGTATAGTGACGTTTTGTAAGGTTTCAATCGATATAATATTAGATTTATCCGTATAAGATCAAACCAGGCAAGCGTAGGTTACGATAGGATGAAGTACAAGAATGGCAGTATAGAAGGATAAGAATGGAAGTATAGAAGGATAAGAATGGCAGTATAGAAAAGAAATTTATTATCCCTGGTTCTAGTTGAATTTCTATTAATAAGATGATACAATTTACCGAAAGCAGTACAAAATTTTGTTTTAGTATGCAATAAATGTTTTTTCCAAGTTAAATGGTGATCCAGAATAACGCCTGAATATTTAGTTGAGTACTCCGAGGAATTATGACATTGTTAATTTTGAACACGGACTTCTTACCAACAGAAAAAAAGAAGTGCTCCAATTTTGTCAACATTTAAAGCAATTTTCCTTTGGTTAAATTTTTCATTTATTGAGAATTTGGAATGGTGATAGTTAAGAATTTAGAGCTCATTGAAGGATTGTTTGAAAAACTACATTCCATGTTGATTCAGTACTTACTCACAGATCTCCAGATGGTAAAAAATGAGAAATCTATTGAGTCTCTAAATCAGTAAAAAAATATAACGTAAGTTTAACTAAAGAAGTTGAGCAATACTTGGCATTTAAAGAAAGATTGGGAAACTTTATAAAGTGTTAATTTAAGATCATTCAGAAATGAATTCTATTTCTGCAGTATTGCTGATATATATTCGATATGGAATAACACTTATTGGATTTATGGATACTTTTCTGGTCTACCTTACAAGCAACAAGAAAACGGTAACTAGTTCCAGACAGTTAATAAGATTTTGTTACACTGTCAGTAAAGCTGAATTAGCTTTTTGTCTCATTTGTCCAAATAGTTGAATAATAAATAATTTAAATTGAAAATAATTTTTTTTTCTGAATTACGAAAGCCAATTAAATTCTGATTGCCAGCTAAGGAAGAAATTCAACATGAAATTCATTAAAGAGAATTGGGCATTGTTTGATACATGAATAAGAATTTAGATATCTTAGAATCATTTTGAAATTTCTTTGGAAGGAGTTCAAGTTGTTCAAATGTCCCTTACAGGACGCTAAATATTCACAGAAAGATTTTATTGGGATATACAATATCATTCATTAGACTAATGGATATTTTTTGTGGTTCTCTTCTGATGAAACCAGGAAATTATTACTAGTTTCAGAAAATTATTAAGATATCCATGTTGCACCATTAATAGAGACGGATTTGCTTTAAATTTGACATATTGGTATCATATGGCGTCAAGTAAATTTCCAGAATTAAAAATATTTTTTTTCTAAATTCAGAAAGCCAATTAAATTCGGACTGCAAGCCAAGGAAGACACATGAAACTCAAGAACTAAAGAAGTTGGATATTGTTTGACACACGGATAAAAATTTAAATATTTTACCTAGAATAATTTGAAGATTATTCAGAAGTAATTCAGTTTCTGAAATGTCACTGATATAATTCTGCATATTCACAGAATGATTTGATTGGGATATATATTACCACTTATTGGATAAATAGATATTTTTCATGTTCTCTTTTCATGATATCAGGAAATGGTTATTAGTTATTAGTGAAATAGCTTTAAGATCTCCATGGTACATTCTTGGTAAAGCTAAATTAGTTGTGAATGTTCCATGTTGGTAACACATGGCAAATCAAGTCTTTTATTAAAAACAAAATTTTTTTCAATGAGTGAAAGCAAAATAAAAAAAAAATCAAGCCAATCAAAATCAATCAAGTGAAAGCAAAATGAGTAAGAATTTGATAATTCTAATACAACAAAAATAACCATAATATGTTCAAAATAACATTACTTCGCATGAAACCAAAAAATGAGTGCGATTTCCATGGTACTTTTTTTGGTAAGGTAGATTTGTTTTAAAATTTCTGTATTGGTAACATATGTCAAGTCAAGTGGCTGGTATTAAAAAATTTCTTTTTCAGTTTAGAATGCAAAATGAGTGAAAGTTTGATAATCTTACTGCCTTGAATCTGTTAATCTTATCTATATCTATATATGTGTGTGTGTGTGTGTATGTGTGTGTATATGATAAGTTCAGAAATTTCTGGTTTTCTCAACTTGAAACTATAAAATTAATAAGACTAGACAGTAAATGTTTTAAATTTGATATCGTGGTATCATATAACATCAAGTAAAGAGTATTGTATTAAAAAATAATATGAAAATTCCGAACTCACTATGTAAAAGGAGTGAGAATTAGCGAACTCTACTGAAAGAAAAATTTTTTTTGATAAACCCATAATCGGCCATTGTATTCGCTTTAAGATAACGACTCACTAAAAGCAGCACCCCCCTTTTTTTATTTTCGGAACGCTCCCTTAATGTTGATGATCCAAAGCGATGTTTCTATCAGAGTGACGAAGAGGGGGGTTCGCGAACTTTCGGTTAAATGGTGAGGAACATTGTTCACCACGCTCCATAACCCCTCACTCCCCATTGACTACAGTAACTGTCTCGATATTTCTTCAGATTATATCCCATCCTTCCTCGCCGGGACCTTGCGAATCACAAAGGAAGGAGGAAGGGAGTGAGAGAGGAAGGAAAAAGGAAAAAGGAAAAAAAAAAAAAAAACCATCAGCAGCCATCGACAATCGTATATTATGGTTAGTGAATCTTTATCCTCGCTCTTTCGTCAATTACACGCAAAGAGTTGTTGTTGGGAATTCTTTATTATGCTTCCGTGCCCGAATTTTTCCAAGACTGAAGGTTTGGATTTGATTGGTGTAACTATCTTGTCTCTGGGATTTCGGGTTGGGGGTGATTGACGGAACATGGGAAATAAAATGGCTCCTTTCTATAAGTGTTTCGGGGAAATAGACATTGATCTTGTGAATGGAAGACGCTGAGGTTGGATCATCCATCAAGTCGAGAGGATGGGAACCATTGCAAAAGCGGTGTTGTAAAATTTAAGAGCTTTCTTTATTTGGAGAAGCACTGTACATTCTGGAGTGAGTGAGCATCATTAATCAAATGCAGTAGTAGCAGCCATTAGAATGGTTTCGTAATCGGTTTATTGTTTAGTTTGGAGGAGGAATAATAATTTAAAAATGCTTTTTATTTCAATTTATTTCTACTTACACGAAAATTCACATGTTAAATTAAAAAAGAAAAAAAATGCTTGAAATGCTTTGATTTTATAATTTGTTGATTTTATTTAGGATTTTATAATTCATTTAAGTTTTTATCTAGGATTTTATAATTTATTTAAGATTTTAACTGGGATTTTATAACTAACAATTTTTCACCACAAAAATATTTTTTTACATAAGTTTTTATCTAGGATTTTATAATTCATTTAAGATTTTAAGTAGGATTTTATAATTAGCTTAAAATTTTGCCTAGGATTTTGTAATAAACTTAAGATTTTATAATTAACTTAATATTTTATCTAGGTTTTTATAATTCATTTAAAATTTTGTCTACGTTTTTATAATTCATTTAAGATTTTATCTGGGTTTTTAGAATTCATTTAAGATTTCATCTAGGTTTTTAGAATTCATTTAAGCTTTTATCTAGGTTTTTATAAATCATTTAAGATTTTATCTATGTTTTTATAATTCATTTAAGATTTTATCTGGGTTTTTAGAATTCATTTAAGATTTCATCTAGGTTTTTAGAATTCATTTAAGCTTTTATCTAGGTTTTATAAATCATTTAAGATTTTATCTAGGTTTTTAAAATTCATTTAAGATTTTAACTGGGATTTTATAACTAACAATTTTTCACCATAAAAATATTTTTTTACATAGTTGTTAAGAAGAGTCTTAGATAGATAGAAAGAAAAATTACAATTCCTAATTTCGTGAGGATTTTTAGAAATGTTTCTTTTGCTCCATCTTTCATGGGAAAAACTTCTTATTCATCATCTTGCATGGAAAAACTCATCAGCATTTAATCGGTGGGAGTTACTTACACATGCTGTCGTGATAACTTTCAAAGTGTCCTCTTGATTTTGAATGCAGGGACAACAACGGACGCCACCAGTGGGAGTCTTAAAATCTCATTGATTATTCATGTTACCCGAGTATGCTACTTTTGGCCAACGGGTTATTACTATTTACCTGTTTTGCCCATTTTCATAAATTTACTTTCTATTTAACTTACAGTATGTGCTATAATGATTAATATAAATTGACACATTTTTATAATTTTTTAATGTATTTAGTAGGGCATAAATAAGAAAACATAATCATGTGTTCCGTGTGGGTTAGGGTTAGAATAGCCCTACTGTAACCCATGCATGTCTTAAAAGGCGACTAAAATGGATACTCAGTGTCCTGGGGTATTACCGGAAGGGGTAAAGTCAGACTTCTCTGTATGGGTGCCTTATGTCTTTGTGCCGTAAGGTCAAGGACTACTACTACACAACACCACATCACATCATTGTGTTGTGGTGTAGTGTGGTAGTCTATCTACCACCACTCCACTTTGCCTAGAGCTGAGTTGCTCTTTAACAGTTTGGCATTGCTGTGGGTGAGAAGAAGTCTGATTGGGATGTGTGATGCTCTACGGTCATAGGAGACCGGGACCTACGGTTTAAAGTGGATTCTGAACTACTACAAATATCCATGGCATAACAACCCCGTAACCTGTGGTACCGAGAGCCAGAGCGCTAGACACTCGGACATCAAGCCTCACAAGGTCAAGGACCAAAAGATGCTGCATTTTTTACCTTTTATCATGCCGTTTTAAGACACTGGTTTATGGACTTGGTATAGATATTGCTGGGCCTGAATGCGCGAGTGTCTAGCGCTCTGGCTCTCGGTACCACAGGTTACAGGGTTGTTATGCCATGGATATTTGTAGTAGTTCTGAATCCACTTTAAACCGTAGGTCCCGGAATCCCATGACTGTAAAAGCGTCACGGAGCAGAAGTCAGACTTCTACCTCCAGGTACTCCACAATACCCTCTTCCATCCTTCCATGAGGGACACGACAACAACATAGATGTCGCTGTGCACCAAGTGGGATAAGAAACAACATAATCATATATTTAAAACAGTGTTAAATATTCGAAATAAAAGGGATTCAAATTTCTGTTATGATATATACAAGATATGTAATTGTTATTACTCGTCAATCTTAATATTCTTAGTCTCACCAGCAAATAGCACAAGTTCAATTTGGCAAACGAATAACTAAGAGTTCTATTTGCATTGAAAGCACACTGCTACTAAAAACGAGTTGACTAGGTGTAAAATGTGGCATAATGTGCAGCATAGATTGCTTGGTTGTAGTATATCAGATTTACCCTTTGTGATACGCAAATGAGGGCTTTATACCTTAATTTTTTTCTTTAAATGTATTAATCCTTCTTGTGAGTAAAATAGGGCAAAATTCCTCTTAACACTCATCAAAAGATATGCATTAAGGTAACTCTAAAATTAAACAAAATAATCAGAAGTAATAATGGAGAAATTAATTAGATCTAGGTATATGATATAAAGTCGTTTATATCATATGTCTAGATCTAATAATAGTGATAAAAATTAATTATCACTATTTTTTCTTTTTCCACTTCTTCTTTTTATCACGCATCTTCTTCGTGATTTGTGGCCAATTGGCTACCATAGGTTCCAGGTTTGAATCCTGGCGGTGCCATGGATGTTTGTGAGTGGTTCGGAATCTAATTAGTCCAAAGTTCGGGTCTAATTAGCCCAAAGTGTGTAAAAAATGTCGAGCGACAAACTAAACCAATCTTCATGATTTATATATTGTCCAACTGTCAGTAGTTTTATTTCAACTTCAAAATTTCTTCAATAAATTCTCTTTAAGCAAAGTATATGACAATTTTTAATGATTGCTTGTTTTACCATGTTAAGTACTATACATACGCGTAATTTAAAATGTTAATAATTTAAAAATAAAAATAAAATTTTCTCTTGATTAAAATGAAAAAAATAATTCACGAGGAAAAAAAAAAAAAAAAAAAAAAAAACACCATGCCACTTTAAAAAAAAAAAAAAAAAAAAAAAAAAATTATATTTACGGAAAAAGTCGGAAAACTGCGAAAGTAAAGCCAAAAAAATGTATGATTTTTACAGTGTGGAATAAAATTTATGGAAGTAGCGCCGCCAAAAATGTGATGACATAAATAAAATGTTATGAATTGACACAAGTTGATAGTTGAGTCTAGAGTAGAAAATGCCGCGATAATTCAGGTCTTGACAGGTGATTTCGATATCTCTCGGGCATGAATCACATTTTTATAACACTATCAGCTATTCCAACAACCACGGATTCGCTGCAGTTACTACGGAATATAACAAAATTTTGGATTAATAACGGAGAGAATTAGTACCGCAATTTCCAACGTGTAATCTTTGAATTATACACTACAAAAACCTTTAAATTTTGGGCTGTGGATTCTAAGTCGCTGTATACAATATGGAGACATTTTTTTCATGGAAGTTTTTTAAACAATAATTCTATAAATGATTGGGGTTTTTTTCCAACAAAAATTTCTGAAACTTTATTTGAGAGAAAAATAAACTACAGTGGATTATCTTTAATCGTAAATTTATGGGAATGGACCTGTCGGTTTACGCGGCCTGATGGCCAATTGGCTATCTCTCTGTCTTTTGGTATCATAGGTTTCAGGTTCGAATCCTGGCGGTGGCATGGATGTTAGTTAATGGTTTGAAATGCATGTTAAACTGTATGTCCCGGACTAATTAGCCTAAAGTGTGCACAAAATGACTGTAGAGTGTCGGTTTACAGATAGTGATCAGACTACAGAGGATCATTAGAAACATAATTGAAAACCGTATAACGAAAATACTATATATATATCAATCAATAACTAGGTATTACATGAACTAGGTATGATTGAATCAGTTCAAATACATAAAATTATTGAATTCTTCGACTGAAATAGTTATTTTATAGAATAACGATTGCCTATCTTATCGAGGTGTGCAGCCTAGTGGCTAGCGCTCTGGCCTTTGATGCTTCAGTCTCGAATCCAGGCGGAGGCATGGATGCTTGTTTGGGGTTCGAAATTTACGTTAAACTGTAGGTCCCAGTCCAATTAGCGAAAAAGTGGGCAAAAAAGGACTGTAATACGATAAACCAAACTAATTAGCCTAAAGTGTACACAAAATAACCGTAGAGCGACAAACCAAACCTATCGAGGTGTTGGGAGCTTTTTTCGCCAATTTTTCTTTGCGGTTTCTCGCCAAATCAGGTGTGTTGGGAAGAAGTTTCTCTGTTAGAATACATAAGTGTGTGTATGGGAGGGGATAGAAAAAACGCAAACAAGAAGGTTTAAGAATTATTCCTTTTGCCGATAATCAGATTATATAATCAGTATCCTCTTAGATTGGGTAATCTCGCTCCTCCGTCACTCGGTTTGTCTCTGAAAGCATATACTTTTTCGAAGAACAGCGCTCACTATAATAATAATGACCAATTTTAGTTGATGTAACATTATGCTTATTACACAATTTTTGCTAAATTTTCTGTAGTGTTAAATCTCACTTACACATTTTCTTTAAATAGTAACAAAATTAAACCTTCAAAAGAACGCTATATCATAGGTAAATAACTACTTTCGCTTTAAATGAACTAAACATAATAAATAAATATAATATTCTTAAGTTTAATATGGTTATACTTATGACAAGCCTGAGGTCATTCGTAATTAAAATAGTAGATGTGTAGTTGTTATCGACTCTTCTCATTTCTGAAAACTGCGACTGTAACAGATACCGGCAGAGGATTTGAACAACATAAGCTGTGGTCAGGTTATCACTGGACTATGAGAGAGATATAATGACATCTTATTATATATAACGGTATCTTTTTTTTCTTTCTAATGCAGCTGACAAACACTTAGACAGCTTGGTCTTGGATGCCTTAAGGCAAGCGCTGCACAGACGTTACTCACTTTGCATTACTCAGTGGGCGCGTGTCACTTGAAGACAATTCACGGACGCGGAGTAACAATGCCCCCGCAACGCTCTACGATCCTTTTAGACCGGGACCTACGGTTTAAAGTGGATTCCGAACCACTACAAACATCCATGGCACCGCCAGGACCCGAACCTGAAACCTGTGGTACCGAGCGCCAGCCACTCGGCCATTCAGGCCCCTTATAACGGTATCTTATTATGGCATATTATTGGTTTATACTGTTCGCTCCTCTTCCTTCTTCGAACCCAATGGAAATACATTTCAATCCACAGATTTATCAAGGCTGGCCCAGACATAATCAAGGTGCATTCTGCTTAGCTTGCCTTACAGAGTTTCGAACCCGTTCCCTTATAATGGAAATCCAAGGCGTTATACATCATGTTGCTCAGACAGTCTTTTAAGATGAAAACAATTCACCTCAGCTCAAGGTTTTTTTAAAATTACGTCGAGGACTGGGTTGTATTGACCATTTCCCTGTTAACATCCAAGTGGGCTGCACCGAGGAACGCTGTTACTCATTTAGCATTACGCAGAGGGCACATGCAGCTTGAAGATATTCTACGGACGCGAGTAACCAGAATGTTAGCCACTCGGTCAGCATTCCCCAATGACTCCGAACCACTCACAAACTTCCATGCCACCATCAGGATTCGATCCTGACGCCCTTGGTACCAAAGGCCTGAGGTCTAGCCACTTGGCCACCAGGCCGCCGTCTATGTCGGGGATGGGATAAATCTGTTACCCCGAATGCCCTTGTACTAGACTCGATGAGAAGTAGAAATGCATGCTAACCACCGAAACGGCATTCATGTGAATGGTCTTTTAAAATTGAGGTTACAAAATACTATATAGAGGACTTCCCGTTGTGCATTCTGGGCAACGCTGAATCTGTTACATCTTAGCAGTTGAGCAGTTAGCATCCTTTCGGCCATCAGGGCCCTCACTCAGCTCAAGGTGATTAAGATCAAATTGTAAATGAGGAAACGGCCCCCATCCCAGCAAAACTGAATCTCTAAGTGCTGAGCGCAAGAGTTTTCAGCCTCAGCGCCCTAACACTGAGTGCCCTTTAATG
Source organism: Caerostris darwini (assembly GCA_021605075.1). Lineage (NCBI taxonomy): Eukaryota > Metazoa > Arthropoda > Arachnida > Araneae > Araneidae > Caerostris > Caerostris darwini. The sequence continues at coordinate 1,008,502 of BPLQ01008199.1, forward strand.
ATTGACAAAGGCATCACCCATCCATTTAGCCCCAACTTCTTCTTCTTCTCTGCATGTCCTTAGTTTTTTCTTTACTAATTTCGCCTTCAAGGAACGTTTTAAAGGTATTGATAATGGCAACACTCCGGGCGTAAACGTTTCCTCAACTCTTCGCAAATGCAAACAAAGTGTTTCGGTTACATCGGAAATATTGGAAAGGAGGAGATTTTTAAGAGTGCCTATCAATTCCTTTTTTTTTTCTTTTCAATTTTTCAGAGGGTTTCTTTTAAAAAGGAAAAAATTGCTTTTCTAAGAAAACGTGAAAATATTTTATAAAAAAAAAATTACGAATCAGATGAATTAATAATTTAGGCTTTTTGAAATCATTAATATTTTTAATTGGAAAAAAAAGACTAAATGTATTACTATGCCCAAAAAATAAGACCAATTTTCAATTAAAATTCCCGGGGACTATGGAATTTCAATTAATTTTCTTTTTTAGGTTGCTGGCACTGCCCTTGACATCTGTGTGAAATTTCACGTCAAAATAATCATTAGTGTTTGATTTATGCTTGGCTTTGTCAGACGCTAAAACTGATTCCGGTGATTTTTGAAATCTGTGAATTAATTGAGCAATGAACTTGCATTCAATTTTGTTTCCGGAAACGTATAGAATGTTGCAGAAGATATGGATTCGATTTACAATTAGAGACCTTGCTGATGATGTTGGAATTTCAAAAGGATCGGTCAAAGACGTCAAATACTTTTGATGAAACGCGTCAAATCTCGATTGGTATCGAAATCACTGGATGTGCCAGCTTCCACTGCATTGATTCTTCGTGACTTTTTCGCCAAAAATGAAACCTATATTGTTCCACAACCATCGTATTCCCACCGTGCGACTTCTGGCTATTCCCTAAACTCAAAAGACCACTCTGGGGACACCGATTTGAGTCAATTGAAGAGATTCAATGTGAATCGCTGCACGCTCCGAAAGCCATCCCTGCCGATGACATTTTAGCACATATTACGGATTGGAAAAAAAAAAGTTGGCATAAGTGCATTGTGACCGGAGAGGATTACTTTGAAGGCGATGAAATAAATTTGGAAGAATAAATAAAAAAATAATAATTTATCTTACTTTTTGGGCACAATAGTATGTTCTAGTAATTATTTAATGCCTTTATAAATTATAAGAAATTTTTATTATTACTAGTGTCTTCTTAAGAACTTTTAATTTAATTATTCAAATGTAGTTGATAAATACATTTTTAGTTTGTTTTGCTTTTTTAAATAAAGCATTTTTATAATTTTGCATTTTTTTTATATATTGCAGATAGTTGTGGCTGTAATGATGTATTTTCTTTTAGCATTAACCCTACTATCATATTTTTACGCAAAATATATTGATTAAAACCCTATTAATAAAAATCCCTATTCAAATAATTTGGAAGAAACTAATTTTTACGGGTGATAAAACAATTTTTAGTAAATTTAGAGATTGTTAATTCAACTTTAAAATTCAGACATGAAAAAAAAAATAATAATAATCGCAATCATTAAGTCTCGTGCGACATAAGAACTTCATTTTGTCGATACTTTTTATTCTCTAAAAAGAAAAAAAAATTACTAAAAAAAGTCTTTACTTTCCTTTTATAATAAATAAGGAATTTAATTCTCAACCGTAAGAAAAGTTCTTAGCGGATTGAAAAAGATTTGTTAAGTTTTAACGAGAAAAAAAGAGATAAAAGTTTTGATAAAAATCTTTACATCGGTCTGAAGAATGCTTTCTCATTTGCTTTTAAAGTGAAGAGCCCTCGTTTAAAAGTACTTTAATGAAAATATGTTTTTTAACCCACGAAACGACTTCTGAAGGATTTTGATTCCTCCAAGATTAGATTTATTACAAATGCATAAACGTCTTTATGAATACATCGGATGCATTGAAAATAATAATTGCATTGAAATATTAGAATCTTATTTTAGGATACTTCAAATATTGATGCAAGTTTTTTAGTTTTGATGCTTTTTTGTTCTTTTTCAGATAGAAATCTTTATAAGTGTTACTTTAAAGATATCCAATTATCGTGGAAATGGATTTGATTTATAAGGATTCATTTTTGTATATAAAAAAAAAAATTGTGAGTTTTTGTTACGAATTTTAATGAATATCTCAAGAAGTTTTGGTTCATTAAGACACTCATTATAAACTATACAAATGTGACTGTATAGTAAAAAATAAAACTAAATTTAATTCTTAGGATTATTTTTAAAAGCATTATATTTCACTAAAGTAATTTAAATAAAATTGTATATATTGCTGCATATTATTGAATAAGTACTGAACTTAATGAGCATTTTAAAAGCAACGCAAAATCAAATTTTATTTATATTGCAAAGTTACTATATAATAAACTATTTCTACATTAATTTATGCCGAATATTATGATAAAAATATTAAAATGCACATTTTCGGCAAACCATAAAATTTTAATAAGGGGAACAGGGGCCTGATGGCAGGGTGAATGGCGCCACAGGTTTCGGATTCGGGTGCCGGCGGTGCCATGGATGTTTGTAGTGATTCGGAATCCACTTAAAACCGTAGATCTCCCGGTGCAATATGATTGTAGGGTGTTTGAAGAATGGTCGATAACCCTACCCCATAAAAAGAAAACATCTCTTGTCTCGAAATCTTCCAGTAGATAGATTGCCTTGGCCACCTATGGGGCTGCTGTGCTAATGAAGAAGATTTATTTGGTTTGTCGCTCTACACGCTACGCGATCATATTCTTATGGAAAATATATTGAATAAACCATATTAATAAAAATCCTATTCAAATAATTTGGAAGAAATTAATATTTACGGGTGATAAAGCAACTTTTAGTAAATTTAGAGATTGTTAAATCAACTTTAAAATTCATACACGAAAAAAAAAATCATCGCACGATCATTAAGTTACAAGAACTTCATTTTATGGATACTTTTTATTCTCTAAAAAAAAAAATTACTAAAAAACGTCTTTACTTTCCTTTTATAATAAATAAGGAATTTAATTCCTAACTGTAAGAAAAGTTCTTAGCGGATTGAAAAAGATTTGTTAAGTTTTAACGAGAAAAAAATGAAGAAAAGTTTTGATAAAAATCTTTACATCGGTCTGAAGAATGCTTTCTCATTTGCTTTTAAAGTGAAGATCCCTCGTTTAAAAGTACTTTAATGAAAATATGTTTTTTAACCCACGAAACGACTTCTGAAGGATTTTGATTCCTCCAAGATTAGATTTATTACAAATGCATAAACGTCTTTATGAATACATCGGATGCATTGAAAATAATAATTGCATTGAAATATTAGTATCTTATTTTATGATACTTCAAATATTGATGCAAGATTTTTAGTTTTGATGCTTTTTTTTTCTTTTTCAGATAGAAATCTTTATAAGTGTCACTTTAAAGATATCCAATTATCGTGGAAATGGATTTGATTTATAAGGATTCATTTTTGTATTAAAAAAAAAAATGGGAGTTTTTGTTATGAATTTTAATGAATACCTCAAGAAGTTTTGGTTCATTAAGGCACTCATTATAAACTATTCAATTGCGACTGTATAGTAAAAAATAAAAACAAATTTAATTCGTAGGATTATTTTTAAAAGCATTATATTTTATTAAAGTAATTTAAACAAAATTGTACATATTGCTGCATATTATTTAATAAATACTGAACTTAAATTAATGAGCATTTTAAAATTAAATTTTACTTATATTGCAAAGTTACTATGTATGACATGATTTCTACATTAATTTATGCTGAATATTACGATAAAAAAATTAAAATGCGCATTTTCGGCAAATTATAAAATTTTAATAAGAGAAACAGGGGCCTGATGGCAGATTGAATGGCTCTCGGTGCCACAGGTTTCAGATTCGAGTCCCAGCGGGGCATGGGCGTTTGTAGTGATCTGGAATCCACTTTAAACCGTAGGTCCCGGTGTAATATAATTGTAGGGTGTTTGAAGTATGGTCGACAACCCTACCCCATAAAAAGAAAACATCGAAATTTTCCACTGGCGAAAAGGCCTCAGCCATCCATAGGGCTGTTGCGCCAATGAAGAATATTTATTAGATTTGTCCCTCTACGGTCATTTTGTGCACAGTTTAACGTGGATTCCGAACCACTCACAAATATCCATGCCACAGACAAGATTCCAGGACCTGAAGCCTGTGATACCAAAGGCAAGAACGCTAGTCAATTGGCCATCAGGCCACCCCAATAAAGAAGAATAAGAGAAACAAAATTATCGGTAAAATACTATTTCGGGCATCCAATTTCACCAATTAGAAAAATGATGCCAAGCAAAGAAACTGTTTTCAAGAATTCCAATTGAAACAAATATCAATTACAATTACAGTTAAAATGTCAAGTCATATAATTCATCGTAATATATATTTAAAGCATATTTAACCAATGTGATGAGTTACACAATCAGTAGGACTTTAAATTTGGGCATACTAGTTCCTTCAACACTCGGTCTCGCTTATAGTAAAGTGATGTACTCGACTGTCAGGTCGCGGCCTGGTGGTCAAGTGATTAGTGCTCTGACCTTTGGCTCCAAAGGCTTCAGGTTCCAATCCTGGCGGTGGCATGGATGTTTGTAAGTGCTTCGGAATTCACTTGTTGCTCATGTTTTTTCACTGAGGTGAGTTTTCGACTGTCTATATCAGTAAACAGCGAATGCTTTTTAAAAATTTATTTACAAACTTTAATAGCCATCATTGAAGAAAAGATGAAAGGCTACTTTCTTTGGATTGCAGGAAAGCATAAAAGAGCGATGGACTGAAAGGTGCCTGCCATTAACATTTCACTGTCAACCATAAACACAATTTAGAGAACCTGGAAAGAAAATGGAAGTTATCAATTCAACACAAATGGCTGAACTCTTACGGCTTAATATGGAATGAAATTGGGGTGTCTCAATCCTGATATAACCTAGCGGACAAGCCTTCCATCGATTATTTTATGTAGCTTAAGCTAAAAATCTACTAAACCCATTATTATGGAACTTCACTATTCTTTTCATCTCTTGAAAAGAGATGAAATTGTTTCTTATTGGTTTAATTTTTACTGCTGCGATAATTTATTTTTGTATATTTCCATTAATTTATACATTAACTGTAAATATATTAATTTCTCCTAAGTGACCATTATTATTTAATCGTACAATAAGTCTTTTTATGTAGTATAACTATAATGTCTGGATATCAACGGAAATGACCATCCAACTTTTGAAGCTGTATTTTGTACACCCTTATAAATACAAGTTAAGTTGAATTGTTTTTAGAACAATTTTATCCTATTTCATTCTTATTGCGATTTCATTATGAATTGAAAACTGATTCTAAATTGAGCCGAATTACGCTAAATCAGACGCTTTTTCTAGAGAAATGAACTAAAGTTATGATTTATTGAACATGAAGCGCAATTTTTGGACAGTGGTATTGTTTATTAATTAACTAAATATAAAATATAACACTGTCATCACGGCGTCTGACGGAAACGTTTTAGATTCCGTTATAGATGTTCTATTTGATACATTAAGGGATAATAAATATGATGCTCTAAAAATGCTTTATTAACCAAGTTAACAGCCATGAAAGATTCTAAAACAAAACAAAACGAAACAAAACAAAAAACTATTAACTGATATAGATCTTGACGTCAAACGGCTATTTGATTTATTGCGATATATAAAAGTTTTGGCTGGTAGATCGCTAGAAAAAATCGCTTTGACTTCTGCATTTGCTTCAACAAGCAAACACAATTTTATCCATTAATGAATATTAATTGGGAATTTGGGCAGAAATGACAGATAAAATTCCTTTATATAATTAATCGGAAGCATTTTCCATTGAAAAACTGTCACCAATTCCTCATTCATTGAAAGTAAGAAAATTGTAGATTAGAAGTGACCACTACTTTACTAAGCAAAACAATGTGAAGAATTTGTTTTTCATAATAGATCACGCCAAAAGTCAAAACATTTCAGAGACCGTAGGCATCAACAGATCTAGATCATTCAATTGCAAATAAATCTATACCCCTATAAATGGGGCGAGAACAGTAAAAAGTAAATAAATGAATGGCTGGTCTTTTGAGGAGGCCAACCACTGTGACCACTTGAATTGTCGCCTCTTTCTTTTTGATAGATTGAGCCATAAAAACTATTTGATAGATACGGGATCATACTTGTTTCGGCAGAAGCGATATTGGGACGATACAGAAGCTGATGTTTCTGTTAATAGTCCTACCTAAGTCAAATGAACGAACCTCTCATTTTATGCAATTAATTTAATATCAATTAAAACTTATCGAACTCAATTAATTAATCTCAGTATTGATTTCAAAAGAAAATTTGGCTGGTAGTTTAAAGTTTGCAATATTTCAAACCTTTTCATTGTCGCCGATTTTTTGCAAATCACTGGTCTTCTAGTTGATTTCCCTTAGTTACCCAAAATAACAATAATTCACATAAATATCTAAATAACAATAATATATATCAAAATAAAAGTAATTTATATAGATGTCAAAAACTAATTCATATAGGTATCAAAATAACAGCACTAACTATCGGATATCGTTCACCTCTAAACACTCCTGGAACTAATAAAGACAAACTGTTAAATTTTCAGCTGTCGAACAGTTTTTCAGTTTATAGAGAACGCGCATACAAATAGCGTCTTTTATTCGAATTTTACCTTTTAATTGCTTAATATTGAAGAATATTGCCTACAATTTTGGAGTATTTCGTCCATTAACTTTTGTATTCAATGTCTCGGAAAAAAATGCCTTTTTCTAATCAGATGTCGAAATAAACGGAAAAAAATTCAGTCTTCAATGAACTACTGTAGGAACATCAACGGCTACATCGAATTTCGTTCAAACTACTCAATAAACACTCTTGATACAAACGTGTAAAATTTTGAGCGGAATAGGTTGATAAGTTTTTGAATCATTAGGGCCCACACATGTGAAAATCGCTTTTTTTTCATATAGATATCAAGCCTAGGGAAAACGTGCGAAGTTGGCCGGTAGAACGGCTCAGATTCAAATGTGCAAGTAAGTTCCATTGCAATAACTGCTTTCCAAGCTTTGGGTTGGTTTGCCACTATACGGTCATCGTGCGCACAGGAGGGCTAAGCAGACCGAGACCTTCAGTTTAAAGTGGATTCCAAAAAACTCACAAACATCCCTGCCACCACCAGGATTTGAACTTGAAGCCTGTCATACCACTACACTAGTACTACTATACAACACCACATCACTGTGCCTAGAGCTGAGTTGCCCATTTGATGGAATGGGTTTGAGAATGATGTGGGTGAGAAGAAGTTTTATTGGTCTCTGTGACGCTCTACGGTTATATGAGACCGGGACCAACCGTGTTTCGGAGATCCCCTACCGGGAAAAAGGTCCCAGTAGGGGATCTGAACCACTACAAACATCCATGACACAGCCAGGATTCGAACCGGATACGTGTGGTACTGAGTGCCAGTTACTAGGTCATCAGGCCCAAGCCTGTGATATGAAACTACCAGAGGGCTAGCCACTTGGCCACCAGACCACTTTCAAAGCTATGAGACTGGATGCTATTTATTGCAACGGATATAAAGCGCCTCGTATCAATAGCAAAGCTAACTGGACAGAGTTTTCCAAGTTTTCTCTTATACGCAACAGTGCGGGACACTTACCTCTAAAAGTCTTTCTGGAAGATAATGTATCCCCTTCATTGTCAGTCGGTGGCTGTGTTCCTAGCATACACAATAGAACACAATGCGGCACAAGAGACGTTTTCATAAGTTTTACAACACACAGTCACATCAGTACCTGTTATACATGAAAAATGCTTGTGTATAAAGCTTGTACTGCCAGAAAAACATGACACAAAATGCTTTCTGTCACGCACCATGATTTGCCCCACCCCCCGTTTATGCACTTTTTTATTGAAAGCAAAGCAGAATTTAAAACGGGCGAGGCTCCAACGTCACTTATTTAGTGTCGCCTCACGTTCACCTAAATCAAAAGCCACGAATATCTCAAACTCCAACGAAATTAAACCAATGCAAAGTACAAGTGTGTTTTTTATTTTATAACTAATACCAACAGAGTTAAATAGAAATTAACATTATGTATATTTATAACTTTTTATCACCATGCATATAATGTCGTTAGAATTTATCCTGATTAATGGTATATAATAACTTCATTCATTTTCAACCATTCTGACTCCCGTTTTATGTGTCCAGATTAACATAACGCATTATATCACGCTGAAAGAATTTATTATTCAAAATTAATAAATCATGTAATATAATTTCACGTGTATTTAAAAAACATCAAAGCACTTTAAATTCGTGAGTTTAGAAAATTTATAAAGTGACAAATACATGATTGTTTCCCTCTCTGTATATTTATAAGCAAAAAAGAAATTTGTTATACCAGCTATATTACTAACAATTTTTTTTCTTTCTTTCTATGTTTGTAATTTGAATTTGACAAAATTTTCATCACAATGTGTTTACATGAGACTTACAATTATCAGTTGCACACAGTTTAAAACAAAAATGTAATTTAAAAGAAAAATACCAGAAAAAAATAATATTATTAATCGTAAGATAATATCAATGCCTTTGTGAATGAAGCATAATTGACAAAATAATTGAGCCCAATCAGACTTCTCCCCCACATCCTTCCCAAACTGTATAGGGGCAAACTCAGGGTGTATAGACTGTATAATGCTCCGGGATGCGCTAAATATATTTCCTCTCGGGAGGAGGGACTATAAATTAAACGTTTCTCAGAGGCAGCGCAGGCAGCGTTGTACTGCGCTGTGGCGGGTGAGAGTCTCGAGGCTTACCGCTCATTTCTCCTGAACGCCACAGGGGGCCATTGTTGCCAGTATATAGCAGGAAGCATGATTACATCGTATTAAAATGAAATTTTCAGAAATAATTTAAATTTACTTCAAGATGGAATTATGTATTTGATGAGTAACTCTAGGTGCTAATTTTCTAACAGGTTAAATGAAGTCCAGGTTTTTGTACAGGTTAAATAAAGATTAAATAAAGTCCTACTTTCAAAATGTGGGGAAAAAAGGAGCTCTCATTACAATGAGTTCAAATTTAAATTGAAGATACTGGAAGAAGGAGGAAACGGTATGGCATCAAAGAGAAGTTCAAAAAAAAAAAAATTCCTTCCATTTTTTCCCATTCAATTTGATATAACCTTGCTGTGATGGATGGCTTTTCCATTAACAGTGTCACAACTGTTGAATGACTTCGCATTGAACACTACATATTTACGTTGTCCTTTGGATTCAAAATATCACTGGCAGCCGAATTCACTTTCTTTATGCCGCTTACAACGCCATCTACTAATACACTTTGGAACGTTTTTGGATGCCTTACCATTTCCTCCTCTTCAAGTATCTTCAGCTCAAATTTGAACTCACTGTGACGAGTGGTTTTTTTTTTTACAGCATCTTGAAAGTGCGACTTTAATTATAATCCCCCCGTATATAATATGTAAACGATGAAATTCTAGATGAATGTTTATGAAAAAAAATATTAAGAATAATTTCCTTCATTGCTTGCTTGCACTTCACCAGTAATTTCATAAATAAACAGCCTACGGTAATGAATAGAGTTAAATTATTTTTAATTCATACAGCAAGTTTTATAAAAGGCGAAAAGAAAGCATCAAATTGTTATTATTTTGAATTTGATTCAGGTTTCTGTGAGAAAGGACATCCAGAAATGCCGGAATGCATTTTCTGGAAATTGTTTTAAGGATTCCTTTTTTTTATGAAATGGATTTATAAAAACTTTTTCGACCGACACATCGCACCGAAATCTAATTAACAGAATAAAACAATGTCGCAAACTTTAAAGCTCCACTAATTCCGCCTCAACACATCAGGCACCGGAAAAAAAAGAACATTTCTCCTAGTTAGATTAGGGAAGTTGATCTTTAAGAAAACACAGAAATACATCCAGGATTTTCGTTCATCTTTGGTCACAGAAAAACTTCGTTTTAGAGGACAGTCTCCTTCGTGTAGTCTCCTTAAAAGTTAAAGAAATGTAATAAATGTGTATGTAAATGTAATAAATATCATAAATTCAATGGATTCTATTGAAGGTAATGAAACGTAATAATGTACTACTGTTCCCAAAAAGCAAAACAAATTATTTTTTTTTCAAAAACTCTTATCTTTTCTTCCAAATTTATATCATCGTCTTCAAAGTAATCCCCTCCGGACACAATGCCCTTATGCCAACTTTTTTTCCAATCCTCAATGCATGCTTAAAAGTCATCGGCAGGGATGGCCTTCAAAGCAAGCGGCGATTCACGTTGAATCTCTTCAGTCGACTCAAACCGGTGTCATTGAAGTGGTCTTTTGAATTTAGGGAATAGCCAGAAGTCGTACGGTGCTAAATCAGGGAAATACGGTGGTTGTGTAACGACATGGGTTTCATTTTTGGTGAACAAGTCACGAAAAATCAATGCAGTGTGAGCCAGCGCATTCAGTGTTTTCGGTACTCATCGAGATTTGACGCGTTTGAGGCCCAAAATGGAATTGACCGATCCTTTTGAAATTCCAACATCATCAGCAAGGTCTCTAATTGTAAATCGCCGGTTTGCAAGCACCAAATCTTTAATTTTGTGTACGTAAGCTTCGTCGGTTGAGGTTGATGGTCGACCAGAGGGCTTTTCGTCTTCAACGCGTTCTCTGCCTTCCTTGAACTGTTTATAACACTTTTAAAAAAAAAGCTAAAAATTTAAGTTTCTCTTCATGAGCATTTGCCAGCTTTTATGTTAATTTTTCTTCACGATTTTTTCTCTCGTTCCAGTGTCGTGAGCGACGCGAAATTCAAAATTTTAATGGATAAGGCGTGCTTAATAACAATATTATTATGAGAAATGTAAACACATTAAAAATTTAAGTCTAATCTCATATTTTTTTTAACATGTTGGTTAATTTAGCTTAAAGTTTCGTAATAGAAAAAAAATTGTTATCTATGCCAATATTTAAAGATATTAATGAGTGGTCATTAGTAATTCTTTCTGAAATGTATTAATAAGTTATAACATAAATTTTAAGTTTGATTAGCTTGAGTTAAACACGAAATAAAGTAGATTAAAACACAGAAAAACGATATAAATTTTAAAAACATTTAGATATTTTAAAGAATGTCTTGAATTTATAGGATATTGCAGAAACATTTCTTTTGAGTGAAATTTGTCATAAAACTTGGAAACACGATTCAATTCGGAAGAATTCAGTTTTAGATGAACAAGTATCGAGATAAAAAAGCAATTTCAACAAAAGAAATAAGAACGAACAACAGCTAGATTGAAGGCAATATTTGTTACAAGTTCGAAATCAAAATCCTATTTTATTCCATGCTACAGCAACAATATGTCATGAAGACAAGTACAGGATCAAACAAAGAAATAAGTATTTGGGAGAAGTCTCTGTAGTAACTTTAATCAAGATCATGAACAGTATTTCTAAATCGGTGACGTGTAGTTATCCATGTCCGTATTTCTTTCTGGGAAAAGATTACCTTTTTCAAAGCGACCTGTTGGAAGAACTGTAAGATTTCAGAATGGAAATAAAGTAATTTTTCATTTGAAAATACTACGTATAGTTACATAGCATATAGACTGATTAGAGCGAGTTCTTATATGACAGTAAACTTTTTTTTTCATTTGGACATCCTATCATTTTGATAAAATTTATAAAAGAAATTGTAATTTCTTTAGACTTTTAAGCCTGAAATTTTTTGAATTTCAATAAAAACTGGAATTAATGTTATTAAGTTTGAAGTTTACTATATAAAAAGTTTGTTGTACTCTCCAATTAGTGCCACTCCATGTCCTGCTACATAATTTACCTCTATTAACGAACAAGCTATTGTTTTGCTTTCCTTGTAGGAATAGTCATTTCATTCTGTTCTGTTCTATTCTATTAAACAAGATTGGCTAATAGTGTAAAAACAGCGTTGTTTTATTTATTATTAAAATATGCATATCTGTCTTACGAACTACATATGGATAAACTCGGGCTTATAGCATTATCCTCATCTACTATCTTTAAAGCATAAACTATTTTACCTTTCTCGAAAAACATAGTCGACAAAAAATGCTAGGTCAACAAGTTCCTGTGATAAATAATATAAATGTATAAATAATATAAATAATTTAAATATAATATAAATAATGTAAATTCATACTGTTTTTAGATAAACAGATAGCAGACAAGCTGTTAGATTTTGCAAGTAAACAAGCAGACGCTGCTTGAAGCCAGTTATTCAAAAAAAAAAAATTTCACAATAATAAAAATAGCGAATACCAAATATAGCGAAATCCAAATTCTTTATGTTTGAACATTATAAATTGATATCGGAATAAATATATTTTAAGCGAATAAATTGATTTTCTCATCCTTCGAATGATACGGAATTCTAAAGTGTTTTTTTTTCTGTGAAGTTATAAATAATATATTCCTGTTTTGCAAACTTCTAGAATTATTTTAGCGAGCTCTAAAAGTTTTTAATAATTATCTCAAGTCGATTTTCTTGAAAACTCATTGACATCTGATGCATTGTTGATGATTGTTTCATGAATTGAAACAGGGTATAGCAGTTTTAAAATCAATGTGATGGATTGAGTTCGAAGAATTTTTAAATCATTTGATCATCAGCATGTCACGTCTTATTTAAACCACAGCCTTAAAAACAACTGCCTCAAATATGATTTCGAGAAAATGATGATGAAAAATCAGCTTTTACTGAATACTGTTTTTCATAATTCTGTGCTTACTGAAGTTATAGAAAATATAAATGTTGTATTAGAGCAATAGTTTTCCATGGTTCTAGTATTTCGTAAATACTGGTAAACATTGCTTCTGCTGTTCCTTATAGAAGGTGTTGAAATTGAAATGTATTTGAAATAATTGATTGATGGCTATCTTTGAAACAATTATTTGTAATTGATCAGCATTTTCACTACTTGCAATGTCTTCTAAAACCTTCCAGTCTCAATGAATAGCCAAAGTAAGAACAATCGAGAATTTTTTAAAAAGAGTTTTCTGAGTTTTTTTTTCTATTTTCTCTTGAACTTTTGAACCACAGCAACGTTATTGTTTGAAATATTCATCCTATTTCTTTATTTGGGGGTGGAGGAGTATCACTTCTTTGTTTGTGAAAACTTTCTAAAACGAACTACTTTTACCTTCAGATACATTTGAAAGAATTTATATTTGTTCAAATAGCAATATTTTATTTTCATTATGTTCTTTCATTTAAAAAAACAAATTTTTTTTGAAGTATCATAATTAGTATAAGATTCACATTGTGAATTATTTTCGGAAGCACGTTTCACATTCAGTTGTACATAAATTATTTTTCAGTTAAGGTAATTAGACCTCACTGCAACTTTTTGTTGATGTCATAAAACATTTATGTCTTAAGCTGCATTCGAAAACGACTCCCGTTTAACTGTGTATACTTCCTACTATTACTATTTGACAGAGGCAATGTAAGCGAAAGTATTAAACACTTTGATAATGCTAATTCACTGTTATGATACTTACATGCCGTTTGATTAGTTCTACTGTAAACATGACCAAAGTCTAGAGATATTAATTACATTCAATATAGCAGTTGACTACAATGTGAGCGTCTAGACACGACACTCCTGTCAGTAAACAAAGGCTTGTTCTGAGTTGAACTTGTAGTGGAGGGAAATGAAAACAAGAGGTAGCATGTTCTCCTACACTCAAGCAATTGTTATCGATTATTATTGATGTGTTTGCGAATTTTATGTAAAGCCTATTCAGATTCGTAAAACTTCTTTACAAAATTTTAAGCTTGATAGTGAACATTAAAACTCATTTTTAAAATCGAAAACTTTTATAGAAATTCTTTTTTAGGCCATAAAACGAAATGGGAATGTGCGCCATCAAAATTTCAAAAGATTTTTAAGGACCATCCAAATATTGAGGCTTTTTTATTATTCAGAACGATGAAAAGGTAAAAATCAAGATAAAGGTTAAAAATCAAGATGAAGCCTTTCAAAAGATTTAAAAATCATTCAGTGTTTATTCCACGAATTTAGCAGCTCTCAAACTCACCCGACTAACCCGATCTAAACTGTTCCGACTAATTATAGTAAAAAAATGAAGCAAATATTTCCATTAAAAAATAATAGTTTTTTTACCAAACAAGACACGTACGAAAAAAAAAAAATTGCTTATGTATAATTGTGGTATGCATTTAGTTTCTTATTAAAAAAGAGTTGCTATTGGAATGAAAAAAAAACCCTATTTTTATTATTTAAATTTCGCATTTTTAATTCAAATATCTGCATTGAGATACAGTATAAAAGTGCGAGACAATCAAATTAAAAAAAAAACACAAGATATTTTTTATTTCAAAGTGTTCAATTGCAATTTGAAACTAATTAATTATATATATATATATTTAAGGCTTAGTTTTCTTTCAGTAGTAAATGTTTTTAAAATTCGCATACGACAAAAAAAATACATTAAGCGATTCAATTCAATTAAAAAAAGAATTATTATTAATTATTAAACGAATTTCAGTGTATCGCGTGTAAACATGCTTTACTGGATGAATACACATGAGGGTATACCAAGTTCGATTGATGGGAGTATACCAATGTTCAATAACCCAAGAAATTTATGAAGCAAATGCTCAGAACACTAAAAGAATAGGAGTTGTGCACTTTAGAATTCCGCTTCCTTGCGGTTTTCGCCAAATCCCTTCCTGAATAACCAAAAGTAACTAAATGCTGCTATTTTGGCGATTGAAATTGTGAAGATCCCGGACATGTTTAAAATCCTGCAATGCATGATGAATTTTAAGTAATGTATAACATTTTATAACGTTAAAGTTTCGTTAATAACAGAAAAAGGCTGTCATTGTTTTTTATTTTAATGGGCAGAGTTCCGTGTCAAAAAGGGGATGAAATGATATCAGGAATGCGTACATCAAGCGAGAGATAAACGATTGCTGGACGTGTCAAAGAATGTATGCAAGAGTAACGTGTCGAAGAGTGTACCGGGTATGTTGGTGATGTCTTTCGCAGCGGCGGCTATCGTGGCCATGAGATTCGACAGTGTCTTGATAGATGCCTCATAAAGGAGTGATGTAAAACTCTCCCAAAAGACTGAATCCAAAGGATTAAATTCCAATGTACTTAGTGGCCAAGCAACAGGTTCCAGCGCTGCTAGTTCATTTTCCAGGATATGTAGCGTAGATATGGCTAAGCATCGCGTTAGAAATCTGGTGGTGCACCACCATACAAAATTCACACGCTTTGGTAGGCACACCACCATAAGTATATTTTCGCGCATTTCACCGATTCTTAGGAGCTTGAGATACCTAAGTTTGCAATGACAATTTTCATTCCTCCAAGTTTGTCATCCCTTCTTAGTGAAAACCCTTCTATGTATTTTTTACATACTTACTGCATGCTTACGAACTTAAATATGAAAGACCAGTACTAAATGCGTCTCATGATCATCCTGCATTACATTAATCTTTTGATGGATTTTATATGAAAATTTTAATTCATTATTTATCTGATTTTATTTTGTACTGAATTTTACCATTTCTAGCAACTGAATTTTTAGCTTTTAACCATTTCATTTTATCAGAATTTAAAAAGCACTGTCGTTTGGCTCAGCATGGACCCTTGAACATGGAATCTGACCCTTGTGCCATAAAACTCCAACCAAAAAACCAACCAATTAAATTAATCATCTAACAACAATACCACGAAAAACTGCTTCTCTTTCATATCTGATCTCGTTATAGCTCTGTGGTTCTCAAACTTTTTAGGATTTATTACTTCACAAGGAATAATTATTAATCTATTACCTTTAAATAATTTCATGGATCACGAACACTTTAAAAATTTAAATTAACTTCGATTAACATATAGATTTCTGACAGTTGTCATACAAGCTATTAGGATCTATCAAAAACAAGTTAATTTTGTAAAGTGAATCTTATTGTTTCATTTAATTGTTTCGAAATATACAAATGAAGACAAGAAAACCTAGAAAACGAATTGTTAGAACCATCCATATATTTAATAGTAGCCGGAAAAAACAAGATAAATTCATTGATTTTATGTTAAAAAATTGTAAATAACGCAAAATAACACTTAAAGACAATTAAAGACAAAATACAATTATTAACAATTTATATGAATTACAATAATAATAAATTTTTTTAAATAACAAATTACCGTCTTAACAACATGTTAACTGATGAATGATAATACTACAAGAATTACATTAATTAATCGATTAAAAACTGAATTAAATTTTTTTAATGATTAAAATAATAGAACATGCAAAGTATAACCATCATCAGAACAAAAAATCTCGCCAAAGAAACTAAATAAATAATAATAATAAAAACTGGGACATGGCAGCAATCGTTAGTATTCTAAAATTCAAAAAAATGTTCACTCCTCTGTCTTCAGAGGACATCGGCCTGCAGAGCTGATTCCAGGTACGCCATATTGAGCTACAACTAATGTTCTAGCTCAACATGGCGTATTCCAAAAGCAGTATACAGCAATATGGAACTCATATGAATCGTTTTATGAAATTCAACATAATTTTCTCAGCACAACCGAATGATTACATAGACATTTAAAACGGGTCTTCGGAAACCGTTCTTTATTTATGACAAGAGTTATTAAGGTTTCGTTCTTAGACCGAAAGCAATCTAGAGTTGGATTTTAATTAAAAGTAGTTATTTTAAGCATTTTGTTTGGTTTATTCCCCAAATATATTAAAATGAACCTTAAGAACTTCAATAAGTTTGCTTGTGCATGCATTTTTAAGAAAGCTAACAATTCTAAGCATATTAATTCTCAGAATACTGTTTATTCTTTTTATTCCAGATTCCCGTAGCCACATTTCTCTTTCTTAATTAAAACTTTCCCTCCAAATGAATAAATAAACGCAGCCAGCAATGCAATAGTGAAAGTTCGAAATTTTAGTGTTTAAGCATGAAATCCAATCAAATTGAAGACATCATTTTATTCCCCTGTTGTCTTGTAAGAAAATGCGCTTTTTAATTAAGATGCAATTTTGTACAAGTTAACTTTCAGCCACATTATAAAGATTTGCGTTAAAAATAACGCAGGGGTAAATTTAAATAATCATTTTACAAATTTCTATTCTTTTTGGTGAATAAAATTTTAATTCACTAAATAAAAGCAATTAATTTAAAAAAAAGTTTATTGGGAGTTAAAACATGAAAAAAAAAATTAGTTTTATAAACTTTGTTTTAAATTACCTTATGAATATGATTTGTAAATTTCTAATTATAAGCTATTTAAAAAAAAATAAAATTCCTAATTAAATTTTATCAAACATGCTTATTTAAAACATTTAATGTTAAGTATATTTCACGTTTTATCATGGCAAGATAATCAGTAAATGTAATCAGAATTTCAGCTTTGTTAGAACCACATAATAGCACTTTTTCATGTCAAAGAAATAGATTCTTCAATTCATATTCACTCTATCAATTACAAATAAAAGAAAATTTATATTATTATTTCAATAACAGCTATTTATAACAGTCCTCCCAGTAAGGCATTATCTTCCGCTCATCTCCCATTAGTGGGCTGTCCGTGGAGTGCATAAGTGGAACATAAAACCCAAGATGCAGATGTTCATTTTAAAACAATTTAAGCATGCCTTCCTCTGTTATAAGATATTTTCCTAGTATGATTATTTACTTTCTAGACTTAATGCTTCTTAAGCCGCATTCGTACCAAGGCGTTAAATGTCAACCTATCACAAGTCTCAGCAGGCGATAGCTAAGGCTTGTGATTGGCTGATGCTTCATTCCTAGCCGTTCAGTACTTAAATGTAAATGCAGCTTTACCCAATAAGGACATATAAAAGGCGTGCAGTAAAATGTTAACAAATTATGCTTGAATAATTCTATATTGATTGAATTTTTTGTGCTGGTTATTAAGGGGTTAGTAAAAAGGGCTCAGTTTTGAATAGGCTATCCCATACATTTGCTGCTTTCAGAAACGATACGGATGTCAGAGTTCTAGATGACCATTGTCACCATGTGTATAATTGTCTCCCATTGATACTGCCTTGAGCAGGGGTATTTTGTGTTTTTTTCCTCCATACGACATGCAAATGCGAGCCATATATTCATAAAATTTTCCCTGAAGGCAATGTTCGTTTTCCATCATCCATCGATGGACACCATCCATAAATTGTCAATCTATTGATAGATCATTCATCGATGGATACCATCCATAGATTGTTTTCCTCCATCATTCATTGATAGACACCATCAATAGATGGATTTCGTCCATCATTTATCGATGGACACTATCCATAGAGTGACTTCATCCCTTATCCATCATCCATCGATGGATACCATCAGTAGATTGACTTCGTCCATCATCCATCAATGGACACCATCCATAGATTGTCTTCATCCATCATTCATCGATGTACACTATCCATTGATTGACTTCATCCATCATCCATCGATGGACACTACCCATAGATTGACTTCATCCGTCATCCATCCATAAATGCCATCCATAGATTGACTTCCTCCATCATCTATCAACGGACACCATCCATAGATTGATTTCATCCGCCATCCATCGATGAATACCATTCATAGATTGTCTCCATGCAACATTCATCGATGAACACCATAAATACAGTATCTTCATCCACCATCCATAGATTGACTTCACCCATAATTCATGATGGAATGACACATGAATAGAATACAAAAGTCTCCAATGTGCGACAAATTAAATACAATCTATAAATGGTAAGCTTAAATTTTAGGTAATTTTTTTTAAAAAAAGATTTAAAAATTATATATCTTTGCGAGTTATTCCAATAACGCATTCACATGCTATTCATTAGAAATTTTTTGGAGGTTAAGTAATACTCCACCTTGGAGTTAAGGTGATTTTTTTATTTGTCAGCATTGGCGACAGTTATTGTCAGTGTCTTTTGTGTTTCTTTGTTTTATAATCCATAAAATGTACTGCTGTTATTTTGGCAATAGCAATAAAAATAAGTTACTAAAGAGATCACCTTGTGGATTCAGTCCCTAAATCTATCTTGTGGGTACAAAATCATTAAGAGGAAATTTTAATTCACGGTTTTCATGTTCTTACTCATTACTTCCACTTTGTTTGTTTTTTAAAATAGGCTAGTAAATTTCACCTTTCCTTAGAGTGGATGTGAAATTTGTCAAGACGTTGTAAGGAAAATAATCTGCATTCGAAATAATTGTCGAATATTTCAGAAGTTAGAAAATCACAGAGGAATGACTTTATAAATAGCTGCAATTTAATTAAAATCTTTTTCTCGTGAAAAATTATTTAACTCTCTCTCCAGTGTTTTTATCAATATTTGGTCTTAACTAAACAAAATTTATATAGATTAAAAGACAAAGTTGTGTGGTATTGGATCCCCCAATATCGTGACATCGGGATATTACTGATTATACTACTGTGCCCAAAAAGTAAGACCAATTTTCAATTTAAATTCCCGGGGCTTATGGAATTTTAATTTTTTCTTCTTTTTTTAGATTGCTGGTACTGTCCTTGACATCTGTGTGAAATTTGACGTCAAAATATTCTTTAGTGTTCTGAGTTCTTTAGTGTTCTGTTTTTGAAATGTCGGAATTAATTGAGGAAAGAACTTGCATTCAATTTTGTTTCTGGAAACGTATAGAATGTTGCAGAAGGCATTCGGTGAGCATTAGTATATCGGAAAGAAATGTTTAGAAGTGGTATAAACAGTTCAAAGAAGGCAGAGCAAGCGTAGAAGATGACGAGCGCTCTAGTCGACCATCCACCTCAAGCGACGAAGCTCACGTCCAAAAAGTTAAAACTTTGGTGCTTGCAAACCATCGATTTAAAATTAGAGACCTTGCTGACGATGTTGGAATTTCAAAAGGATCGGTCAATTCCATTTTGGCCTCAAACGCGTCAAACCTCGATTGGTACCGAAAACGCTGAATGCGCCAGCTCACACTGCATCGATTCTTTGGGACATTTTCGCTAAAAATATCGTTCCCCAACCACCATATTCACCCCGTGAGACTTCTGGCTATTTCCTATTCCGGAGAGGATTACTTTGAAGACGATGAAGTAAATTTGGAAGAATAAATAAAGAATTTTTGAAAAAAAAAAAAATCGGTTTTACTTTTTGGGCACAGTAGTAAACAACTCCAAGGATATAATACTTTACAATACTTTCTACTTTGTTAAAAATGGAAAATTCTTATTCGAAGCCTATGGTTAGAAATGGATCTTCGAAGCAGTTTGGCTCTCGGGTTCTTTCCCGAGAGGAGGACAAATAGAACAACATGGCAGACGGCAGGAAGACATGCGAAAACCGAATTCAACGAGATTCAATTAGAAGCCTCGAGTTTCAACGCACGTCGAAACTGGTTTTTTAATTAAAGAACTAACTGATTAGGAGCATTAAATTCCGCGCAAGTGTTTCCCGCAGTACAATGGTCCTTGGCAGTCTTTTATTTTATTTTTTTGTTTCTCTTCTAACAAAGGACTGATGGGGCAGAAGGCAGTCGCTCATTTGGGTCGAGTTGAACGAAATTGGATTATACGCCGCGAGCAACATCACTGCTCGGGGCTGGACGCACGACTTGTTTGAGGAATTACTTCAGTGTAAAGGATTTGGGTAACAATGCATGGCAACTTTTACACAATTCGCTCGTAAAACGTACACGAAATGATCCGGCTATTACGGGAATTGCACCGGCGCTCTCCAGAAAAGAGCAATGAATCACTCCCGGAATGGAGCGAACGAATCAATTCGTAGAGAAATTTTGCCGGAGACTTTAGAAAAGAGATTTTTATTGAGACCGGCTTGGAAATTTCTAAAGGGAATAATGGCGGGTGTAAAGTCTTCGGAGAAAGTAATTAGTTGTCTATTCCAAAGAGTAAAGGAATCGGGTTCAAATTTTTACCAACTATACCGACAGGATTAAAATGGCCGTTTTCGATTTACTCTTTTTCAAGAAAGTACTATAGTTAGAATTCTTAATCGTTTTGTTGCATATTAAATATACATTCTATATTACATTACATTACATTACAATAATCTTAATTCATGTTATTTATTGTTTTATAATTTTATTTAATCATGTCGCCGTGTAAAAGCACAAAATACAGGGTGATTATAATTAAAGTTCCCATTTCAAAATGCTATAAAAAAAAAGAACCACTCTTCACAATCCGTTCAAATTTGAACTAAAGATATTTGAAGAAGGGGGAAATAGTACGGAATCAAATAAAGTTCCATAGTGTATTAATAGATAGCGCTGTAAGCGGCATAAGGAAAGTGAATTCGGCTGCCAGTGATAGTTTGAATCGAAATGACACCGTATTTGGCATGAGTTGCACGTTAAGCAAACGGTAGTGTTCAATGTGCTGGATTGTTTCGATTTTTTGACGGAAAAAATGACTTCCAAGTCATTCAACAGTTGTGACACTGTTAGTGGAAAGCTCGTCCACCACGGTGAGGTCATACCAAATTGGATGGGAAAAATCGGTGGAACTTTTTTTGATGACCTATCGTTTCTCCCTTCTTCAAGTATTTTTAGTTCTTTTTTTAGAGCATTTTGAAAGTGGGACTTTAATTATAATCACCCTGTAAATTCTACAAAATAACTATTAGATATTTATTTTGAAAAAATATTTCATTTATATAGCATTGCATCTTGGTAAATTAAATAATTTGAAATGATGAAAAACAAATTCAATTTACAATTAATTACAGAATGAAATAAAGCAATTTTATGTAAATTATGCGTATTAATTATCAAAGGTACTGTTGAAATAACTATTTTTATCTTATTTCGATTTAATTATTTTTTAATTTATAGCTAAAAATATTTATTTGCTTAATAAATTATAGGTATCAGGTCTCCCTAAGACTTACTTTCGTGTAAAACATTTCTTAAATCATAAAATATTGATATAATGTATTTATTTTTTATTTCAAAACATCATATATTCATAAAACCCTGTACTTTCTGCTTATTAAGGAAGAAAATATTGGATAATAAATCGTTTATTTCTTAACAACCATTTATGTTCCATTGTAATAATTTGTGCTTGTTTTTAATGGGTTAACATCCCCACAAAAGGACGAATGTAGATTTTCTGAAAATGCATGCCATAAAACCTTTTCAGGACACCCTTAAAAAATTAAAAAAAAACTAAAACAGAAAACAAATCAGCGCCCATTATTTCTTTCATGAAAGAAAAGTCTTGTTCACACTTGTTTTTTCAGTTTTTGCTGCTTGTTGACATTTTTATGGGCCTAATTAATCGTTAGTAACATGCTGGAATGATAAAAAAAATTTCTAAAAGAAAATATTCTGTTTTGTTATTTGCATTTGTTTTCGAGTCTGTTTTTATTATCAGAGGGCAATAAATCACAATAATTACAGGCTAAAAACAAAATATGATAACTTCTAGGTAATTTTCGTGCCACAGTTCAAACATTTTAATTGTAATTGCTTATTTTTATTAATTTAATTTTAAAAAAATTATTATAATAATACTGTGTACAAAAAGTAAGACCCATTTTCAATTTAAAATTCCCGGGACTTATGGAATTTCACTTTTTTTTTCTTTTTTAGGTAAAAGGGAACCATCCTTCTTAGCTGTGGGAAATTTTGAGTCAAAATATTCATTAGTTTGATTTACGCTTGGCTTTGTGATATGCTAAAACTGATTCCGGTGATTTTTGAAATGTCTGAATGAATTGAGCAAGAACTTGCCTTAAATTTTGTTTGGAGAAACGTATAGATTGTTGTAGAAGGCATTCTGTGAGCATTCCTATATCGGAAAGAAATGTTTAGAGTACCATATGCCCGGGAAATTTAAATTGAAAACTGGTCTTACTTTTTGGACACAGTAGTATACTTAGTTTTAATGAAGATATTAACTTTAATAATATTTATTTTGGTTAATAATTTGTTTAGGCAGAAATGCATCCACTAAAATAGATTAAAACTGAGAATTAAGATACATACCATAATAAGATCTTTTTAATGCAAGCATTTTATGAAGAATCATTTTGAAAAATATTACGACTCATTAATTAAAAAGTTGTATGAATTTCAAACAAAATATTTCTCAAAATTAAACGAAAACATTTATTTTATTTAAATAATTACAAACGTTAATTTAATTACGTAACAAATTTCAATTACAGTTATTTTAAGTTTTAGTTGGGTTTAAGTGTTTTATTACGGAAAAGAAAATTTATTTCAATGATAAGAAATGTTTTATAATTAATTAGTTATTTATCTTGAAAATGAACTAAATGATTTTTATTAAGCCTTGTATACAGTTTTTCTCCCTGTAAAATATGTCTGTGCACACAATCAAATATTTAATTAAGATATATGAAATACAATTAAATATGTATGGATTTTCTCTGGAATTGTTAAACAAAAAACAAATATATTCCCTCATTAATTAAAATGATGCTGATGGTGCTTTATAGCCGAAAGTTTCAAAATTGCACATTAGTTTACTTGTGGCACTTTATTACTTGTTTAAAATAGGTAAATTTGTCATTTCAAAAAGGTAGTTTATTAATTTGATTAATTTTCTCATTATTATGCCAAAAAGAATAAATATATTAACAATTAATAAAAAAATAGTAAGTAAAAAATTAATTATACAATGTAACAATTAATAATCTTGGCCTTGGGGAAAACAGGTTTCAGTTTCGAGTTCCGGCGGTGCTACGGATATTTATAGTGGTTCGGAATCCTCTTCAAACCGTAGGTCCCCGTCTAATATGACAGTAGAGCGTTTTGTAGGGCTAAAACCCTACTCCGTGAAAAATAAACATATCGTGCCTCGAAATCTGATAGTAAGCAGTTTGCCTTGGTTCACCATGGGCTGTTGAGTCAATGATGAGGATGATGATGAGCTTTATTAGTGATTTAGGTTAGGATTATAGGATAAGGTTTATGATTATTTTTATTGCTAATTATCCTCTTAAAATGAAACTTTAATGAAAGAAAAATTGATTTTATTATTTGGTTTGGCATTTTTTAAACTATTTTTTTATATAAGTAAGAATTTAGCGAGGCAGCCAAAAAAATAATAATTTATTATGATAAACGATTATCACTTTATACTATATATATCCATTGAATGTTAACGCTAAATGATCAATAAAAAGACACTTAACACTTTTTTACTACACATGTAGAAAATTCATTATACTTTCGATTGTCGATTCGAATAAACGATTGTCCGTTTGCCAGGACATAACGGACAATCGTTTTTTTTTATCAATTAGATAAAAAAAATGGCTTTATCACTGTTATTATTTTGAGAAAAAATTGATTTTTAATATAAAATTGATATTTGTTAAATATAGTGAAGCATATAAAACATATCTATTTAAAGAGTTTGGTTTTAGTTAAGGAATTTTAATCAATATTTTGAATAGGTTCATAAATGATCATTTAAACTGACTGAAGGTACAGCGCAGATAATGCATTCGGAAATTTAGACAACCATTATAAAAGATATTCAGGTTAGTGGTCAAATTAGTTTACAATTTTAGTGCAGTATTACTGCAGTTTACAACTGTATGCAGTTCGCAAGCTTTGCATGGACTCAAGACTCCTTCCCAAGGCAAAACATTCTTAGTAATTAATTGTTCCCAAATGCATTGCTGAATAATTTTCAACTTACCTTGGCATTCCAAATCTCTGAAGAAATCCCTTTTGAAATTGTTCGCTAATTTTTTTTCCTTTTTTATATTTCATTTATATTTATATATTTTTTATATTTCATTTTTAGTGTTATATATTTCTTTATAATGTGCGTTTACTATCATTATTACTTATATTATCCATATTTACATGTAAGAATGATAGTAAACACAATAACAATAACGTATTAAGTTTAAATTTTTCACTCTAAAAATGTCTATAGGGGGTCTAAATGTAATATGGAGATATATAATTTTATATGAGGCTATCGAGTTATGATACATTTTCAAAGTGGCCCGCAAGATCATTTGGGTTGGCCACCCTGTCCTAAATAATCGATTCGTCCATTTTTGCCTTTAACCGGATGTTTGCCATTCCACCAAATATCCGGCAGAATCACAAAAAGTAGCGAATTTGAATCGAATAAATTGACGCACTCATCGCTACAGCATAGAAAATTTAGACACATAAAAACAATCCTGTTCTGGAGAGGCCTGTAAAACTCAAGTGGGTGAATTCAAAACGAATCAGAAATGATTTCTCTGAACGTTTAGTAATTTTATTCATTTGAATAATTAAAAAGCTCCAAAAGTCGAACGAATCGTTACCATCTCATAATGAATTATGGAGGTTATCATTTCCCCCCATGCAATGCATCCCTAAACACTCAATTTGTATTCAGTACGTTAAATATTTATTCCGGGCATGTAATATTCATTAGAAGCAAATGTTTTGATAAACGGAGAAGTCATAAAATATTTCTGCGTCGTTTATTGGAAACCTTTATTTAAATTATCCGAGCTCCTGTCCTTCGCCGTTCAGATGCCTTTCGCGAATTTACGAATTTAAGACGTCCTTGATGTGATGAAATCAAATAATTGCAGAACCAGTCATCGTGAAGACGTTTTGGGAAATAATAAAAAGATAATCAGGATTTATGTTGGTGATTTCACAGAAGTCATTGAAACAGAAGTGGATTAGCCTTTCTCAGAAAAAAAAAATATAATAACGTCTTAGTAATTTGAGATGAATATTCAAAGATAAAATCGTCCTTTTCTGTTCACGGTTATTTTTGACAAGACATCGTTTGCGCAGCGGTACATCAGATTCAGGATTGTTCAAGAACCGGAATCCATTGCAACCAGTATTTTGATACCGCAATAAAAAAACTAATATCTTTAAGAAAAGTTAGAAAATAGGGATCATATCTTCTTCAAAAATAATTTATTGCTTAAGGATTCATCGGGCCTATCCTAAGTTATAGGATCAAATTATCCGAACTAAGTACTCTGAGTTCTGAAACACGTAGCGATAATCTTTCTTTAACATTTTTTGGCATATAACAATATATCATTTACCACTTCAAATAGTGGTAAGCTTACACTTATTAAAATCGATTCTATCAATGCTTTAGCCATTATATTGGTCATTTGTAAATATAATTATAAGATATGTGTGTTGTTTCTTATCCCACTTGGCCGACAGCAACAACTAGACAAAGTCCATGAGCCCATGGTCATGATAAAGGGTTCTTTTTGTCCTTGATCTTGTGGCACAAAGATATGGGAGATCCAATGGGAGAAGTCTGACTTTACCTCATCCGGTTATATCCCTGGGCACTGGGTACTCATTTTAGTCGCCTTGGCTTTAGTCGCATGGGCTACAGTGACTATTCTAACACGGACCCATACAGGTGAATTATAAGATATGATAACACCAATCAACTTCTTCATGTCTAGTAAATCAAAAGACAGTGGCTTGCTTAGACCTACATTCAAGGCCTATCCTACAACCTTGAAAGGATCTACATCTAACGAAGATTCTTTTCAGTGTAGGATAGAATATGAAACGAATCGTTGTAATGGAGAAATTATATTTAATTCTAATTCTAATGGACAATTTTAATGGTGAAATTATATTTAATTTTTAAAAATAATTGTTTTAAAAGCCTTGTTGAATTATAAATATAACTCAATAATTCAATACATTGGAATTGTACTAGTTATTTTAATGCTAGAAACCTGGCATGAAGTCATTTTCCATTGATAGGAAAGATATATAGTAGATTCAAAGCTAAAAAAAGCACTACAGCATACTAGACCAGAAAATAAAAAGGGTTGGCAGATTTCTGTTTCAATATTTTCCACGAGGGGCCTGAATGGCCGAGTGGCTAGCGCTCTGGCTCTTGGTACCACAGGTTTCGGGTTCAAGTCCCGGCTGTGCCATGGATGTTTCTAGTAGTTCGGAATCCACTTTAAGCCGTAGGTCTCGGTCCTAATAGGAGCGTTGCGGGGGCATTGTTACTCCGCGTTCGTATCTTCAAGTTACAAGCTCCCCCTGGGTAATTCAAAGTGATTAACGTCTGTGCAGCGCTTGCCTTAAGGCATCCAAGACCAAGCTGTATAAGTGTTTGCCAGCTGCATTAGAACAAAAAAAAATATTTTCCATGAACTCATCAATCAGATTTTTCATCTTTTTTGAAATGCACTCTGACATTCCCTCATCGTTCAACGAAGTAAATCCTAATTATTTTTATTCGGAAAACTTAACTTTCTAAAACATTTTGTGTCATTGGTTCGGCAATCATTACATTTCATCACATCACGAGCGCTTAGATTTGAGTTGTGCTTTAGATTTTCAAGAGGAAAAGATTCGAGCAGTCTCAAAGCACATATCACATATAGCAGTATATCATTTACCATTTTAAATGGTGGTAAGCTTACACTTATTAAAATCGATCACATCAATTTTTTAATGATTATATCGATTGTTTGTAAAGATAATTATAAGATATGTTTGCTGTTTCTTATTACACTTGATCGACAGCGACATCTAGACCTGGGATGGGCAAACTAAGGCCCACCGGAATGTTCTATCCGGTCCGCGGATAGAATTTTAATTTGCCGGTCCGAAGCAAATTAAAAGAAATATAGATTTATATATTATACATCCATATCCTTTTCTACTTTGATTAAATATTATTTTTTTTATTAAAAAAATTATTATTTTTAATATTAGTATTTTTATCTCATTTCATGAGGTTAAATTCAATACTCCCAGTAAATGAAGAGAAGCTTAAAAATTATGAAGAAAGCTTAAAAAAACTGCATTTTGAGTTCGAGCGCAGATTTCAAGATTTCAGTGCCATTGAAACAGAATTGGATATTTTTACCATGCCTTTCAACGTAAATTGTGAAGTTTCATAATTAATCATCTCAAACAGTTGTTTCTAAATATGCCAAAGTTAGAGTTTTATAAATCATTATCGAAAGTAAGTTTCCCAAATTTAATATCTCACAGCCATAAAATCAGTGCTATGTCATTGCTTCATCTTACATATGTAAACAAGTGTTTTCAACTATGGACCTTAAAAAGAATTATTTCAGAAGTGGACTGACAGATGAGCATTTAGCCTCGTTCCTTAGAATCAGTCCATCTCACTTCGAACCTCAATATAAGGAACTTTAAAAAATTAAATCGCAATTTCATTCATCTCATTAACATATTTAAATTGTAATACTTGTATATTGTTTTTAAAATTTCAGAAAAATTTATCTTGGTCCGCCAAACTTTTTTTTTACGATTTTTGACCAGCAACCGAAACCGTTTGCCTATCCCTGGCCTAGGGCCTCAAGATGAAGAGGGGCCTACATTCAAACTTTTAGCAAAATTTAGAATTACACTATTCTACAAACAGTAAACACTAAAACACTGAATCAAAAATAAGGAGAAATTCTACACATATGAATAATAAACAAACATAATAAATAATATACAAACTTAAAAAATGAGAGGTGAAAGGGCCTCATAAGTGGAATAGCCTAGGGCCCCTTTTCATCTAAATCCGGCCCTGTCAATCTCTAATATTTTAAAATTGGCGTGTTTTTGTTTCTTTCTTTCGAAGAAAATATTTTTGTCTTATGATCACACAAATCAATTTCAAATCTAGGGCTAAGTAGTTTAAATATATATATAAGTTATATAAGTATATATATAAGTAGTTTAAATATATATATATATATATATATATTATTTTTATAAAAGTTTCAGCTGAAAATTTTTACCTTTAAAAGATAATGTGCTTTCATATTTAATTACTCCGTATATAATTAAAAGATTTTAAAGAAAAAAATTATTAAAAGAATTTAAACAAGTCATTCTTACCGATGAAAGAGTATTTCATAACTTCGATTATTTATTTATATTATTTTCATTGTTATTTTATAATAAGCCCTGGCGTAAATGTCGATGTTTAGATTTTTTAGGATTGCTTATGGATCACTTTGCAATTAAAATACCAGTTAATAAACTAATTTTTGTCTCTGATGCATCACAATTTGAAACAAATACCCCTATAGTTCTGAGATGCACATTTTGTAACTTTCTTTCCAAAATGTGTACAATATTCCCGCCTTACGGATTTTTTTGGTGTTTATTCTCGTTAGGAATGTTATATATATATATACGCTATATTTAAACTACTAAAACACTACTTTATACATTTAAACTACTAAACGTAGATATATACATATATATATCTACGAATTATATCAAAATGTATCTTAAGGGCCAAGACTTGGCCACCAGCATACAGTAGTTAAGCATACAGCATATCATGCAACATATCATACAGTATATCATACAGGATACAGCTTACATCCGAGCAATAAAGGAAATTTTCTCGAATGAAAAGTATTTAATCACCATCCTTTCAATGGCATTATCCTTTTGATGTTTTTATTATGAATAAATATATCGCTTGTTTTGTTTGTCTGTTTTATAAACTTGTTCTACTTGTAAAGTCAAACATTTAGAAATGATGCCAATAATACATTTCCTTCATACTATTTAGAAATCCTATGTGCACGTGATATCGTCATTTTTTTCCCACATGCATCGTGTCAACGGAATGGAGATATTTTTGTTTGCTTTCAACGGATTCGACTCATTCGATAAAGTATTATTATTTTCAAACTCATGATCACACACACAATCTTGACAACGGATTTTAATTCTTGCCAAACGATTATAAAAACAACAAACTTTAGAAAAAAAAATGTCTTAAAACATTTCCTGCAAACGAATTACAATTTGTAATTTTCCTTTTATTTATCAATCGTTTGGTAAATATTTCTGAAGAAATTACTTTCCATCACATGGCAACGTACGGATTAATTGTATTCTAAAAATTTATTTTCTAATAGAATGGTTTATTTTTTAA
Source organism: Caerostris darwini (assembly GCA_021605075.1). Classification (NCBI taxonomy): domain Eukaryota; kingdom Metazoa; phylum Arthropoda; class Arachnida; order Araneae; family Araneidae; genus Caerostris; species Caerostris darwini. The sequence continues at coordinate 1,038,584 of BPLQ01008199.1, forward strand.
ATATTCAATGGATAGAATGAGTTTCAATGAAAATCTTTTTTTCTCTTTCCTTTAAAGATGTGATTTTTATTTGCTTCAGAAAGAATATTTCGCCTTCTATTTTAAAAATAGAGAATAAAATTATTAAGTACAACAAAAATTTATTTTCACTTTGGATTCTCGATAAAACTTTAAAATGCATATATTTTTTGCCAAGTTTTTTAAGCAAATTCTTATCATTTGAAAGCAACAAATGCGAACAAAATCATTGGACGTGGAATTTAATGAAAGTATGATTTTTCTTGATGATTACTTTATGTAAGATACTAAAAAAAAGAAACCAAAAATTATTGAAATTAAAATGATTAATTTGATAAAATTTGTGTATAGATTATTTTAGTTATACTAGTTGATAATTATTGTAGCAATTACAATGTTTTTAAATCATTCTAATTTAAAATGAAATTAATATTTAGTATATAGTATATATAAATTTAATAAATGTTTTTGAAAAAAGGTCAAGTAAATGCCTATTTTTTGCGTAATGATATAATAAACTACGTTTTTTCGGTTTCTTGTGTAGGAAGTATTATTGCAAGGACTGTTTAGATTGTTTAGAAAAAATAAATTGATAAAATAATCGTTCATATATGTGTGTTATAATCAATCAAACACTGTGGGACAAATCTATCAAGAATTTAATTTGAAAAAAGAAAACGCTTTTTATAGTGTCACATTTTACAAATATATTTAACAGTAGCATCCTCTAATTGCATTTAAACAAGAGCTATTGGTAATTGGTAATTACCAATAGCTCTTGTAATAACGTATTACCAAACGCCTATTATAAATTAATTGTTTGCCACTTTTTTTGTATTTAGAACATACTATTTTAGAGGCATCAGATATGAAGAATTCGTGAAAGATATCTTCATGAAAAACTATTTCGGAAAATGTGGAGGAAAAAAAAAGGAAAAAGGCTGAGATTTTTCTAGTACAACTGCAGGCATTTATTCACGAACTCGATGAAAAAATCATTACTAATTATTCAAAGATAATCCATTATAGATTTAACTGTTTTGAATTTTTAACCTTTTGTTACAAGTGTACGTCTTTTTTTCTGGATGCAACACCCATTACGATGCGCAAATACTCAAATTGAGATCGATTTGCAAAAGCTAAGTGAAAGAGTAGAGAAACAAATATTGTACTAGTAAAAATAAATAGTTTTAAATGATTTTATTTTTTATTTCGTTTATATTGATATATTTTTTATATTTCATGTTTAGTGTTATAGTTTCTTTACAATGTGCGTCTAGTATCATTATTATTATATTATCTACGTTTACAGTTAAGATTAATAGTAAACATAAAAGTAATAACTCGTTATGTTTCAATTTTTAACTCCCAGAAATATCTATAGTGGTTCTACATCTAATATGGGGATAAATAATTTTATATGTAGCCCGCTGAGTTGAGATGCATTTCCAAATTTGGTTGGACACCCCTGGTACAGACAGAAACGAAGTAAACCGGCAGCATGGCAATGCCCAATCCCACACTTCAGAGTTACTAAGAGTTTCCCATACGAATTTGGCTGTGAACTTATTCATCCTTTCTATTATCTTCACTTTACTGAAAAGGTAAAGAACTTAGAGATGATTTTTATAAGCTGATTTCTAGAACCCATGTAAAATGAAGCTAATTTCTTTTTACAAGGAAAAATTAAACGGATTTTATATAAAAAAAAATGTCATCTAAAAATAATGAGGAGATGTCATAGAAAAGAATGATGAGTAAGTAAATATGTTTTTGGCTGAGCGTTCAGTTTCATTTCAATCGGAAAAACGGATAGAATGTGACATTTTTTTCGTTAAAAAAATATAAATTATTCTAACTGAAATATTTTTTAAATTTGTTGGCAAAATATTTAATACAAATATAAAATTGTTAATGGAATAAAATGAATCAGACACAATCAAATAAAAAAAAATAATAAAATATATTTTTCTGTTTTATACATTCGTCTCTGCGGGAATTAGAGTAAAAATATTATCATCATCAATATTAATATGGACTCTCTTAAGACTCCATTATGGATGTTGATTTTGTTAATACATTAGAACTACTTGGAAGGAATCCAATCCTGAGTATGAATTTATTTCGTTGCTGTTGTTCAAATGTCAAAAGAAGTAGATTCCTAAAAGATACTTTATCTTAATTTTTTTCCGAATAAGAACAGGTTTTATGATATTCGCTATTATAAAAAAGAACATTCAAACGAGAAACAAGAAAATATGATTTGTATTATAAAAACAATTATTAAAAATAAAACTACGTAGGTAATAATATTTCTTTATCCATAAAAAAACAAGTTTATCTATAAATTATTTCCTTGTAATCAAAGAAAAATTTAAATAGACCCCCATAAGCACATGTTAAATTTCCCAACGTCTATGCTTGGATTTTGTAAATTTTTTTTCATGATGTATAAATTTAAATTTAAAATTTTCAAGACGATTTTGATTTATCTTATCTCACACATTTTTTTTATTTATAAATAATCTTAAAATTTATTATTTGAATATTTCGAATTCAAAATTCCTTTTATATCCATACGTTTATAGTGCAGTTTTATTTTAATATTTTTAATAATCTAATATAATTTTAGATATTCTAAATCTTAGATCAGGGATGGCTAATCCTGCGATATGCCTAGAATATTTTTCCGGCCCGTGAAATTTATCACACTTTTACAAAATATATTTATTTTGTAATGGTCAAAGTAGTGAAAAGCAATGTATTGAAAAATACATTATGTGTGCATCCATATATTCAAAAATTAACTGTCAAAATTAGGAGAAAAAATTAACTTTGAATTTAAAATACTATTCTTGCGAATATATGACAGATATTGCTTGTTTTACTTATGAGTTTACAGTTATGAGTTCGCAGAATCTAATACATAAAATTCTCGTGTCACAGTGTTTGTTGCCAAACTCCTCCGAAACGGCTCGACCGATTCTTATGAAAATTTTTGTGCATATTTGGTAGGTCTGCGAATCGGTCGTAATCTATATTTTAAACCCCTAAGTGATAAGGGAGGTCCACCCCTAAATATTTTTTAAAATTTCTTTGGCAGACCAATGTAGTGGCAACAATGTAGCGTTTTTTTTTCTAACAATATAATGACTATTTTTAGATGGCGCCGTGTCTCGATGCCTGTACTACATAACCGTAAAATTCTCATGTTCTGAATATTATTGTTTTCTGTACTACTTTAAATGTTGTGAAAATTATAATGTATGAAATTTATATTATTTCTATGCGAAATAAATCAAATGTATGCAAGTATTACCTGATTTGATTATCAATATTTTTTTTATTTTCTAAGTTTGAATTTGAATTGGAATAAAATATATGGAATGAAAAGTTGTGAATCAAAACATTGAACTTTTCTATGCTTAAAGTTTGTCAACATGTGTTTTATTTGATTAAGAATTCTAAAAAGAAATGTGATCTGCAAGATAATATAATATATTGATAATATTAATCTGATGAATTTTAAGCATTTTTTGAAAAGTGTCAAAATGAAGTAAATGGTACTTTTAAATTGGAAGTTATTTAAAGAAAGCAAAACAAATAAATAAGTTTTTATGTTAATAAAGGAGAATTTAAAGCTCAATAACATTTTTATGTATGTACATTTGTTTTTATTTACATTTAGAAGTTGATTTTAATTATTTCTTATTTGAATTTTTATGCATTTTGTGTTCCTTCAAAACATCATAATACCCATATATTTTTATTTAAATGCTTTGAAACTTCATGTAAAAGTTTTCTTTAAATGTATGAAAGGAATAGAACATGGAAATTAACCTAAATTCATAGATTATTTTTATTTCAGTTTTAAACTAAGAATTTTTGTAAATTTAAAGAAATATGATGAATTTTAAGCATTTTTTTTAAAAGTGTCAAAATGAAGTAAACTCTGCAATTATTTGATATAATGATAACATTAAAATTTTATAAAAGGTATTATAATAGTTGCAAGTTGAAAATCAAGGACATTTTTTCTTTAAAAACTTTTTTTATTTGAAAAACAAAGAATTTGAGTTATAAATTTGAGTGATTTGAATATTGTCGAAGAAAAATTGATAAATGGTAAATTGGAAGTTATTTAATGAAAACAAAGCAAATAAATAAGTGTTTATATTAATAAAGGAGAATTTAAAGCTCAATAACATTTTTATGTATGTACATTTGTTTTTATTTACATTTAGAAGTTGGTTTTAATTATTTCTTATTTGAATTTTTATGCATTTTGTGTTCCTTCAAAACATCATAATACCCATATATTTTTATTTAAATGCTTTGAAACTTCATGTAAAAGTTTTCTTTAAATGTATGAAAGGAATAGAACATGGAAATTAACCTAAATTCATAAATTATTTTTATTTCAGTTTTTAAACTAAGAATTTTTGTAAATAATTTTAAAAGAAATATGATGAATTTTAAGCATTTTTTTTTTAAAAGTGTCAAAATGAAGTAAACTCTGCAATTATTTGATATAATGATAACATTAAAATTTTATAAAAGGTATTATAATAGTTGCAAGTTGAAAATCAAGGACATTTTTTTTTTAAAAAACTTTTGTTATTTGAAAAACAAAAAGAATTTGAGTTATAAATTTGAGTGATTTGAATATTGTCGAAGAAAAATTGATAAATGGTACTTTTAAATTGGAAGTTATTTAAAGAAAAAAAAAAACAAATAAATAAGTTTTTATATTAATAAAGGAGAATTTAAAGCTCAATAACATTTTTATGTATGTACATTTGTTTTTATTTACATTTAGAAGTTGATTTTAATTTTTTTCTTATTTGAATTTTTATGCATTTTGTGTTTCTTCAAAACATCATAATACCCATATATTTTTATTTAAATGCTTTGAAACTTCATGTAAAAGTTTTCTTTAAATGTATGAAAGGAATAGAACATGGAAATTAACCTAAATTCATAAATTATTTTTATTTCAGTTTTTAAACTAAGAATTTTTGTAAATATGTAAAAAAATGTTTGTGTCGACAAACTTTAAGCATACAAAAATGTATAAATAATTAAGATATAAATTTGAAAACAGTATATTACCTACATAAGGATATTCCCAGCATAAAAATACTTGCAAAGGAAAAACTATTCATGTTTTATTTATTTTTGAATTATCAAGTTTTGCAACAATATCACATTTTTGCAATGTTTATCCATATTTTAAAGAATAAATTGTATTAAAAATAGTTAAAGTTGATATTTTTATGTGAAATTCAAAGGTTTTGAATATATTTAATCAAAACACTTGAAAAAAGGCTAAATATTTTAAATCCAGGTCATTTCATATTAAAACGCCTTTGCAAATAGGAGGAAGTTGTAAAAAAAAATTTTGTCGAGCAAATTTTAACTTTTCCAAAACAAAGCTCAGAAAATATTTAGAGCTTTAAGGAAAAATAAAACTATATTTTTTAATAAATAAGACTATGAAATTGATAATTCAACTTTACAACATTTTTAAAAGTAATATCTCTAATTAAAAGTTGTTTTTAGCTTTTTCTCAGAATGAATTTTTATGCTTTTTGTTTTCATGTGAAGCACCATAACACAAGTAATTTTGATCCAAATGTTACAAAACTTTGTATTTATGTTTTTCATAAATGTTTACAGGTAATAAAACTCTGAAATGATTATAGCTACATAAATATTTTTTATTTTAATTGTTAAGCTTGGAATTACATGCAAATTTTGAAAGAATTTTGTGTCGACAGCATTTAAACTAGCACAAAATAATAAAGATATAAATTTACCAGAGATCCATTCCCTGTAATATGTTAGTACAAACAAATACAAACTTAGAAATTTAAAAAATATTGATTTGATTTTGAGTTATGTTTTGTAACAGTATCAAGTTTTGGCCATTTTTACCCTTATTTTAGCTTATAAAAATAAAAAAAAAATAATAATAATGAAATTTTTTTATGTGAAATCATTAGTTTTTAGATACATTCAATCCAAAAATGTGTACAAAGATAAAAAATTTCAAAAATTCATTCGAACGTGTTCGTGTACCTTAAACAATCGTTTACATTTTATTGTGAATTTTTTTTAAGTCATTTATTATTATATCTCAATTTTATTTTAATTGTATTGTATTTTTTCAATTATCATTTTCAGTAAAATACCACCAAAAAAATCTAACCTCAACAATACCCGTAGGCGTGAGGTACGACGTAGACGTGCTGAGAGGGCCCTCATGTCAACAAATCAAACCACGACAGCAAACGATAACAATACCAATTATAGTATCTAATAATTGAACGAAATACAAGAAAGCCACAGCAACGCGTGGCCGGGTCTTCTAGTAATTAAATAATATTCTGCGAACTGATGATGCGCAAGCATCTTGGAACATCTAATATCACAGGTTCTATGTTTCACTTTAAGTGACCATCCCTAGATATGCTCAGTTGATTGTTGATAGCAGAGCAAACCAGATTCATAGTTGAAGTTGTTAGCGCTTTCAGTTTAACTTACACTTGTGAATCGTTTTTTTTCTAAAATGAAATTGATCCAACACAAAACACACTGAAACATAACGGACTAACCTGCAACATCCATTAAGATGTACAAATATGATTATACCCACTATAATCGATATGTGATTATACCCATTACGATGTGCAAATACCCAAATTGAGACTGATTTGCAAAAGCTAAGTGAAAGAGTGGAGAAACACATATCACACTAGTAAAATAAATATTTTTAATGATTTCATTTTTTTTATTTCGTTTATATTTATATACTTTTTATATTTCCTTTTAGTGTTATACATTTCGATACAATGTGCGTTTAGCATCAATATTATTATATTATCTATCTTTACATGTAAGCATAATAGTAAACACCAAAATAATATATCAATATGTTTCAATGTTTCACTCCAAAAAAAAAAGACTATAGTGGGTCTAAATCTAATTTGTGGATATATAATTTTATATGCGGCCCGCGGAGTTAGGATGCATTTCCAAAGTGGCCCCCATCATTGGGTTGGCCATCCCTGTCTTAGATTATAATTTAACAATATAAATAGCATTCCAAGAAAAATTTATTTTTATAAACTAATATAAAGCTTTTTATCTAACTTTTACCAGTACTAATACTAAAATAATATTGGAAAAACAATTTATGATTTTGTTTACAATACAGTTGATAATTTTGACGAAAACAGACGAAATTGCTACTACTTATTATAAAGAATGTTTACTCTTTTGGAGGAAACTATTTAAATCTATAAGAAATTTTCTTTCTATAATTTTTTTAGATCACAGTTAAGTTAACTCATCTTATTATAAAAAGTATTTCAAAATGCTAAATAAAATGGACTTAAATACACACTATATTTAATTATGCTAATGTTTTAATGTAAAAAGAAGATACACATTTAACTGCTTAACTATATTTTAAACTATCAGATTTTCTGTGCAAACAGAAGCTATTTATATCAGACGAGTAGTTATCTTTTAAGCAAACAGTTTCTTTTCAGCATAGAATAGCAAAAATAACTTTCAAGTCTCTTTAAAATTATAAGTTGTTCTTTAGAAAACTGCATTGAACCATATCAATCAAGCTTACTGTGTTAGTAATTAATTTAATTTCCGTAAAATTCATTTTTTTTCTCTGTACTCTTTTGGAAACTGTTTTTTCTTTCACTCTAACGTTAAGAATGATTAAAATAAAATAGAGCTTTTATTCTATACTTAAAACTAGAAGAATAGTTTCACGTGAAAAATGGATGCATAATAAAAAAAAAAAAAAGGAAATTTTCTGGTCGAAAAATTCTTCATTGCAATTTTTTAAAATTATTAATTTTCTAACACCAACAAAACTTCATTATTTATCATACAGGGTGATTATAATGAAAGTTCACCTTGTAAAAAAAGAACCACTCTTCACAATGAGTTCAAATTTGAACTGAAGAGACTTGAAGAAGGAGGAAACGGTATGGCAAACAAAAAGTTCCACATTATTCCTATCCAATTTGGTATAACCTTATCATGGTGGATAGGCCTTCCACTAACAGTGTCGCAACTGTTAAATGACTTGGAAGTAATTTTTTTTCGTCAAAAAACCGAAACAATCAAACACTTTGAACACTACAGTTGGTTTAATAGGCAACTCAGGCCAAATACGTTGTCATTTGGTTTAAAATATCACTGGCAGCAGAATTCACTTTCTTTATGCCGTTTACAGCGCCATCTATTAATACTCTTTGAAATTTTTTTGATACCATACCATTTTACCCTTCTTCAAGCATCTTCAGTTCAAATTTGAACTCATTGTGACGAGTGGTACTTTTTTTAAAGCATTTTGAAAGTGAGACTTTAAATATATTCATCCTGTATTTTGAAATTTTTTTTCTCCAATTACACATTTTTCATGATTTATGAACATATTTACTGCATCGCTTTATAATGGTGAACTTTCAATTCTTAGTACAGTATACATGCGAGAAAGATTGTTATGGATGGATTGTTATTGCAACAGAAGAAATCCAGGAAATTTCAACTAGGCGATTCAGGCGTCAAAAAGCAATATATTATTCTTTTCATGTAAAAGGAAGATATAACTAACTTCTTAACTATATTTAAAACTATCAGATAACCTTTGGAGACAAAAATTATTTATGATTATCCTCCGAGTAGTATCTTTTAAGCAAACAATTTCTTTTTAGCATAAAATGTGGCTGCGTGCCAACATATTTTTCAGAAACTTTAAATCAAATGCGAAAATTAGAATTTAACTTATTTTTTGTTACGGTATTATTTGCAGTTTGAATTTCGCTTACGGGACTTTATTTCAAAAACAATTATTTATTTATAATATACTAACTATAAACTTTATTATAATAATACCCAGAATAAACATAAGAATTTTTTTAAATGGTTGTGCAAGTGGCAATGAGTAGAAAATTCTATAAATTACTAACATTTAACATGAGGAGTTCGTAATTTTTGGACATAATTTGTTAAATCTAGAAATATTTTCCTTGACAAAATTTTCCTGGAAGTTAAGTGATATTAGTACTTGATTGTAAAACCAGATTTCACAAACATCTTTCGGTGGTTAATTACTTTTTGAGAAGATTATTATAGGTTGATGATCACTTTCTAAGAACCTGAGCATGATTCAGCATACTTGGGATGCTCCAGGGAGACGTATTATTACAGTTGACGGGCAGTCTTCAGAATTATCTAACTGCTGCAAGACAGAAATTGTTGTCATTTGATTGAGTTAATACACTCCACCATTTTGAGTAAGGAACCTAGCTGTTGAAATATAACTATCACACATTGAAATCAGGTTTATGTTTTAAGTTTGTGTATATTTAAAAATAAAAAACTAGCCTGCTTAATTTGTGAAGCCCTATTTGATTGAGGCTGTTGTTAAACTCCATTATATTCCAATGAATATTCAGTATATTTAATTTTTTCTGACTTTTTTGTGCATTAGTTATTTAAAAAACTCTTATTATAAGTTGACTAATGCACAGGGTGATTATAATTAAAGTCCCACTTTCAAAATGCTGTAAAAAAAGAACCACTCGTCACAATGAGTTCAAATTTGTACTGAAGATACTCGAAGAAGGGGAAAACGGTATAGCATAAAAAAAAATTCTAAAAAAAGTTCCAACGATTTTTCCCATCTAATTTTGTATGACCTTGTCGTGGTGGATGGGCTTTCCACTGACGGGGTCACAACTGTTCCACTAACAGTGTCATAACTGTTGAACGACTTAGAAGTCATTTTTTCCGACAAAACACCGAAACCATCAAGCACATTGAACACGACAGTTGGTTTAATGTGCAACTCATGCCAAATATGTTGTCATTTCGATTCAATCGATCACTGGCAGCCGAATTCACTTTCGTTATGCCGCTTACAGCGCCATCTATTAACATACTTTGGAAAAAAAATTTTATATCGTACCGTTTTCCCCCTCTTTTAATATCTTCAGTTCAAATTAAGCAGTCATTGTGACGAGTGTTTCTTTTTTTTTTTACAACATTTTGAATGTGGGACTTCAATTATAATCGCCCTACATATAAATTTATTATTGTGCGAAGTAAAAAAAATGAAAGAAATTGAAGAATTTATAACGTAAAAGAAAATTAAACAGTTAACTACAGAGTAACTTTTTTAAACTATCAGACTTTCTTACAAACATAAACTATTCATAACTATAAACCCAGTAATTAGCTTTTTGATCACACACTATACTTACAGCCCAGAGTCATGATATATTATTCCTTACCAGTTGCCGCTCTGGGCAGAACTCTACCCATCAAGTTTACAATACTTGTGCTTAATTTAATTTCGTTCTCCTTACATAAAATCCCTTTATTATTTTTTTCTTTCTTCCCTTTCGGAAACTTCCTCCCTCCCCTTCACCCAAACTAAGATCCCCTCCTTACGCGAATGAGGAAGAGTGATTAAAATAAAATAGAGCTTTTATTCCGCACTTAAAAATGGAAGAAGAGTTTCATGTGAAAAACGGATGCATAACAAACAGGAAGAAGAGCAGGGGAAGTTTTTCCTTTTTTTTACGTGATAAATATTTCTGCTTCTGGTCGGAAGATATTTCATTGCATCGGATCTCATTAAAATTTTAATTTTCTGGAGCAAACCGACGAACTCAGCTTTTATCCTTTCTTCATTAAGTTCCTGCAATAAAACTTCCAGTAATGTGATTAAATGGGTCGATGTGTTGGGTTGTGGGGATCTCTTTAGAGATACGAGTGGATGTAGGGAATTTATAGGGACACCGAATTGTTGCTGGAATATAATTACAATTAATCGCTATTATTTTAAATAATTTATGAATAGAAGCAGGGGTGAATAGTATGATGTACTTTTTTATGACTGTTTTATAATATACAGATTTTTTTTAAATATTTCGGACATTCAATGATATTTAAATATCAACTGTATACTTTATAATAATTATATATAATATTATTCAATGAGGATACACTCACAGTAATTGCACTTTGCACATGAGCTCATTAATCTTTTTAATTCTATATGTAATGCAAAAATTTAAATGTCTATTTTATACAATGTTATTCACAGTAATTATACATTGCACATGAACTCACTAATAAGTCTCACCTAACGTTTACCACCAGCAGATGACCGTATACTATTCATACGGTTCCAGCAGCGGTTCAGAGGGCGCTGCTCAGCCCATGTGCGTGGTGACTCTGACATTTTAATCATTTGCGTAACATACTATAATTTGCATTTGCTGAAAATTTCAGTTTATTAAAGTCATTCCTTCACAGTGTTGCATTTTTTACAAAGAGTGCTATATATATATATATACATTTTTTTGTACATCAGTGGGCCTCGTGTTTCCCTCATGTTCACCCCAAACTCACTATCAGCTATAGAAGGGAGGACCTTATGTATACCAGCCATGGACACATTGCTCGCCGAAGAGAAGAACTCGAGAAGAAGAGAAGACTCGATGGCGAGTGTGACAATGAATATAAGTATCTCTCTATGAGAGATGCTTACTACTGTGCCCAAAAAGTAAGACCAATTATTATAATTTGTTTCAAAAGATTTTTATTTATTCTTCAAAATTTCATTCATCGCCTTCAAAGTAATCACCTCCGGACACAATGAACTTACGCCAACTTTTTTTCTAAGCCACAATGCATGCTAAAAAGTCATTGCTTTGATCATCTTCCGCCATCAAAGCGAGCAGCGATTCAAGTTGAATCTCTTTAATCCGCTCAAAACGGTGTCCCCGGTCTGATCATGGTTTACATACACTCATGTCCATAAATTAAGGATAATAAAGTTCAGGCAAAATAAGAGACAGAAGCAAAACAAATTTGACTTATTTGTAAAGTCTATTTATTAAAGTCTATAATAAAGTCTATAATAACATACTGGATCATGAGTAACGTTGAAATTGTTGCAATTGTTTCATATCCCACATGGTAAATTATATAACTTATATCATGGAGTCTTTCGAGAAGCTATAATTATTTGTCTGTACTTTAAATACATTAAATATGGTTTATACTTAATTGTTATGTATGAGGAGTATATTGTGGGAGGTAGGGTAAAGTGTTTGTGCTTGGGTAAATAAAGCTCTGTTCTCCAACCTGTACCTCACGTATCTCAACCCAACCACACTCAGTAAAAATCGGATTGTTCAACCTGTACACTTCAATCTGTAATTAATTTACACTCATGTCCATAAATTAAGGATAATGAAGTTCAGGCAAAGAAAGAGACATAAGCAAAACAAATTTGACTTATTTGTAAAGTCTATTTATTAAACAAAAGGTAAAGAGCAAAAAAGATGCTATATGTTCCACATAATTAATTAAAATTGCGATTTTTACTCCCTGGAGCAAATTTCAAAAAAGAACCTATTTACAAAAAACAGTATAACATGGTTAGTGTGATGGTTAATATGGAGTATGTCTCCCGGACGATGCAATACAGGCCTTACAACGCCTAGGCATGCTGAGTATCAAATTATCAATCTGATCTTGGGGAATATTACACCACTCATCAAGCAATGCCCTCCGAAGTTCCGGTTGGCCGATGTGGGCTGTCATCGTTACACTCTGAACATGCAGGTCAGTTCTGGAACCAAGAATAATTCCTCTCCAAACGAGCCATCCTGCACCACCGTAACGGTGTCGTTCAATGGTGCTCTCTTGGTGGTAACGGGTACCTGGCGCTCTCCATATTAAAGTCCGGCGAGAATCAGACTGCAAACTAAACCTGGACTCGTCGAAAAAGATCACACCAGACCACTGTAGCGGTGTCCACAATGCATGCTCACTACTCCAGGTTAATCGCAGGCGACAGTGAGTTGCGGTAAGTGGAACACATCTGACAGGCCTACGAGCATATAGACCAATGTGTCCTAAGCGTCTGTACACGGTCTGCCTTGAAACTGTCGTACCGGTAGCTGAAGAGAGCTGACGAGACAGGTCTGAGGCTGTGCTCCGTCTGTTTCTTTTGGCAGTAACTGCTAAATACCGGTCCTCATTCGGCGTTGTAACTCGTAGGCGACCTGTGCTGTAACATCTACTCACAGTACCATCATCTTGGAATCGTTGCCAAAGACTGCAGATGATACTCTGGGCGATTCCAAGTTCCTCGGATACTTCCAGCTGGGTACGTCCACATTCCAGTTGTCCGATAATTCTACCACTTAAAAAATCATCTAATTGCTTCCTTTGCGTCATAACTATGCGGTTATTGCACTGAAAGGCTTTTAAAGCGCTTGTGAACAATTTTACTTCTTTGCCACCATTCCTATAGTTACCCCTCTCTTACACTCTCGTCATTGTGACGTACTATCGGCGCCATCTGGTGGTTTCCTGTAATTTGCATATTCTTCTTCAAGATGTGTGTGATAATTCTATAGGTGAAATTTTTATTTTAGAGTTCAATTTCTGTGGGATTCTGAGCGTAAAGTGTGGCTACGTGCCAACATATTTTTCAGAAACTTTAATTCAAACGTGAAAATTTCTATTGGTTTGAAAAATAATTATTTTTTAATAATATACCAACTATATACTATATTATAATAATACCTAGCATACACATAAGAATTTTTGTAAATAGTTGTACATGTGGCAATGAGTAGTAAATTATAGAATTAATAACATTTAACACGAGGAGTTCTTAATATATTTTTAAATAATTTGCTAGACCTAGAAATATTTCCCTTGACAAAATTTTCCTGGAATTCCTCCTGAACGATTAAACGATCATGATTGTTAAACTAGATTACACAAAGCTCTTTTGGTGGATAATTATCTTTTTAAGAAGACTATTATACGTATGGGTTGATCACCATGTTCTAAGCATCTGAGCATGATTGAGCATGTTTGGGATGCGTCAGGGAGTTATTACAGTTAATGGGCGGTCTTCAAGTATATTTAACTGCCGCAAGACAAAAATAGGCTTTGATCCCATTCGATTGAATTAATATACACCATTATTTTTAGTAAGGAACCTAGCTATTGAAACATAACTATCATTCATTGAAATAAGGTTTGTGTTTTTTTTATGTTTTAATTTTGTGTATGTTTATAAATGAAAAATTAACCCGCTTAATTACTGAAGCCCTGTTTGATTAAGGCTATTGTTAAACTTCATTATATTCCAATGAATATTCAGTGTATTTAATTTTTTTAAACCTGATTGAGGATCAATTACTTAAAAATATTTTATTATTAGTTGACTACTGAACAATTAAAGTCCCACTTTCAAAATGCTGCAAAAAAAGAATAATTCGTCACAAGAGTTCACATTTGAATTGAAGATCTTGAAGAAGGGGGAAACGGTATGGTATCAAATAAAGTTCCACCGATCTTTTCCATCCAATTGGGTATGACCTTGCCGTGGTGGGTGGGCTTTCCACTAACAGTCATTCACAACTGTTGAATGACTTGAATGTAATTTTTTTCCTCAAAAAACCGAAACAATCAAGCACATTAAACACTACATTTGATTTCATGTGTACCTCATACCAAATATGTTATTTCGATTCAAAATATCACTGGCAGTCGAGTTCACTTTCTTTATGCCGTTTACAGCGCCATCTATTAATACTCTTTGAAATTTTTTTGATACCATACCATTTTACCCTTCTTCAAGCATCTTCAGTTCAAATTTGAACTCATTGTGACGAGTGGTACTTTTTTTACAGCATTTTGGAAGTGGGACTTCATTTATAATCACGTTGTATATAAATTTCTTATTGTGTGAAGTAAAAAAAAAAGAGAGTAGTTAAATAATTCTTAATGTAAAAGAAATTTAAACTGTTAACAACAAAGTACTCTTTTAAACTACCAAACTTTCTTACAAACATAAACTATTCCTAACTATCAACTCAGTAATTAGCTTTTTAATCACACGCTATACTTTCAGCACAGAGTCATAATATATTATTCCTTACCAGTTGCAGCTGCGGGCAGAACCGTACCCGTATGTGCGAAGTAAAAAAAAAAAAAAAAAGTTAAAGAATTTATAACGTAAAAGAAAATTAAACAGTTAACTAGAAAGTAACTCTTTTAAACTATCAGACTTTCTTACAAAACATAAACTATTCATAACTATCAACCCAGTAATTAGCTTTTTAATCACACACTCTACTTTCAGCACAGAGTCATGATATATTATTCCTTACCAGTTGCAGCTGCGGGCAGAACCGTACCAATCAACTTTACAATACTTGTGCTTAATTTAATTTCGTTCTCCTTACATAAAATCCCTTTATTATTTTTTCTTTCTTCCCTTTCGGAATTTTTTTTCCCCCTTCACCCCAACTAAGATCCCCTCCTCACACGAATGAGGAAGAGTGATTAAAATAGAACAGAGCTTTTATTCCGCACTTAAAAATGGAAGAAGAACTTCACGCGAAAAACGGATGCATAATAAGCAGGAAGAAGAGCAGGGGAAGTTTTCCTTTTTTTGCGTGATAAATATTTCTGCTTCTGGTCGGAAGATTTTTCATTGCATCGGATCTCATTAAAATTTTAATTTTCTGGAGCAAACCGACGAACTCAGTTTTTATCCTTTCTTCATTAAGTTCCTGCAATAAAACTTCCAGTAATGTGATTAAATGGGTCGCTGTGTTGGGTTGTGGGGATCTCTTTAGGGATACGATTGGATGCAGGGAATTTATAGGGATACCGAATCGTTGCTGGAATATAGTTCCAATTAATCTCTATTATTTTAAATAATTTATGAATATTAACAAAGATAAGTATAATGACCTACTTTTTTATGATTGTTTATAATATATAGATCTTTTTTTCAATATTTGGGACATGGAATGGTATTTAAATATCTGTTTTATAATAATTATATACAATTTGTTTCAATTTGGATACACTCACACTAATTGCTGTTTGAACATGAACTCCCTGATCTTTATATTATATTATAATTGCATTTGCATTGCATGAAAAATTTAAAATTTTGTATGTATTGCAAATATTTCTTCTATAGCAAGTTTCTTTTGAATGCATGAGAGATAAAGTTAATCTTTTTAAGGAATTTCACGATTAATTTAATTATGTACTTTTTAGTATTGTTTTATAATATACCTTTTTTTAATAATATTTAAATATGTGTTTAAAAATAATTATATAGAATTTTTTTCAATTTGGATATACTCACAGTAACTGCACTTAGTACATGACCTCACTAATCTTTTTAATTCTATATGCAACACAAATATTTCTTGGATGTCAAGTACTTCAGGAAACTGCGAGGGAGATTCTAAGAGTTTTTTGACGATTAACGCTAATAATTTTGTACGATGCATTATTTTTCTGTGATTGTAAAACAGCCATTTTCCGGACACATTGAATTCTGTTAATTCCCACTACAGTGGCAAAAATTTAGATTCTGCATCTCCAGAGCGTACACACAAAGGTCCTGTATACATATACATATCGTTACTGTTGCATCGTTACTGCATACATATCGTTTTTGTTGAGGCTCAGTGAGCCACTCGTTCCATTTAAACGTGCCACGAACAGCCCACCGGCTGTGATAAGGGAAGGACATTGCCTTTCTAGAGGGCCACATTTAGGGGTTTCGATCTCACATTCAAATATCGTTTATAGAAAATCAGGAAAACTCGCACCATACAGCTTTCTTTCCCTTTCTCCTTACATCACCCCTGTACCTCGATTAGCTAAAAGGGCGAGGTGAAACTTTGGTGGGTCATTCATGAAGCGTTGAGGAAAGGACAGTGCTTTCCAGGAGGACTTTTATGAGTAACTGCTGCGTATTTATATGTCGTATGGGAGAAAAAACAAGTAAACTCCCACTACATAGCATGACTGTCAATGTGAGATGTTTTACACACCATGTCACAAGTGCTGACGTGACATCTCGTTTTTAAAAGCAATGACTGTCAACAGCAGTAATCTGGCAGAAATGTCGTCAGCGGATTGACACCTCAGTCTTCCTATACATTAGATGGACTGGAATCGCCTAACAGCTTGACTAAATCTTACGGCTTAAAATGCAGTGCAAAAAATTTTACAAATTTTAGCAAAATCGCTATCGAGTCTCCACGTGTCTGAAAACAGTGGCTGTAATGAAGCCTTTTTTTGAAGATATTTTGAGAAATTTTGTCTAGAACCAGTACCTTTCCAATAACTTGAATTTTAGGCTTTTTGTGTTTTAGGAAAATACGTGGCTTCGTTTACATTCTAAAAAATACCTACTCTTTTCCTCCATTTTAAAAAATGTATTTTTTCATCTCTTCAACTCTTTGAGAAATTCAAACAGTAGATGCAATAGAAGTTGACTCTATTGAAAGGAGAAATTAACAATACACAGCTTCTAAAATCTTTAAAGGCAGCATCTATGTAAAAAAAAGCTTTTCCTGTCGTTATATTCTGCCCATAATAATAATAATAATTTTTTTTAATAACTTGAATAGAATATAAATGTTTATAATTCAAATTATTTAATAATTTAAATTATTTTTTCAAATTATTTAATAATTGAAATTATTTAAAAAAAATGAAAAAGAAAAAAACCCTAATATGAATTGAAGGAAGAGTAAAATTAATCGCTCAATTTTTTTTTTTTAAATTTTATGTAATAAAATTTACGTGTGGAACTTTATAATTTATAGGCCTATTGAATCTTATTTGGAAAAAAAAATGAATTCAAAAAAGATTCAAATAACTCACAAAAGAAATAATCAATCTATTTTCAAATGAAAGTTTGCGTAGGACAACCAGCGATAGCAGACAAACATTAGTATCGAGTGCTCACCAGTAATTCAATAGTTTACTAACGGAAAGTAATTAATTATTTAACAATTCACCAGAAGAGACTGAACTCGGTGACAGAGTGGAATTAATTATTAATTGCAAGTGTCATTAAAACTTGGAGACTCGGTTCCATTTGATTAAAGACACATTTGGAAAGATTACCTTTTGAATTGAAGAATTCACTCAGCACGCCATAATTACTTCAGACAAGTTTTGAGGGAAAGAGACTTCAAATTGTTAATTCTAATGTATTTTAAACAGAAATCTTACAAAAAACTCCTAAAAATATAAAGTTGTACTAATATGAAGATTACGAATAAATTATCTACAGAATTATAGAGTTTTTATAAGGAAGTCTCGTTAAAAAATATTTATTAAAGTATAGAGTAAAAACATTTTACTAGCATTGGTCATTTCTGTTTACTACTTGTATATAAATCACGATCAAAGAGACAGAATTGCCTTTCGGTAAAATTTTTAGGGTTAACAATCATGAATTTTCCTATTGTATGGGAGAGGACACAGAAAACTGCTGAGTTGTCTGATTGTCTATGGGAGATGCTGTTATTCATTAGAGAGTTTTTGCATACCGTAAGGTTAGTTACCGTAGGACGTCCGTTAGCTTTTTCTCCCTAGCGCGCATGCTCATAGGAAACTGAGCATGCGCGCTAGGGAGAAAAAGCTAACGGACGTCCTACGGTAACTAACCTTACGGTATGCAAAAACTCTCTAATGAATAACAGCATCTCCCATAGACAATCAGACAACTCAGCAGTTTTCTGTGTCCTCTCCCATACAATAGGAAAATTCATGATTGTTAACCCTAAAAATTTTACCGAAAGGCAATTCTGTCTCTTTGATCGTGATTTATATACAAGTAGTAAACAGAAATGACCAATGCTAGTAAAATGTTTTTACTCTATACTTTAATAAATATTTTTTAACGAGACTTCCTTATAAAAACTCTATAATTCTGTAGATAATTTATTCGTAATCTTCATATTAGTACAACTTTATATTTTTAGGAGTTTTTTGTAAGATTTCTGTTTAAAATACATTAGAATTAACAATTTGAAGTCTCTTTCCCTCAAAACTTGTCTGAAGTAATTATGGCGTGCTGAGTGAATTCTTCAATTCAAAAGGTAATCTTTCCAAATGTGTCTTTAATCAAATGGAACCGAGTCTCCAAGTTTTAATGACACTTGCAATTAATAATTAATTCCACTCTGTCACCGAGTTCAGTCTCTTCTGGTGAATTGTTAAATAATTAATTACTTTCCGTTAGTAAACTATTGAATTACTGGTGAGCACTCGATACTAATGTTTGTCTGCTATCGCTGGTTGTCCTACGCAAACTTTCATTTGAAAATAGATTGATTATTTCTTTTGTGAGTTATTTGAATCTTTTTTGAATTCATTTTTTTTTCCAAATAAGATTCAATAGGCCTATAAATTATAAAGTTCCACACGTAAATTTTATTACATAAAATTTAAAAAAAAAAAATTGAGCGATTAATTTTACTCTTCCTTCAATTCATATTAGGGTTTTTTTCTTTTTCATTTTTTTTAAATAATTTCAATTATTAAATAATTTGAAAAAATAATTTAAATTATTAAATAATTTGAATTATAAACATTTATATTCTATTCAAGTTATTAAAAAAAATTATTATTATTATTATGGGCAGAATATAACGACAGGAAAAGCTTTTTTTTACATAGATGCTGCCTTTAAAGATTTTAGAAGCTGTGTATTGTTAATTTCTCCTTTCAATAGAGTCAACTTCTATTGCATCTACTGTTTGAATTTCTCAAAGAGTTGAAGAGATGAAAAAATACATTTTTTAAAATGGAGGAAAAGAGTAGGTATTTTTTAGAATGTAAACGAAGCCACGTATTTTCCTAAAACACAAAAAGCCTAAAATTCAAGTTATTGGAAAGGTACTGGTTCTAGACAAAATTTCTCAAAATATCTTCAAAAAAAGGCTTCATTACAGCCACTGTTTTCAGACACGTGGAGACTCGATAGCGATTTTGCTAAAATTTGTAAAATTTTTTGCACTGCATTTTAAGCCGTAAGATTTAGTCAAGCTGTTAGGCGATTCCAGTCCATCTAATGTATAGGAAGACTGAGGTGTCAATCCGCTGACGACATTTCTGCCAGATTACTGCTGTTGACAGTCATTGCTTTTAAAAACGAGATGTCACGTCAGCACTTGTGACATGGTGTGTAAAACATCTCACATTGACAGTCATGCTATGTAGTGGGAGTTTACTTGTTTTTTCTCCCATACGACATATAAATACGCAGCAGTTACTCATAAAAGTCCTCCTGGAAAGCACTGTCCTTTCCTCAACGCTTCATGAATGACCCACCAAAGTTTCACCTCGCCCTTTTAGCTAATCGAGGTACAGGGGTGATGTAAGGAGAAAGGGAAAGAAAGCTGTATGGTGCGAGTTTTCCTGATTTTCTATAAACGATATTTGAATGTGAGATCGAAACCCCTAAATGTGGCCCTCTAGAAAGGCAATGTCCTTCCCTTATCACAGCCGGTGGGCTGTTCGTGGCACGTTTAAATGGAACGAGTGGCTCACTGAGCCTCAACAAAAACGATATGTATGCAGTAACGATGCAACAGTAACGATATGTATATGTATACAGGACCTTTGTGTGTACGCTCTGGAGATGCAGAATCTAAATTTTTGCCACTGTAGTGGGAATTAACAGAATTCAATGTGTCCGGAAAATGGCTGTTTTACAATCACAGAAAAATAATGCATCGTACAAAATTATTAGCGTTAATCGTCAAAAAACTCTTAGAATCTCCCTCGCAGTTTCCTGAAGTACTTGACATCCAAGAAATATTTGTGTTGCATATAGAATTAAAAAGATTAGTGAGGTCATGTACTAAGTGCAGTTACTGTGAGTATATCCAAATTGAAAAAAATTCTATATAATTATTTTTAAACACATATTTAAATATTATTAAAAAAAGGTATATTATAAAACAATACTAAAAAGTACATAATTAAATTAATCGTGAAATTCCTTAAAAAGATTAACTTTATCTCTCATGCAT
Organism: Caerostris darwini; assembly: GCA_021605075.1. Classification (NCBI taxonomy): domain Eukaryota; kingdom Metazoa; phylum Arthropoda; class Arachnida; order Araneae; family Araneidae; genus Caerostris; species Caerostris darwini. Next base: position 1,059,538 of record BPLQ01008199.1, read on the forward strand.
TCAAAAGAAACTTGCTATAGAAGAAATATTTGCAATACATACAAAATTTTAAATTTTTCATGCAATGCAAATGCAATTATAATATAATATAAAGATCAGGGAGTTCATGTTCAAACAGCAATTAGTGTGAGTGTATCCAAATTGAAACAAATTGTATATAATTATTATAAAACAGATATTTAAATACCATTCCATGTCCCAAATATTGAAAAAAAGATCTATATATTATAAACAATCATAAAAAAGTAGGTCATTATACTTATCTTTGTTAATATTCATAAATTATTTAAAATAATAGAGATTAATTGGAACTATATTCCAGCAACGATTCGGTATCCCTATAAATTCCCTGCATCCAATCGTATCCCTAAAGAGATCCCCACAACCCAACACAGCGACCCATTTAATCACATTACTGGAAGTTTTATTGCAGGAACTTAATGAAGAAAGGATAAAAACTGAGTTCGTCGGTTTGCTCCAGAAAATTAAAATTTTAATGAGATCCGATGCAATGAAAAATCTTCCGACCAGAAGCAGAAATATTTATCACGCAACAAAAAAACCAGGATAATCTTCCCCTGCTCTTCTTCCTGTTTGTTATGCATCCGTTTTTCACGTGAAACTCTTCTTCCATTTTTAAGTGCGGAATAAAAGCTCTATTTTATTTTAATCACTCTTCCTCATTCGTGTGAGGAGGGGATCTTACTTGGGGTGAAGGGGGAAAAAAGTCCCCGAAAGGGAAGAAAGAAAAAAATAATAAAGGGATTTTATGTAAGGAGAACGAAATTAAATTATGTACAAGTTTTGTAAACTTGATTGGTACGGTTCTGGTACGACTGGTAAGGAATATTATATCATGACTCTGTGCTGAAAGTAGAGTGTGTGATTAAAACGCTAATTACTGAGTGGATAGTTATGAATAGTTTGTGTTTTGTAAGAAAGTCTGATAGTTTAAAAGAGTTACGTTGTAGTTAACCGTTTAATTTTCTTTTACGTTATAAATTCTTTAAAGTTTTCTTTTTTTTTATTTCGCACATTAAGAAATTTATATACAGGGTGATTATAATTGAAGTACCACTTTCAAAATGCGTAAAAAAAAAGTACCACATGTCACAATAAGTTCAATTTTGAACTGAAGATACTTGAAGAGTTTTAATTTTTTTTTTTAATATTAAATATACATTATATATTATACTACATTACATTAATCTTAATTCATGTTATTCCTTGTTTTATAATTTTTTTAATCATGTCGTCGTGTAAAAGCACAAAATACAGGGTTATTAAAATTAAAGTCCCACCTTCAAAATGCTGTAAAAAAGAACCACTCGTCACAATGAGTTCAAGTTTGAACTCAAGATACTTGAAGAAAGGGGCAACGGTACGACAAAAAAAAGGTTCCAAAATGTATTAATAGACGGCGGTGTAAGCGGCATAAAGAATGCCAATTCGGCTGCCAGTGATATCTTGAATCAAAATGATAACGTATTTGGCATGAGTTGCGCATTAAACCAACTGTAATGTTCAATGTACTCGATTATTTCGGTTTTTTTAAGGAAAAAAAATGGTTTCGAAGTCATTCAACAGTTGTGACACTGTTAGTGGAAAGTCCATCCACTATGGCCAGGTCATACCAAATTGGATAGGAAAAATCGGTGGAACTTTTTTTGGAATTTTTTTTAATGCCATACCGTTTCCCCTTTCTTCGAGTATCTTCAATTCAAATTTGAACTCATTGTGACGAGTGTTTCTTTTTTTACAGCATTTTGAAAGTTTGACTTTAATTATAATCACCCTGCACAATGGAATGGATTGTTGGACTAGTAGACACTAGAAATCCAACATGCCAACTATCAAGTCGCCGACTGCAATACTGGATTAGTATGTATGGAAAGCACAATGTACTAATTATGCAATCGTTGAACAGATTGATAAATTAGTATGTAATGGAAAGCCAACGTCCTAACTATCAAGCCAGTAACTAAATTAATACGAAAAGCACAAATTGTTAATTATCCAATCATTGAAAGAATTAATAGATTAACAGAAACTGGAAGCCCAACGTATTAACTATCAATCCTATCTATACAAAATAACTATCCAAAATAACTATATATGTATGTATACAAAAGGCATATATATACATTTTTATACATCAGTGGGCCTTTATGTACACCCCTAAACCCTCTATCAGCTTTAAAAGAGGTGACCTTATGTACACCAGTCACTGACGCACAGCTCGCAGAAGAGAAACACTCGAATAGTAGAGAAGACTCGAACGCTAGTGTGACAATAGAGAGTTTTTGCATACCGTAAGGTTAGTTACCGTAGGACGTCCGTTAGCTTTTTCTCCCTAGCGCGCATGCTCAGTTTCCTATGAGCATGCGCGCTAGGGAGAAAAAGCTAACGGACGTCCTACGGTAACTAACCTTACGGTATGCAAAAACTCTCTATTGTCACACTAGCGTTCGAGTCTTCTCTACTATTCGAGTGTTTCTCTTCTGCGAGCTGTGCGTCAGTGACTGGTGTACATAAGGTCACCTCTTTTAAAGCTGATAGAGGGTTTAGGGGTGTACATAAAGGCCCACTGATGTATAAAAATGTATATATATGCCTTTTGTATACATACATATATAGTTATTTTGGATAGTTATTTTGTATAGATAGGATTGATAGTTAATACGTTGGGCTTCCAGTTTCTGTTAATCTATTAATTCTTTCAATGATTGGATAATTAACAATTTGTGCTTTTCGTATTAATTTAGTTACTGGCTTGATAGTTAGGACGTTGGCTTTCCATTACATACTAATTTATCAATCTGTTCAACGATTGCATAATTAGTACATTGTGCTTTCCATACATACTAATCCAGTATTGCAGTCGGCGACTTGATAGTTGGCATGTTGGATTTCTAGTGTCTACTAGTCCAACAATCCATTCCATTGTGCAGGGTGATTATAATTAAAGTCAAACTTTCAAAATGCTGTAAAAAAAGAAACACTCGTCACAATGAGTTCAAATTTGAATTGAAGATACTCGAAGAAAGGGGAAACGGTATGGCATTAAAAAAAATTCCAAAAAAAGTTCCACCGATTTTTCCTATCCAATTTGGTATGACCTGGCCATAGTGGATGGACTTTCCACTAACAGTGTCACAACTGTTGAATGACTTCGAAACCATTTTTTTTCCTTAAAAAAACCGAAATAATCGAGTACATTGAACATTACAGTTGGTTTAATGCGCAACTCATGCCAAATACGTTATCATTTTGATTCAAGATATCACTGGCAGCCGAATTGGCATTCTTTATGCCGCTTACACCGCCGTCTATTAATACATTTTGGAACCTTTTTTTTGTCGTACCGTTGCCCCTTTCTTCAAGTATCTTGAGTTCAAACTTGAACTCATTGTGACGAGTGGTTCTTTTTTACAGCATTTTGAAGGTGGGACTTTAATTTTAATAACCCTGTATTTTGTGCTTTTACACGACGACATGATTAAAAAAATTATAAAACAAGGAATAACATGAATTAAGATTAATGTAATGTAGTATAATATATAATGTATATTTAATATTAAAAAAAAAAATTAAAACTCTTCAAGTATCTTCAGTTCAAAATTGAACTTATTGTGACATGTGGTACTTTTTTTTTACGCATTTTGAAAGTGGTACTTCAATTATAATCACCCTGTATATAAATTTCTTAATGTGCGAAATAAAAAAAAAGAAAACTTTAAAGAATTTATAACGTAAAAGAAAATTAAACGGTTAACTACAACGTAACTCTTTTAAACTATCAGACTTTCTTACAAAACACAAACTATTCATAACTATCCACTCAGTAATTAGCGTTTTAATCACACACTCTACTTTCAGCACAGAGTCATGATATAATATTCCTTACCAGTCGTACCAGAACCGTACCAATCAAGTTTACAAAACTTGTACATAATTTAATTTCGTTCTCCTTACATAAAATCCCTTTATTATTTTTTTCTTTCTTCCCTTTCGGGGACTTTTTTCCCCCTTCACCCCAAGTAAGATCCCCTCCTCACACGAATGAGGAAGAGTGATTAAAATAAAATAGAGCTTTTATTCCGCACTTAAAAATGGAAGAAGAGTTTCACGTGAAAAACGGATGCATAACAAACAGGAAGAAGAGCAGGGGAAGATTATCCTGGTTTTTTTGTTGCGTGATAAATATTTCTGCTTCTGGTCGGAAGATTTTTCATTGCATCGGATCTCATTAAAATTTTCATTTTCTGGAGGCAACCGACGAACTCAGTTTTCATCCTTGCTTCATTAAGTTCCTGCAATAAAACTTCCCGTAAGGTGATTAAATGGGCGTTGGGTTGCGGGGATCTCTTAGGGATACGAGTGGATGCAGGGAATTTATAGGGATACCGAATTGTTGATGGAATATATTTACCATTAATCTCTATTATTTGAAATAATTTATGAGTAGAAGCATGGATACATAGTATACATATATAGCCTACTTTTTAAGATTATTTTATATTATATAGATTTTTTTTAATATATCGGACATGGAATGATATTTAAATATCAACTTTATAATAATTATAATTAATCTCTATTATTTTAAATAATTTATGAATAGAAGCACGGATGAATAGTATGACGTACTTTTCTAAGATTGTTTTATAATATGTAGATTTTTTTAATATTTGGGGCATGTAGTGATATTTAAATATCAACTTTATAATAATTATGTACAATTTTATTCAATGAGGATACACTCACAGTAATTGCACTTTGCACACGAGCTCATTAATCTTTTTAATTCTATATGTAATGCAAGTATTTAAATGTCTATTATATACAATTTTATTCACAGTAATTATACATTGCACATGAACTCGCTAATAAGTCTCACCTAACGTTTACCACCAGCAGATGACAGTATACTATTTCCAAAGCCCAGCTCCAGTCCTCTATTCATACGGTTCCAGCAGCGGTTCAAAGGGCGCTGCTCAACTCATGTGCGTGGTGACTCTGACATTTTAATCATTTGCGTAACATACTATAATTTGCATTTGCTGAAAATTTCTGTTCATTAAAATCGTTCCTTCACAGTGTTGCATTTTTTACAAAGAGTGCTATATATATATATATACATTTTTTTGTACATCAGTGGGCCTCGTGTTTCCCTCATGTTCACCCCAAACTCACTATCAGCTATAGAAGGGAGGACCTTATGTATACCAGCCATGGACGCATTGCTCGCCGAAGAGAAGAACTCGAGAGGAAGAGAAGACTCGATGACGAGTGTGACAATGAATATAAGTATCTCTCTATGAGAGATGCTTACTACTGTGACCAAAAAGTAAGACCAATTATTACAATTTGTTTCAAAAACTCTTTATTTATTCTTCAAAATTTATTTCATCGCCTTCAAAGTAATCCCCTCCCGACACAATGAACTTACGTCAACTTTTTTTCCAAGCCACAATGCATGCAAAAAAGTCATTGCTTTGATCATCTTCCGCCATCAAAGCGCGCAGCGATTGTAGTTGAATCTCTTCAATCGACTCAAAACGGTGTCCCCGGTCTGATCATGGTTTATATACAAGTTGTAAACAGAAATGACCGATGTTAAAAGGTTTTTACTGTATACTTTAATAAATATTTTTTAACGAGTCTTTCTTATAAACACTTTAGGATTCTGTACATAATTTATTCTTAATTTCCATATTATTACAACTTTATATTTTTAGATGGTTTTATTTGAAAGATTTCTTTTTAAAGTACATTAGAATTTACAACTTGAAGTCTCTTTCCCTCAAAACTCGTCTGAAGTAATTATGGTGTGCTGAGTGAATTGTTCAATTCAAAATGTAATCTTTGCAAATGAGTCTTTAATCAGATGGAAGCCAGTCTCCAAGTTTTAATGACACTTGCAATTAATAATTAATTCTACTCTGTCAGAGAGTTCAGTCTGTTCTGGTGAATTTTTAAATAATTAATTACTTTCCGTTAGTAAGCTATTGAATTAGTGGTGAGCACTCGATACTAATGTTTGTCTGCTATCGCTACCTGTCCGACGCACTCTTTCAATTGAAAATAGATCGATTTTTTTCTTTCGTGAGTTATTTGAATCTTTTTTGAATTCATTTTTTTTTCAAATAAGATTCAATAGGAATATAAAGTTATAAAGTTCCAGATGTAAAATTTATCACATAAAATAAAAAGAATTGAGAGATTAATTTTACTCTTTTTTTCAAAAAAATATATATTGAATTACAATTTATATTGTATCCGCGTTATTAAAAATAATAATAGTAATATGGGCAGAATAGTTTGTATTTAAACTTGTATTCTCGGATGATAAAAATGTTTCCTCCCCCAATTACACATTTTTCCAGATTTATGAACATATTTATTGAATCGATTTATAATGGGAATATCACGTCGATGAACAAACTTTCATTTCTTAGGACAGTATACGTGTGAAAAAGATGAATTGTTATTGCAACAGAAGAAATCCAAGAAATTTCAGCTAGGCAATTCAGTCGTCAAAAAGTGATATATTTTTTCTTTTCATGTAAAAGGAAGATATAACTCTAACTTCTTAACTATTTTTAAAACTTCCAGATTACCATTGGAGACAAAAACTATTTATGACTGTCAGCCGAGTAGTTATCTTTTAAGCAAACAATTTCTTTTTAGCATAGAATGTGGCTACGTGCCAACATATTTTTCAGAAACTTTAATTCAAACCTGAAAATTAGAATTTATCTTATTTTTTGTTACCTTATTATTTACAGTTTGAATATCGTTTACAGGACTTTATTATTTTTTTTTTGAAAATATTTATTTCTTAATTATATACCAGCTATAAACTCTATTATAATAATACCTAGCATAAGCATAAGAATTTTTGTAAATGATTGTACAAGTGGAAATGAAAAATAAATTTTAGAAATTACTAACATTTCACATAAAGAATTCTTAATGTTTTAAATAGAAATAATGTGTCAGACCTAGAAATATTTTCCCTGATAAAAGTTTCCTAGAACTTAAATGCGATTGGCCCATGACTGTAAAACTAGAATACATAAAGCTGTCTTGGTGGATAATTACTTTTTGTGGAAGATTATTATACGTATGGTTTGATCATCACGTTGTTAGCACATGAACATGTTTGGGATGCTCCAGGGAGACGTATTAGTACAGTTAACGGGCGATTTTCAGCATTATCTAACTGCCGCAAGACAGAAATAGGTTTTGCTGCCATTCGATTGAGTTAATACACACCACCATTTTGAGCAAGGTACCTTGCTGTTGAAACATAACTATCACGCACTGAAATCTGGTTTATGTTTTAATTTTGTGTATGGTAAAAAATGAAAAACTAGCCTGCTTACTTTGTGAAACCCTGTTTGATTAAGACAATTGTTAAACTTCATTATATTCCAACGAATATTCAGCGTATTTAATTTTTTCTGGCCTGTTTATGGATCAATTACTGAAAAAACTCTTATTATAAGTTGACTAATGCGCAGGGTGATTATAATTGAAGTCCCACTTTCAAAATGCCGTAAAAAGAACCACTCATCACAAAGAGTTCAAATTTGAACATTGAACCAAGCACATAGAACCACTAGACATTTAACCATCAAGCACATTGAACTACTTGACACAATGAGTTCAAATTTGAACTGAAGATATGCTGTTTCCCCTTTCTTCAAGTATCTTCAGATCAAATTTGAACTGGTTGAGACGAGTGGTTCTTTTTTAACAGCCTTTTGAAAGTGGTACTTTAATTATAATCACTCTGTATATAAATTTATTATTGTGCGAAGTAAAAATAATAAATGATACCCATCTAGTACATAATAATAAATGATAAATAATAAATGATACATGAACCGTACCCATCTAGTTTACAATACTTGTGCTTAATTTAATTTCGTTCTCCTTACATAAAATCCCTTTATTATTTTTTCTTTCTTCCCTTTCGGGAACTTTTTTCCCCCCTTCACCCAAACTGAGATCCCCTCCTTAAACGAATGAGGAAGAGTGATTAAAATAAAATAGAGCTTTTATTCCGCACTTAAAAATGCAAAAAGAGTTTCATGCGAAAAACGGATGCATAATAAACAGGAAGAAGAGCAGGGGAAGTTTTTCCTTTTTTCTTTGTGTGATAAATATTTTTGCTTCTGGTCGGAAGATTTTTCATTGCATCGGATCTCATTAAAATTTTAATTTTCTGGAGCAAACCGACGAACTCAGCTTTTATCCTTTCTTCATTAAGTTCCTGCAATAAAACTTCCAGTAATGTGATTAAATGGGTCGATGTGTTGGGATCTCTTAGGGTTACGAGTGGATGCAGATAATTTGTAGGAATACCAAATTGTTGGTGGAATATAATTCCAATTAATCTCTATTATTTGAAATAATTCATGAATAGAAGCATGTATGAATAGTATGATGTACTTTTTTATAATTGTTTTAAAATATATAGAATTTTTTTAATATTTAGGACATGTAATGATATTTAAATATCTGTTTTATAAGGATTATATAAAATTATTTTCTATATGTAATTGCATTAAGTACCTTTTTGTTATTGTATATTATAAAACAATAAAAAATTGTACGTAATACAATTAATGGTAAAATCCCTTTAAACGATTAACTTTATCTCTCATGGATACCCGCAGATTTCTGAAGAACTTGACATCGAAGAAATATTTGCGTTACACATATCTGTTTTATAATAATTATATACAATTTTTTTCAATGAGGACACACTCACAGTAATTGCACATGAACTCGCTAATCTTATTAATTCTATATGTAATGCAAATAATTTTTCGATGTCCAGTTCTTCAGAAAACTGGGGGTAAGCAAGAGTGATAAAGTTAATCTTTTTAAAGATTAGAATTAAAAAGAATTTCCTCTTCTTTTTAATTAAAGAAAGAAAGAAAAAGAAAAAAAGAATTTATTTATTCTTTTTAAAGAAATAATTTCACGATTAATTTTATGATGAACTTTTTATGATTGATTTATAATATACGGTTTTTTTAATATTTTTTTATTATTTAATATTTATATACAATTTTTTTTCAATTTGGATACACTCACAGTAACTGCACTTAGCACATGAACTCACTAATATTTTTAATTCTATTTGTAATGCAACTATTTCTTTGATTTCGAGTTCTTTAAAAACCTACTGGTATACACGAGAGACAAAGTTAATATTTTTTTGTCACGATTAGCTTCACGTATATAAGTAAATTCGTAAAATATAACCAGACATTTAATTTCCAACGAGAGATTCTGTCCCAATGTCTATTAAATTAATTTACTTTTCCCGTGCACTAAATAAAGCGCAACACACTAACGATCTCAAACCTTTGATTTTTTTTTCCATTGATAAATTACATGCGGGGGCTTACATTCAATGTAGAATATAAAAGCGCGCGTTTTCTTCCCTTTCCTGCATGCTAGGAACTTCTTAGTATATTTCGATCACCTATTGTAATTGAAACGTCTCGTTTCAAACAGAGCAGTGTAATAGGGGGAGAAAGGTATATTCTGAAAGCTTTAAACTATAATAAGAGTTTTAATTTATAATTTATATAATATAGAAAGAAATTTTAGGCAAAAATACACAATAACTATTAAACTTTAATTTTTTTCTCAAAATTATTTTGTTCAGCTTCATGTTTAACCTGCACTCTTAATAAAAAACAATTAGCCCATTCATTTCTTTAAACCTTATGTTTATCTTTTCACCGAGTAGCTGGCAAAACCGTACATCAAAATTTCTTTTAATATTTATAAAACCAGAATATTTTCAGTAACTTGAATTTTAAGCTTTTTGTATTTTTGGTAAATACGTGGCTTAGTTTACATTCTAAAAAAATATCTACTCTATTTCTTCATGTTAAAAAATTAATTCTCTCATCTCTTGAACAAAAATCTCTTTGAGAAATTCAAACAGTAGATGCAAGAGAAGTCGATTCTATTAACAATACAACAGAAATTAACAATACACTGTTTCTACAATCCTTAAAAACAACATTTATAAAAAAATTGTTTCTGTCGTTATATTCTGCCCATATTACTATTATTATTTTTAAAAACATGGATAGAATATAACTGTTTCTAATTCAAAAGATTTTTGTATAAAAAACAAAAAACAAAAAAAATAAAAAATAAAACCTCTAACATGGATTAAAGGAAGAGTAAAATTAATCACTCAATTCTTTTTATTTTATGTAATAAAATTTACATTTGGAACTTTATAACTTTATATGCCTACCGAATTTTATTTGAAAATAAAAATTGAATTCAAAAAAGAACCTAATCTGAATATAAAAAACCCCCTAAAAACACCTAATATGAATATTAAAAAAAATTAATATGAATAAAGAAAAAAAAACTTAACATCAATTGATAAAAGAGTAAAATTAATCACTCATTTCTTTTTTTTTTTATGTAATAAAATTTACATCTGGAACTTTATAATTTTATATGTCTATTGAATCTTATTTGAGAAAAGAAATGAATTCAAATAACTCACAAAAGAAAAAATCAATCTATTTTCAAACGAAAGTTTGCGTAGGACAGGCAGCGATAGCAGACAAACATTAGTATCGAGTGCTCACCAGTAATTCAATAGCTTACTAACGGAAAGTAATTAATTATTTAACAATTCACCAGAAGAGACTGAACTCTGTGACAGAGTGGAATTAATTATTAATTGCAAGTGTCATTAAAACTTGGAGACTCGGTTCCATTTGATTAAAGACTCATTTGGAAAGATTACCTTTTGAATTGAAGAATTCACTCAGCACACCGTAATTACTTCGCTGTTTTGAGGGAAAGAGACTTCAAATTGTAAATTCTAATGTATTTTAAAAAGAAATCCTACAAAAAAATCGCTAAAAATATAAAGTCGTAATAATATGAAAATTAAGAATAAATTATCTAAAGTTTTTATAAGAAAGTCTTCTTAAAAGAATAATCATTAAAGTATAGAGTAAAAATGTTTTAGCATTGGTCATTTTAGTTTGCCACTTGCATATATATATCACGATCAAAGTGACAGCATTGCCTTTCGGGAAGATTTTTAGGGTTAACTATTTGCCTATTGTATGGGGGAAGACCCAGGAAACTCCCATCAGATAGTCTGAGTGTCTATGAGAGATGCTTATATTCATTGACAGACTCGCCATCGAGTCTTCTCTTCGTCTCGAGTTCTTCTCTTCTGCGAGCAGTGGCTGGTTTACATAAGGTATTTTCTTTTATAGCTCATAGGGAGTTTGGAGTGAACATAAGGGGAACACGAGGCCCACTGATGTAAACAAAATGTGTCTATATATATATATATATATATATATAGTATTCTTTGTAAAAAATATAATACTATGAAGGAACGACTTTATTGAACTGAAATTTTCAGCAAATGCAAATTATAGTATGTTACTCAAATCATTAAAATTTCAGCCACGTGGACTGAGCAGCGCCCTCTGAAATAGCCTATGGTTATCTGCTAGTGGTAAGCGTTAGGTGAGACTTAATAATGAGTTCATGTGCAAAGTACAATTACTGTGAGTAAAATTCTATGTAATAGACACTTAAATATTTGCATTACATATAGAATTAAAAAGATTAATGAGATCATGTGCAAAGTGCAATTACTGTGAGTGTATCCTCATTGAATAAAATTTGACATAATTATTATAAAGTTTATATTTAAATATCTCTACATGCCCCAAATATTAAAAAAAATCTACATATTATAAAACAATCTTAAAAAAGTACGTCATACTATTCATCCGTGCTTCTATTCATAAATTATTTAAAATAATAAAGACTAATTGGAATTATATTCCACCAACAATTCGGTATCCCTATAAATTCCCTGCATCCACTCGTATATCCCTAACAGATCCCCACAACCCAACACAGCTACCCATTTAATCCCTTTACTGGAAGTTTTATTGCAGGAACTTAATGAAGAAAGGATAAAAACTGAGTTCGTCGGTGTGCTGCAGAAAATTAAAATTTTAATGAAATCCGATGCAATGAGAAATCTTCCGACCAGAAGCAAAAATATTTATCACGCAAAAAAAAAAAAAACCAGGATAATCTTCCCCTGCTCTTCTTCCTGTTTATTATGCATCCGTTTTTCACGTGAAACTCTTCTTCCATTTTTAAGTGCGGAATAAAAACTCTATTTTATTTTAATCAGTCTTCCTCATTCGTGTAAGGAGGGGATCTTAGTTGGGGTGAAAAGGAAAAAATAGTTTCCGAAAGGGAAGAAAAATAATAATAAAGGATTTTATGTAAGGAGAACGAAATTAAATTAAGCACAAGTATTGTAAAGTTGATGGGTACGGTTCTGCCCGCAGCTGCAACTGGTAAGGAATAATATATCATGACTCTGTGCTGAAAGTACAGTGTGTGATTAAAAAGCTAATTACTGGGTCGGTAGTTGTGAATAGTTTATGTTTTGTAAGAAAGTCTGATAGTTTAAAAGAGTTACTTTGTAGTTAACTGTTTAATTTTCTTTTACATTAAAAACTCGTTTTATATTAACATTTTTACATCGCACAATAATAAATTTATATACAGGGTGATTATAATAATTAAATCCCACTTTCAAAATGCTGTTAGAAACGAACTACTCGTCACAAGAAGTTCAACTTTGAACTGGAGATACTTACAAAAAGAGGAAAACGGTGTGACATCAAAAAAAGTTCAAAAATTTATTAATATATGCTGCTGTAAGCTGCATGAAAAAGGAAATTCGGCTACCAGTGTTATTTTTAATCGAAACGATTGAAAAGCGGAATCTGAACCACTACAATCATTCATGGTATATATATATATATATATATATATGTCTTAGGTCTTATGTCCCAAATATTAAAAAGTACATACGCTATAAAACAATCATAAAAAGTACGTCATAAAATTAATCGTTAAATTCCTTAAAAAGATTAACTTTATCTCTCATGCATACCCGCAGTTTTCTGAAGAACTTGACATCGAAGAAATATTTGCATTACATACAAACATACAAATTAAAAACATTAGTGAGTTCATGTGCAAAAGTGCAATTATTGTGAATGTAACCGAATGGCAAAAAAAAAAAAGTATATAATTATTATGAAACAGTTATTTAAATATCATTACGTGTCCCAAATATTAAAAAAATTTATTATAAAACAATCATAAAAAAGTACAACGTACTATTTATCCCTGTTTCTATTCATAAATTATTTAAACTAATAGAGATTAATTGGAATTACATTCCACCAACAATTCGGTATCCCTATAAATTCCGTGCACCCACTCGAATCCCTGTGATATCCCCACAACCCAACACAACGACCCATTTAATCGCATTATTGGAAGTTTTATTGCAGGAACTTAATGAAGAAAGGATAAAAGCTGAGTTCGTCGGTTTGCTGCAGAAAATTAAAATTTTAATGAGATCGGATGCAATGAAAAATCTTCCGAAAAGAAGTAGAAATATTTATTACGCAACAAAAAAAGGAAAATCGTCCCCTGCTCTTCTTCCTGTTTATTATGCATCCTTTTTTCGCATGAAACTCTTCTTCATTTTTAAGTGCGGAATAAAAGCTCTATTTTATTTTAATCACTCTTTCTCATTGGTGTAAGGAGGGGATCTTAGATGGGGTGAAGGGAAAAAAAAAAGGTTCCGAAAGGGAAGGAAGAAAAATAATAAAGGGATTTTTATGTAAGAAGAACGAAATTAAATTAAGCACAAGTATTGTAAACTTGATGGGTACGGTTCTGCCAGCAGCTGCAACTGGTAAGGAATAATATATCATGACTCTGTGCTGAAAGTATAGGGTGTGATTAAAAAGCTAATTACTGGGTCGGTAGTTATGAATAGTTTATGTTCATAAGCAAGTCTGATAGTTTAAAAGAGTTACTTTGTAGTTAACTGTTTAATTTTCTTTTACATTATAAATTCTTTAATTTCTATCTTTTTTTTTTTACTTACCTTAATCAAATCACAATAATAATTACTTCACTGTTCTGAGGTAAAGAGACTTCAAATTGTGAATTCGAATGTATTTTAAAAAGAAATCTCACTCAAAAACCTCCTAAAAATATAAATTTGTAATAATATCATAATGAAAAATTAATTATGCACAGAATTACAAAGTTTTTATAAGAAAGTCTCCTTAAGAAAGTCTACTTATAGTCTCCTTAAGAAAGTCTCCTTATAGTCTCCTTAAGAAAGTCTCCTTATAGTCTCCTTAAGAAAGTTTAGACTATAAACATTTTAGCATTGGTCATTTCAGTTTACCACTTGTAGTATATAAATCACGATCAGGGATAAAGAGACAGAATTGCTTTTTGGGAAGAATTTTAGGGTTAACTATCATGCATTTGTTTATGGTATGGGAGAGGACCCACGAAACCCCATTCAGTCAGATTGTCTATGTTTATATTCATTGTCACACTCGCCATCGAGTCTTCTGTTCTTCTCGAGTACTATTCTCCTGCGAGCAATGCGTCAGTGGCTGGTATACATAAGGTCCTCTCTTTTATAGCTGATAGCGGGTTTGGGGATGTACATAATTGGAACACGAGGCCCGCTGATGTACAAAAATGTATATATAATCTTTGTTAAAATATAACACTATAAAGGAATGACTTGATTGAACTGAAATTTTCAGCAAATGCAAATTGTAGTATGTTACGCAAATGATTAAAATGTCAGAGTCACCACGCACATGGGCTGAGCAGCGCCCTCTGAACCGCTGCTGGAACCGTATGAATAGAGGACTGTAGCTGGGTTTAGAAAATAGTCTATTGTTATATGCTAGTGGTAAACGTTAGGTGAAAGAGGGCGACATTTCAACAAATTACGGAGTTTGAACAAGGGAGGATCATCGGCGTTCGCGAAAGAGGTTTTTCCTACCGTGCAAAAGCAACTCATGTGCAGCATAGAAGCATCACAGTGACGCGAGTTTGGCAGCAATGAACCGACGAGAACCGGAAAATACATAAATCAAAGAGTAGCGGCATAAATGTGGCGTCACCGCTTGAGGGCAGACAACTTGTACCCATGGCTCTGACAGACAATATAGTTTCATATAGACTATTGCCAGCATTTTAGTTCACTATTACAGGTGTATCACTATTTGCTTGATCTATTCGTTGACATCTGCTTCACCGTGGACTGCATACAAAAACTCGTTTATACAGGATCTCCCTGACGAAAAACCATCGACTCTTGAGGCTGCAATGGACTCATGAAAATCGAGAATGGTAAGCATATAGGCAACAAGTGGTTTTGTTCCAACGAATCCCGCTTTAAGTTGTGGTGCATGATGTAGTTTGTATTATTTGGCTTGCATTTGTGGCCTGTGTTAGACTCTATGCTGATGAAAGCTACCTTCCGGAGTGCATTATCGAAAGTCATAATGGACGAACATCCGGAGTTATGGTCTGGAATGCTGTCGCCTATTAAAATTTCGTTAGAAAGTAACAGCCAGAATTCATTAACAAGTGTCAACAAAGCTTCGATAGAAAATGTCATAATGAATTTAATATCAAGTGCCACCAGAATTTTGATTGCAAATTTTAGCAAAAATTCAATAGCAAGTATCAGCAAGATTTTGATAGCAAGAATTCTGTATCAAGTGTCATTAAGAATTCGACAGCAAGTGCCAAAAAAATTTTAATAGCGAATGTCAGGGTTTCATTAGCAACAACACTTCGACAGCGAGTTTCTGCGAGATTTTTCGGATACATGATGTCACGCGTAGGAAACTTATATATAAAATTGAAAATAATATCGCTATAATATAATAGTATGTAAAAGTTGTATATACTAATTTTTCCTAGCTGTGATGCAATTAAGGAAAAACTGAGAAGTTTTCACTAAAGCTAGACAATATACTACCAAGATCAGTTAGAGTTGAACCGTCGCCTTAAAAAACTGCAGTGCATGAAAATAAATTCTGCGTGGGCATACATATTCGAGTGAAGGAGCACGTGGGGTAAGGAAAAGAATCCCCGTTCCACATAATTCCCTCTTTAAAGGGGGTCTCGCACTCTGTGTAACGATCTCTTGCGGCTTCGATAATCAATGGAGATACTCTCCCGTTACCGTCTGTCGATAGCTTTCACCAAAGATAACAAGGCACTGCTTGTTGCGTGCTGCATCGGAATTTCTTCTTCAGGCAGGACCCCGTCTACTCCATTTTTTTTGCTTTTTTTTTGCACCGTGGATGACGCAGGGAACCAGAGCCCTCGTTTTTTTCTTCTTTTTTCACTGTATCTAATCTTCTCTTTCTTTTAAAACTTTCATTTCAAAAGGAATCATATTTGTGGACGGCTGTGTAACTACGTAAGATTGTTTCAGATGGATGAGGGGAAGCTAATCATTTTCTGAAGAGCACCTAGGACATGTGGTATGGTTACTAGAACGTATGTCTAAAGTTTGGTTAAATCTCTCTACTATTTGGTTAACTCCAAAAGTTAAAGAAAAGTTGAAAATCATAGATGATTTACTTTAAATCCATTTGAAGTGTATGAAAACTCCAGTAAACATAGTTATATGGTGGTTATGGATTGCCTGAAATATTTCATATGAAAAATTTACTTTTTCTCACTAAAAAATCTCCGATACTAATACTTCGTAGCATACATGCAATTAGTGAGTAACTTTATATATTTTAGTAAAGCTATACAATATGCCATGCCACGAGCAGTTAGGAAAAGAACAATTGTCTTAAAGAACTCTAGAGCGCGTATATGAAATAAAAATATAAATTTGAATGAGTCACTTGAAAAAGGAAGGATTCCACGTTTCTCATAATTCTGTCTTTGAAAATGGTGTCGCACTTTTTGTAAAACCCGTTTTCAGCTTCTGTAGTAAGTGTTAGCAATATTCAGCAGCAAATATCAGTAAATCTTTCATAGTAATTATCAGCAAGACTTCGATAGCAAATGTCAGCAGTTCAATAGTGAGTGTCATTAAGACTTCGATAGCAAGTAGCAGCAAGGTTTCGATAGTAAGTAGCAACAATGTTTCGATAGCAAGTAGCAGCAAGGCTTCAATAGTAAGTAGCAACAATGTTTCGATAGCAAGTAGCTGCAGCTCGATAGCAAGTGTCCTTAAGACTTCGATAGCAAGTGTCAGTAAGATTTCGATATCATCAACAGCAGTTCGATAGTGTATGTCACTAAGATTTCGGTAGCAAGTGTCAGCAAGGTTTCGATAGCAAGAACCAATTTTTAAGGATCTGTTCTACACTCCACTGACATGGTGAAATTATAGCTAACACAGCATGATCTAGGACATATCATGAAGAGACTGATACATTACACTTCCGTCGAGATAAAAATTACTTCCCAAAAGACTCATATCGAAAAAAAGAGCCTTGGAAAAGAGCGCATAATGGATTGTTCCAAGTATATTCGTATTTCATATTTGCATATATTAGGATTATCAGAAAGTGATTTTTAATTCTAGATTAAAATCAATATTTGGAGCAATCTAGTATCATTCTAATACAACAGTTCATTCGTACTGTTGCATGTTTGGTAACAGTCATTCTATTTGAGACACCATGCTGCTATACAGATTGACGTGGAGCTGAATGTTATTTATTAACTTATGACCCCTTGCGCTCACGTTTAGTTTTTGGTTTTTGGCTCCAAAATTATTAAAGTGAAGACATTTCTAGCGACAGCAAGGATGTATCGTATGATAGTCTTCAAAATTCTAGCGATGCATCAGAAGATTATAGTTCTGACTATTGCAATGTCTATATGCAGAATTATTGTGATAAATGTAGAATTATTATAATGTATACTTGTAGAAGTCTTATAAAGTATTGGTAAGGATGTATCGTATAAAATTCCAAATGGTTAAATTAATACTTGATTTTTTTATAATAAAACTGATCAATACTTTATTGATGATAATTCTAACAATAGCCAAGCTTTCGATTTTGGCCAAAAGAAATGTTTTGAAAAAGAAATGCTTCTGAAAAAAATAATACTTCAAGAGATTAAAACCAATCAATCAGACTGTTGGTGAGACACACTTGCACAACATTTTGCAAAGCGGGGATTGTGTTATTTTAAAGTGACTTTTAAACCAACAAATCGCAAGAAAGATTAGAAACAAAAGACACCCAGTAAAAGAATTTCAGATATAATACCATCAAGGTCACATATTTAAATCAATGATTCGTTTGTTACTATTATTATCGTGTAGTAATAGAATCAAATGACAATCGTAGATGATAACAGTAGAAAATGATGAATGTATAAATCTCTTATAGATTCACTGAATGATAAATTCATCCTTGAAAAATCTAGTAGTTTTTATTAAATCGAAAAATCAAAAAATTTCACAAATCCTTCCCCAAAATCATACATTTGGATAATAAAGATTTTGTCACCTAAGTACCCTAATTTGTTGTTTTGAGTTTTCTTTAATGGCAACATATTAATCTCCTTAATCATAATTATTATTATTAATACTCTATATATTATTAATATTCAATATAATTATAATTATGCTTTATTAATGAATAAAACCATTTCAATAATTTAGTTAAGTAGATATTTTAAAAACAAATAATCAAGCACTTGCCAATGAATTAAAATCAATTTCGTATATTTACAAGAATATTTTCTACTGTTAAATTTAGAAATATAGTAAATTATTTCATTAAAGCTAATAAAATCCAGGAATTTAAAATCACATAAGTATTTCCGAAAATTTCACAGAATAGGTGTAATTGTTTAACACAAAACAATTTGAGAGAAAAGAACATGATGAAAATAGACATTAGATATTGTTTCAAAACCTCGAAAATAATCTCTAAACCATCTATGAAAAAAATTAGTATAGATATTTATTGTCTTTGTCGCATTTTAAATATAATTTTGTATTCTAAAATAATTTTCACAATAAGCACTGTAACAAAATTTTTCTCTTATTTACCTTTAGCATACATGTTTATTTTACTCTTTATCAAATGCACGTCTTTAATTATTCAATGAATTTTCGTTCACTTATTTTGACAATTCTAGCATTAGCCATTAAAGACAAGTGCTTCATTCTTTCTGTTTATATATTATGCAAGTGTTGTTTCTTTTATGTAATCCCTTTAATACGGTGTACAAATGCTTAGTTTTTAATATATTTAAAAAAAAAAAAAATTATAAGAAGTGTTAGTATCTTATTTTAAATATAAATGAATTTTCATTCATGATTTTCTTCAATAAAACTGGATAATAAAAACATTTAAAAAAAGAATCAGTTCAGAAATACAAGTCTAAATATTTTAATATAAGAAAAAAGTGTAGTTGAAAAAGTCTTTTAATCGATTGATTTTAATTCCAAAAGTAACACATTTTTTATTAAATAAAAAAATTCGTTCGATGCATTTGTTTTAACTTATTAAGAAATTAATGTTTATAAAAACGGTATTAATTTTAATTTTTAAAGAAAAATAATCATGTCTTTCAAAATTTTGAATATTAGAAATAATTGAAATAGTTGTTGTCGTATCCCTCATGGAAGGAGGGAAGAGGAGTGCAGCTTCTGTTTTGATGAAGCACCCGTAGGTAGAAGTCTGACTTCTGCTCCATGACGCTCTTACAGTCATAGGAGACCGAGACCAACGGCATAAAGTGGATTCCGAACCACTACAAACATCTATATCACCGCCGGGAATCGAACCCGAAACCTGTGGCACCGAGCGCATGACACTCGGCCATTCAGGCCCTGATTGAAATAGTTAGTTATTTCATATGATTAATATTTGAACCATCAAAATAAAATTTAATAAATTAAAGAAAGTATCAAAACTGATTGATAGCAAAAAGGGATTAAAAGTTATTAATCTGAAATAAAACCCTGTAATTAAAAATATTAAATCTTTTATTTCAACATATTTTTTTTCTCTTTTACTACTGTTGATAGTAACAATAAAGTAATTGCATTTTTAGACATTTTTCTAGATGATATTTCATCTATATACTCCAATAATATTCTAAGATTAATTATAGATTATCTTTTCCTATAAAATGCATATTTATTGGTTAGATTGCAATAGATTCTCATTATGCGAACATATTTACAACGATATGTCTTTTTGAGTAAATATGAAATATAAAAGGGGATTATAATTAAAGTCCCACTTTCAAAATGCTGTGAAAAAAAGAACCACTCGTCACAATGAGCTCAAATTAGAACTGAAGATATTTGAAGACGGAGGAAAAGGTATGGCATCAAAAAAAAAAAAAGTCCCAAAGAAAGTTTCATTGATTTTTCCCATCTAATTTTGTATGAGTTTGGAGTGGTGGATGGACTTTCCACTAACAGTGTCCCAACTGAACATTACAGTTGGTTTAATGTGCAACTCATACCAAATACGTTGTCATTTCGATTGAAAATATCACTGGAAGCCGAATTCATTTTCTTCATGCCGGTTGCAGCGCCATCTTTTAATACACTTTGGACCCATTCTTGTTTATATGTCTTCCCTTTTCTCCCTTCTTCAAGTATCTTCAGTTCAAATTTGAACTCATTGTGACGAATGGGTCTTTTTTTACAGCATTTTAAAAGTGAGACTTTAATTATAATCATCCTGTAATATTAAAATATGTCCTTTTTTATATAAAGAATTTAATTTTTATTCTCGCACCCGAAATCTGTGGTATCGAGTGACAGAGCGTTAGCTACTCGGCCATCAAGGCCCTGTACGAACATTTATACTACACAAATTATTCAAGATTGATTGAATAGGATATGCAGTAAAGTATTATTTTTTTATAAAGACATATATTGCATTATAACACATTTTTAACTCATTAATGACGAATTTAAAATTTTGAAATTTTATTTGTTACATTTACAGATTTTAAATTTAATATAAAGACTCGGAAAAACTCGGTTATATTTACTCTCATTAAATATATATAGAATAAGATTTTCTTAGAAACCAAAAGGCATTTGTTTGAAGGTAATCAAAATAATATTGTTTTTTTCTTTCTTTTGCAGTAAATAAATACCAAAACACAAAAGTCTTACATATTCACAAGTTTAAAAAAGAAAATACATTTATCAGCTTTGAAATATCTAAAAAAAAAATCCTTATGCTCATTTAAAAATGCATGCACAGTCTAATGTTTAATTCTCTTAAATACCTTTTTTTGAAATAAGATACAAATAATAAAAACTTTTGAGAAATGTCAACATTTATTAAATGTCCTGAATATCAACTTAATCACACAGATTTGGTGTGTTTACTGGGAATTTTTTTTCGCAATTTTTAAAAAAAAGTAAGCCTGAGGTTTATTTTTCATAAGCCATTTTAATCTTGCAAACGTTAGCGTTAATATGGTTCGGGTCAAAAAATAATTTAGTGCGAGAAATGTGTTTAATTTCATCATAAAACCAACGACGTTTCTTCCTTGAAAAAATATTTTAATAAGACAGGATTTTGTTTCATTACTCATTTCTTACTTTTAAATATTTGAGATTATTTTAGAAAATTTAATTTTCTGGTAATGAAATAAAAAAATATTCATTGTGTAATTTCAAATAAGTTAAAGGTTAAAGTTCCATACCAAATAAGTCTTTAAAATATAGTTTGCATTTTTCTCACTAAAATTAAGAATTTTTTGTAAAGAAAAGCTGAAAACTAACATAAAAACATATATTGCACCTACACATTTCTATATTTTAAAAAAAAAAAATTAAATTAATTTTAAGAAGTTAGCTTACATTTTTTAACATCCGTTTTCTTGATAAGTTTAGTATCGACTAAATATAAGGAAATTAGATTGTCTCAGTTTTTGTTTTCGAATGTTGGGCAATTTGATTTTGTCATTTGCCACTATAATTAACATGCAGATTGATTATAATCAATTAAAGCCCCACTTTCAAAATGGTGTACAAAGGGAACCTTTCGTCACAATGAGTTCAAATTTGAACTGAAGATACTTGAAGAAGGGGGAAACGATATGGCATCAAAAAAGTTCCATCGATTTTTCCCATCCATTTTGGTGTGACCTTGCCGTGGTTGATGGGCTTTCCACTCATAGGGTCACAACAGTTGAATGACTTGGAAGTAATTTTTTTCCATCAAAAAACACAAACAACGAAGAACATTGCACACTACAGTTGGTTTAATGTGCAACTTATGTCACATATGTTGTCATTTCGATTCAAAACAGCACTACGAAATATATATATATATATTTCACAGCTGAATTCACTTTCTTTATGCCACTTACAGCGCCATCTATTAACAACTTTCGAACTTTTTGAGGCCATACCGTTTCCCCCTTCTTCAAGTATCTTCAGTTCAAATTTGAACTCAATGTGACGATTGGCTCTATTTTTACACTATTTTGAAAGGGGGACTTTAATTATAATCACCCTGTGCATAATATATATATAACAAATTCGGCGTTACACAGGTGTCTATTGTATACAATATACATTTTTCCTCCGTAGTTTTAAATGACCAAATAAACTACCTCAGATCTACGATTTTTCAACCTACGGATTTATCCATCCCTAATATACATATGGAAGGCTTTGGTTCGACGTTTGTCGGGTTTGAATCTAAAACACCACTCATAAATTTTTAGATTTTCTTAGAAACCAAAAGTCATTTGTTTGAAGGTAATCAAAATAATAGTATTTTTCCTTTCTTTTGCTGTAAAGAAATACCAAAACGCAAAAGTCTTTTAATTCACAAATTTAAAAAAGAAAATACATTTATCAGCTTTGAAATATCTTTAAAAAATTCCTTATGCTCATTTAAAAATGCATGCGCAGTCTAATGTTTAATTCCTTTACAGACCTTTTTTTGAAATAAAATACAAATAATAAAAACTTTTGAGAAATGTCAACATTTATTAAATGTCTTGAATATCAACTTAATCACACAGATTTGGTGTGTTTACTGGGAATTTTTTTCCGCCATTTTTAAAAAAAAGTAAGCCTGAGGTTTTTTTTTCATATGCCATTTTAATCTTGCAAACGTCTTAGCGTTAATATGGTTCGGGCCAAAAAATAATTTAGTGCGAGAAATGTGTTTAATTTCGTCATAAAACCAACGACGATTCTTTTTGAAAAAAAATATTTTAATAAGACAGGATTTTGTTTCATTACGCATTTTTTACTTTTAAATATTTGAGATTATTTTAGAAAATTTAATTTTCTCGTAAATAAATTTAAAAAAAAATTCATTGCGTAATTTCGAATAAGTTAAAGGTTAAAGCTCCATATTAAATAAGTCTTTAAAATATAGTTTGCCTTTTTCTCACTAAAATCAAACATTTTTTTTTTGTAAAGACAAGCTGTAAACTAATATAAAAATATATACTATATTGCACCTAGATATTTCTACATTTTTTTGTAAAAAATTAAATTAATTTTTAGAAGTTAGTTTTATTTTTTTAACACTCCCTGTTCTTGATAAGTTTAGTTTTGACTAAATATAAGGAAATCAGATGGACTTAGTTTTTGTTTTCGAATGTTGGAATGAAGTCATTTACCACTATAACATTATACAGGGTGATTATAATTTCCACTTTCAAAATGCTGTAAAAAATGCTGAAAGTACTTGAAGAAGGGGGAAACGGTATGGCATCAAAAAATAAGTTCCACCAATGTTTCCCATCTAATGTGGCCGTGTTGGATGGGCTTTCCACTGCCAGTGTCAGAACTGTAGAAGGACTTGGAAGTCATTTTTTTCCCACCAAAAGCAGAAACAATCAAGCACATTGAACACTACAATTGATTTACTATGCAACTAACGCCAAATACGTTGTCATTTCGATTCAAAGTATCACTGACAGCCGAATTCACTTTCTTTATGCCGGTTACGGCGCCATCTATTAATACACTTTGGAACGTTTTTGATGCCGTACCCCCTTCTTCAAGTATCTTCAGTTTAAATTTGAACTGATTGTGACGAGTGTTCCTTTTTTTTTGCAGGGGGACTTTAATTATAATCATCCTATATATTATATAGACATAACAAATTCAGTGTAACACGGATGTCTAATGTATGCAATCCACATTTTGCCTCCATAGTTTTAAATGGAGGCAAAATTACCTCCAACCTTAAATCTACTATTTTTCAACCTACGGATTTATCCATCCCTAATATACATATGGTAGGCTTTGGTTCGACATTTGCCGGGTTCGAACCCAACTCACAATCCAGCAAACCACTCCGGTCTAGATTGTCTTAATTCCTCGTGATTCACTGGTAACGTCGCAGATAGCATATTGGAGGACTCAAGTTCAAATCTGCTGGTGGCGCTCATTGTAAGCACCGTTTTCAAAAACGACGAGACTCAACAGCGATGTGTCAGCCTTGTATCAATAGATAGGCTTCCAAATGGTAACATGAGTAGCTAGAGGAGGGCTGAGGTTCAAACACGTTAGCGTCATTGTTGCAGTCACTGTTTTCAGAAACAAGAAGATTCTATGTCGATTATGATAATGTGTGTAAAAGCGTCTCGCATCTATAGTTAGACTGCCGATTGGAAGTTTTCCTGGTATCTCCATTAATGAAGCACAAGTGTGGTAGCTACTACCAAAAATCATCTAGAAAGATATTGCCTTCATCCACACCGATTGGTGGGATGTTCATGAGACTTACTAATACATGAGACTTACTGATATTTCAATCTCAACTTTCTAATTGGTAGGGGGACAACATGTCTCAGGTACGGGGATTAGATGTGAAGGAAAAAAAATGCCAAGTGGTAGCTATTGGGAGTTTCTCCTATACGAGATGCAAATGAGGAATTACTCTTAAAATGTCTCCCTGAAGTCTTTGCCCTTCTTACACTTCACATTGATGACAAATATATTGAGCTCAAATAAATAATGAATATAAAATGTCTTTTAATTGATGATACATTTACAGATTTATGGTAGCTCTCAGGTTTATAAAGTGGTAAACAAGACCTTTTACTCAAAGGCCATGAAATGAATGGGAAAAAAGCATTATCTTTTCGTTTAACTGATAAACTTGAAATCAAGATTTTTTTAGGTCATCACATTTATAATGGTATTAGTTCTATGTGCCTACGTCGAGCTTTAGAAAACATTTGGGAGGAAGAAATGACTTCCAAAATAACTTCCAAGAGTAACTGTCCTACATTTGAGTATCATATAGTAAAAATATTGCAGCACATCTACCATGCAGGGCAACTGTGAGAACATTGCTACAATAGTCAGAGAATGTACACAATCAGCCGAATAATATCCACGCCTTTTTGCAAATTTATTAATTATTTAGATAATATTAGTAATGATATAAAAATAAAAACACATATAAGCTTAGTAGACTTTAAGACTGTAAACAAGCTGTAACTTTTTTTAAGCTTTTAAGACCTGCAAAAAAACAACAACAACTCAATTAATTTATTCGTAAACCAAATGCACTCTGCCTCGGTTACATTTCTTTCTCCTTCCAGCCAGCTCATGCCTATGCATACGAGGATGTTTATATCATCTGGCGATAGCTCCCACTATTTATCCATGAAGTAACAAATATTTTAAGACTGATAAAAAACTTAATAGACTTAAAATATTATCATTAGTATTTTATATCTAAGATAATATTTTAAGTCAATACAAATGACCAAAGTTATTCTTTAACCAATAAATGTTTTAAAATGTATCATTATGATCAAAAGCTGACAAATATGAACAATTGAAGTAATTCATTGTATTCAAATTTAAAGAACATTGTTTCATTACAACATATTTGCTATGAATGAGATGTCTTTCTTTTAAGCAAATAATAACAACCATTAAAAAACTGAAATCCTTAAGTGAAAATATGCATTATGCAAATACAGTCTTTGTTTTAAGTAAAAGAAATAATTTCTGTAAATCTTACTTCAATTATTTATCAAAAACTGTTTAAATATAGTTACTGTTTTTCAATTGTATGCGCATTATTAATTTAACCTTCAAAAGCATTATTTGATAGCTGATTCACTGGTAAAAATTAACGGAAAAAAATTCTGTTCGTATGATTGACAATTATTGCTTTGAAATCATTTGTTTCTATTTTCTAATGATCAATTATTCACATAATTATTCCAGCCAATTAACGAAGGAATCTTTGTCTTAACAAATAGAATAGCATAATAATAAAGATGGAAAAAAATGATTGCCATTAAAAAGCACATAAACGAAAGAACTAGGCATTCATTTCAAGTATTCTTGTCTTACGAAACAAAGAACATAATGACTAATGATTTATCATGGTTGTTTTTTAAAGAAACTATAAATATGAAATGCTAATACAAACAGATTTTTATTTTACATAGTAGTAATTGCGAAGTTAATCACTACAGCTTTTATTTTCTTTGGAATATATATGATAGTTGAGATTGGGAAAAAAATATATGGTTCTTACATTTCAAGCATTGTTATCGATCGTTAATTAGCCAGTTTTGTGATGAGAAAAATCTTATTTCATTATGATCTAAGCACTTGAATATTTCCTAAGAAATAAAAATATAGCTATTTTGTAGGTAGGAATTTAAAATTAAAAATGTTGTTCAAGAATTTTATTAACTTTGTGATGGTGGTTTTTGACCATTAATAATTTTATTTCCTTTTTAATTTATTTTTTTGCAGAAAATTTTACAAATAATTAATTTCTTTTAATTATTAAACGTTACTTCGTTCTGTCCCATTGTGACAGTCGATATTTAAACGAGAATTATAGACGAATGTCGCTGTAAGTTATGTTGCAGCACAAAATTGCGAAGCCTTCATGAACATCTGTCATTCGTTTTTGACACATCTTTACAATTTTTAGGATATAATAAATATTACGAATTGTAACTATATTTCTAATTAAATCCGCTGATCGAAATTAATTATTTTGGGGCCTGATGGCCGAGTGGCTAGCGCTGAATGCAACCATAGTTCTGAATGCAAACAAACCCTCTTAGTGTAGTCGGTTTCGAACAGTTTGAGTCAAAAGTCTGGTACCAGTACACCTCTGAAGGTGCTGTTACAAGAAATTGTTGCTCATAGATTACGGTTTTTTCTGTTTAGGGTTTACGGTTTTTTTCTGGCCGTTAGTGTTAAATACAGATCCTCATTTTGTGGTGTTGCACACGTACAGCCTTTTCCCGTTATTTGACGAACATTTCCAGTTTCGAAAAGCCGATTCCATAAACTAGAAATGACACTTAAACATTAAAAATAACTTATTTTTACTCTGGGTTTTATAATAACGTAAAATTTACCGGGAAATTAATGTAAAATTTGTAGCTTAAAGTACTATCAGTTAAAAATGTGTTTCAAATAACATAGTAAAAGATAAAACGATAATTTGACATAACATGTTAATCATATTATAATTAAAAAACTGCCTGTTTAATTTAGATATAATACACAAAGAACTTTTTTCCACTGCCAGCTTCTATAATTTTAAATCTTCGTAAAGTTTAGTATTTAAAATTAGATAAAAAAATTATTTGATTTCCAGAGTCTAAAATATATCAGTCTGGGGAAAAAGAAATTCATTATTTTTACTTGAACTTCTAGACTTTAAAATCTTTCTGATTACCAATTTTGGCCAAATATGCACCATTTTTTTTCTATATTTTGTTACCATTTTAACGGTTGCTTCATAATGCCTCTCTCATAGAAGTCTTGGTCTTTATTGGCGAAAAACTATAGTAATCGATTTTCACAATCTTTTCTTGATGACAATTTCTTATCACTAAGGAAGGAAGAAATCATGATAACTGCTTGGTGCCAGGTTTGGACTATATGGTGGATGCATCAAAACTTCCCAAACAAGCTCCCGGAGTTTCTAGACAGTCACTATAGACGTGTGTGACCTGGCGTGGTCCTGATTGAATACAACACCTGTCCTATAGGTCAATTCTGACTGTTTCTAGTCAATTGCTAGCTTGAAACGGTCAAGTTGTTGGCAGTAGAGATCCGAATTTAGTGTTTGGTCATATGGAAGCAACTCATAATAAATGATTCATTTCCAGTCGCATCAAATGCACAGCAAAACCTTCCTGGCCGTTAGTCGTGGTTTGGCCACCGTTTGAGCTGCTTCACCTCGCTTTGACCACGATTGATTTCGCACATTGCTATCTTATGTGACCCTTCACATCTCCAGTAACCATCGTTTAAGAAATGGGCAAATTTCATTCCGTTTTGCCAAGGATTCGCAGATAGAAATTCGAACCACCTTGTTTTTTTTTGTGTTAATTGCGCGGCAAGCATAAACTTCTTTCTGAATCCAACATTGTGCAAATGGTATCCACGATTACTAACATGCTTGTCAACTTCAATTATTTCCGTGATTTTATCGACATTTCTGTGATTAGATGACAGGATTTCCTGCGCGAGGTGCATCTTTAACATCAAAAATACCTGAACGGAATCGAAAAAACCAAAATTGCATGTAATTGGCTGTTACAGTATCAAGGCCATATACACCATTCACAATTTCAGCCGTCAGGCTTGCATTTTCGCCTCTATCAAAGAAAAAAAACTGTAAAATGTACCAAATTTTCTCTTTGTTGACTTCCATTTTTAACACCCTGTAACTCAAAACTGAATAGACCAAACATAAAACAGCAACAGAATTTTTTAGTGCAAAATGTCACGTTTCCAACGAGCATAAATCTGAAATTGTTTGACCGATACTTTACGAGATATCGATCACTACAGCCATCTGCCGAAAAAATAATGGATTTCTTTTTCCCAACCTAATATAATATAAATAGTGATTTCTATGCTTACAGACAAATTAGGCAAACTTTAATCAACAATCATGTAGCATTTTTTGGAATCAGTTAAACTTGTGTTATTTCTTTGGCGCTCTATTTTACTGCAATTCAAGAATAAACCGTAAGGAAAAAATTGGTTCTTTCTTTTTTTTTTGAGTCAACTAAGGAAGAATGTTGTGAAGAGTCAGAGAATGGAGTGTTATCTGCTAAGCCCCAATCTATCAAATGTTATTGAAAAGAATTGAGAAAATGACATTCTATCTGGAATGTCTGTTGATGAAAAAAAAGTCAACTTGGTCAGGACTTTATTGTCCAAGAAAAGCCTTCAAAAAATCGTGATGGAAATTCTGAAGAAACGAAAAGAAAACGTGAATAGATATTTATTGTTGCTTGTTTTGAGACGTCAACTGTAATGAAATCCTGTTTTGTTAAGCAATTCAAAATTTGTTACAAATAGGGAGGACGGGAGGGGGGTGAAGCCTGGAGACGTTTTTCTCAATGATTTTTGTTAAATAATAGAATAAATGAATATTCAAACTAACGAAATTAATATTTTTCTTTCTATTCGTATTATTAGTTAAATCATTTATATTTCGAAACTGGATGTATCGTTCGAATAATAGAAAAAAATTATAATTTTATAATTATTGTCATTTAATCATTATTAATTATTAATTAATCATTATTATAATTTTTCTCTGAATTTAAAATTATTATTTTAATATTCTGATGACATTAGATTCTGTATGATAAAAATCAGCTCAAATATATCGAGAATTTTAAACCTTACATTTTTTGCTCAATATTTAAAAATATGCAATTTTACTACAACCCCTAACGAAATTTAATTAAAATATTTAATTTTAATAATATTTTTTATATAATGTTTGCATTAATTAAAATGTATAATTTTTAATTTAATTAAAATACACAATTTTTGCAATATTTATTCAAATATCTCATATTTGGAAATCTGTCTTTAGGCAGACGGCTTTGGTCAGTAACTTGGTCCGGCCTTGCTCCAATGGTTTAATGGTCCAATGGCCTTGGTCCGGCATTGGCTGTTGCGCCAATGAAGAAGGAGCAATTAATAATAATAACAAATAAAAATAAGGGCAAATCTGTTAAAAGCATCAAAATTTTAATGAAAAAGACCATTACATTGCAAACATTTAGGATTACTGTAATAAAATTGCTGGGAAAATATCAATACAGGAATACCAGGTTGAATGATTTATCACGCATACCTTAAACTTGGTTTTAATCTATGCTTTATTTCAATTGATATTACACATCACCCGATAAATTGAAAATACTTAAAAATGCCTTCTATCACTTATTTACTTTGTGGCCATGCTTTTCCTACCCACTGGCAAGAGCACCCCTGTGGCATTCAGGAGAAAGGTCAGTTGACCTACGGACTCTCACTCCGAGAGAAAGTATATTTGGTGAACCCTACGCGTAGCCAAATTTCGGATTTTCGACTTAGAAATGGAGTCCTTCCACGAGTCTGTAATTACCTGTCTTTAAATATGTTAAATAGTGTTACGTCTCTAATTGTATGTGTGTGGTGTTTGTGCGTGTGTCAATAAAGCTGTGAGTTTTTCAACCTGTGCCTCAAGTATCTCAACCCAACCCCACCCAGTTACAATCTGGTTAGCCAACTGATCACTATAATCAGTAAATAATTTATATTAAAAATTTTAAATTAGCATTAAAATAAAGGAACGTTAATAATCATTTTAAAACATCTTGAATCCAATTTTTCAAGTAACTTTATTTTATATAATAAATATGAAACACAAATATAATATTCATGTCAAGACTGTTGCGTTATTTTCCGCTGAAAACATAATTTAGATGCCAGCACACATATTGAATTTAGTCTCTAACATCGGCCTTATCTTTAACCCATTATGAATCCAGACAGCTATCGCACGAGAACAAAATATTACGAAAGATTAAAATAAGAATTTTTTCGTCCGTCTTTTAAAATCTACCTGCTATTGTAAATTATTATTTATGTCAAGTATATTCTATGCTGACAGCGATTTGTTTTATCCAAGACTATAATTGCTGCAGATGTCTATCTAAAAGCACAAAAAACGACATCCATGTTTCTCCATAAAAAAGAATCAAAACGCATTTATGCTTTTTATATTATTCATCCGTCAAATGTATAATGATGTACGGAATTGGGTTTGTGCAGAAATAAAAAAGATGCGTTCTTTTGGTTGAATTTTTCAACCCAAAAAGCCTTGAATAGAAAGGCATTATTATTATTCTCTGCCTAGGTCTATTCCAATAATGGTGGAAGAGCAGCGCTTCCAGAATAGTCGTCCATTTAGAAGCACAGAATCATTCTCTTCTGCAGTAAGTATGAAAAATAGCTACTTGCGAGTGTGGAACGTGTTTTTGAAGTTTGCCCTTTCACGTGGAAACACAATGAAAAAGCGAAGTAAAAGCGCCCGGGGAATAAAATAACCTCATTAATTTCTTTTCTAAATAACTTGATATTTTCTTTTCCCTTTTAAATAATAACACATTCGCCGAACATTTAAACTCTTTTAAGAATGGTTAATGAGTATGAGGTCAAAAGGGCGCATTTTCAGCTTGCTATTAACAATCATTATTTCTTACTTCCATGCGATTCTTTGTCCCCGCCTTTCAAGAGAACATCGTTTCTTTCTCAGCCGGTTTAGCCTTAGAATTCCCTTCATTTGCTTTTATTGGCAATTTTTTTTTTTATGTATATACATGTTTCTTTTTGTGACATGCATTTTGTGTTGAAAATAAAATAAACAAAAAAAAAAAGGACTCTGAGATAAATGTATAATATACAAGAACTTTTCTGAGTAAGCTTTGTAAGCTACAGTTTTGCAATAATAATGATTGTACGATATTATTTTAAAAAACTAACTAGTTAATTGAAGATAAAGTATAATTCTACCTATTGATCAATAGCATTTTTTGAATAATGAATGCAAAATTAATTATACTTCAATTGAGGAATTAACTTTTTTTTTCATAGGGGGTTGTGGTAAAATTGCATAAATTTTAGACTCTTAAATATGGTGAAAATTTTAAGATTTGTATTTTTAATTGAATAAATATTATTGTTTTACCAATTTTTTATTATTCAAAATCTATAGTATCAAAATAATAAATTAATTATTTTAAATATAAGAAAAGTTTCTTAAAATTTTTTCTATTATTCTAACGATACCGCCAGTTTCGAGACATAATTTATTTATTTAATAAACAAAATGGAATATGAATATCGTAACTTTGAATACACAATATTATATTTATTATTTTGCACATTAAATCATACTTTGAAATGGCCACGATTTAAAAAAAATCTATGTCAATCATCCATTATTAATAAAGAAATTCCATCAATAACAAATAAAATATACTGAGTGTCGCAATTTTTACACAATAGCTCACAAGAATTCCACATTAATCAACTTACTCTTGTAGATGTAAACTACTTATTGGCCTCAAGATAAGCTTTCCCAGATATTTATTTCTTTGTAGTATTCCGAAAGAAATTTTATGATGGATTTTAAACATCGAAAGAACTCATTTTTACTCTGGGTTTTATAATGATGTAAGAAATTTAACCTAGAAATTCATCTAAAATTTCTAGTTAAAGTACTATCCATTAAAAATGCGTCTCAAATATCACAGTAAAAGATAAAACGATTATTTGACGTAGCGCGTTAATCATATTATATTTAAAAAACAGACCTGTTTAATTTAGATATAACACATAAATAACTTTTTTCAACTTCCAGTTTCCATAATTTTAAATCTTTGTAAACTTTAGTATTTAAAATTAGATAAAAAAAATTATTTTATTTCCAGATTCTAAAATATATAATATAAATAGAGATTTCTATGCTTATAGACAAATTAGCCAAACTTTAATCAGCAAGCTTGCAGCATTTCTCGAAATCCGTTAAACTTGCATCATTTCTTTGACGCTCTATTTTACTGCAATTCAGGGACCAACTATAAGGAAAAAAATTGGTTCTTTTTCTTTTTGAGTCATCTAAGAAAGAATGTTGTGCAGATTCAGAGAATGGAGTGTTATCTGCTAAACCCCACTCTATCAAATGTTATTGAAAAGAGCGAGAAAGTAACATTCTAGTGACAGTGAAGAAGGAGAAAAAGTAACAATTAATAATTATAACAAATAAAAATGAGGGCAAATCTGTTAAAAGCATGAATTTTTAATGAAAAAAAAAAGAAAAAGACAAATACATTCCGAACATTTAAGATTGGTGTAATAAAATTGCTGAGAAAATATGAACAGACAGATACCAGATTGAATGATTTATCACGAGTTCCTTAAACTTGGGTTTAATCTATGTTTTATTTCAATCAATATTAGACATCACCCGTTAGGCACTCCTGTACAATATCATATGAATTGAAAATTCTTAGAAGTTCCTCCTATCATTAATCTATTTTGTGTCCATGCTTTCTCCTACCCACTGGCAAGAGCGCCCGCTTCGGCATTGAGGAGAAAGGGTCAATTGGCCTACAAACTCTCATTCGAAGTGGAAGTATATTTGGTGAACCCGATGTGTAACAGGGCTTCGTATTTTCGACTTAGAAGTGGAGTCCTTCCACGAACCTATAATTACCTGTCTTTAATGAGTTAAATAGTGCATGTCTCTAATTGTTTGAGTGTGGTGTTTGTGCGTGTGTTAATAAAGCTGTGAGTTCTCCAACCTGTGCCTCTAATATCTCAACCCAACCCGACCCAGTTAAAATCTGGTTGGCCGACCTTCACACTACAATTTGTAATTATTTTATATACAAAATTTAAATTTGCATTAAAAGAAAGAAACGTTAATAATCATTTTAAATCATCTTGAATCCAATTATTAAAGTAACTTTATTTTCTATAATAAATATGAGACATAAATAAAATCCGCAAAACAAGAATGTTTCATTATTTTTCTTTGAAAATATAATTAAGATGTCAGCGTTCATATTGAATTCAGGCTCCTAACATCGGCCTTATCTTTAAACCATTATGAATCCAGACAGCTATCGCACGAGAACAAAATATTACGAAAGATCAAAATATGAATTTTTTGTTCGTCGATCTTTTAAAATTAACCTGCAATTGTAACTTATTATTTACGTCAAGTATATTTTATGCTCACAGAGATTTGTTTTATTCAAGACTATAATTGCTGCAGATGTCTCTCTAAAAGCACAAAAAACGACATCCATGTTCCCCATAAAAGGAAAAAAAAAAAAAAGCATTTATGCTTTTTATATCATTCATCCGTCAAATGTATAATGATGTACGGAATTGGGTTTGTGAAAAAAAAAGCGTTCTTTTGGTTGAATTTTTCATCCCAAAAAAGCCTTGAATAGAAAGGCATTATTATTATTTTCTGCCTAGGTCTATTCCAATAATGGTGGAAGAGCAGCGCTTCCAGAATAGTCGTCCATTTAGAAGCACAGAATCATTCTCTTCTGCAGTAAGTATGAAAAATAGCTACTTGCGAGTGTGGAACGTGTTTTTGAAGTTTGCTCTTTCACGTGGAAACACAATGAAAAAGTGAAATAAAAGCGTCCAGGGAACAAAATAACCTCATTAATTTCTTTTCCAAATAACTTGATGTTTTCTTTTCCCTTTTAAATAATAACACATTCGCTGAACATTTAAACTCTTTTAAGTATGGTTAATGGGTGTGAGGTCAAAAAAGGAGTATTTTCAGTTTGCTATTAACAATCATTATTTCTTTCTTCCATAAGATTCTTTGTCCCCGCCTTTGAAGAGAACATCGCTTCTTTCTCAGCCGGTTTAGCCTTAGAATTACTTTCATTTTTTTTTGTATATACAAGTTTCTTTTTGTGGCATCCATTTTGTGTTGAAAATAAATTAAACAAAAAAAAATGGTTGTGAGATAAATGTATAATAGAAAATGCAAGAACATTCCTGAGTTAGTTTTGTAAGCTACAGTTTTGCAATAATAATGATCGTACGAAATTATTTTAAAAAAAACTAACTAGTTAATTAAAAATATAATCTATTTCTACCTACTGATAAATAGCATTTTTTGAATAATGAATGCAAAATTAATTATACTTCATTTGAAGAATTAACTTTTCTTCATAGGGGGTTGTCGTAAAATTGCATAACTTTTAGGCTCTTAAATTTGTATTTTCAATTTAATGAAATCTGTTGATTTAGCAATTTTTTATTATTCAAAATCTATAGTATCAAAATGTTAATTTAATTATTTTAAATATAAGAAAATTTTATTACATTTTTTTTGTTTTATTTTAATGATACTTCCAGTTTCGAGGTATAGTTTATTTATCAAATAAGCAAATCGGAATATGAATTTCGTAACTTTGAATTTACCTTATTATATTAATTATTTTGCACATTAAATCCTACTTTGAAATGGCTAATATGATTTAAAAAAATTTGTGTCAGTCATCCATCAATAATAAAGAAAATATACTGAGTGTCGTAATTTTTACACAATAGCTTACAAGAGTTTATATTAATCACCTTAATCACGTATTTTTAAAATATTTATTGACTTTAAGATAAGCTCTCCCAGATATTTATTTTTTCCCAGTCTTCCGAAAGAAATTTGAAGATTGATTTTAAACATTAGAAAGATCTCACTTTTACTCTGGGTTTTATAATGATGTGAATTTTACCTGGAAGTTAATCTAAAATTTCTAGTTTAAAGTACTATCTATTGAAAATGTATTTCAAATAAAGATAAAACGATAATTTGAGGTAGCACATTAATCATATTATATTTAAAAAACTATCGGTTTAATTTAGATATAATGCGTAACAAACTTTTTCTACTTTCTAGCTTCCCTAATTTTAAATGTTTGTAAAGTTTAGAATTTAAAATTAAATTAGAAAAACTTATATTATTTCCAGAGTCTAAAATATATAATATAGACAATGATTTCTACGCTTATAGACAAATTAGGCAAACTTTAATCGACAATCATGTAGCATTTCTCGAAATCAGTTAAACTTGTATTATTTCTTTGACTCTCTATTTTACTGCAATTCAGGGACCAGCTATAAGGGAAAAAAATTGGTTATTTTTCTTTTTGAGTCAACTAAGAAAGAATGTTGTGAAGAGTCAGAGAATGGAGTGTTATCTGCTAAGCCCCAATCTATCAAATATTATTGAAAAGAGTGAGACAGTGACTTTCTATCTGGAATGTCTAGTGATGAAAAAAACCAACTTGGTCAGGACTTTATTGTCCAAGAAAAGCCTTCAAATGAAAATTCTGAAGGAATGAAAAGAAAACGTATTTAGATATTTATTGTTGCTTGTTTTGAAACGCCAACAATAATGAAATCCTGTTTAGTTAAGTAACTCAAAATTTGTTACAAATAGGGAAGACATGTTTTTTTAAAGGATGATTGTTATTAAATAATAGAATAAAGGAATATTAAAAATAATGAAATTAACGTTTTTTTTTTATTTGTAATATTTGTTAAATCAATTATATTTCGAAATTGGATGTATCGTTAGAATCATAGAAAAAAAAATTAATAATTTTTCTGATTTAAACTAATCCTTTTAATATTCTGATAATATTAGATTCTGTGTAATAAAATTTAGCTTAAATATGTCGCGCATTTTAAACTTTACATTTTTCACTCAATATTTAAAAATGTGCAATTTTACTACAACCCCTGATGGAATTTAATTAAAATATATAACTGAAATATGTTACATAATTTTTAAATGATTTTTGCATTAATTAAAATATATAATTTTTAATTTAATTAAAATACTTAATTTTTGCATTTATTATTCAAAATTAACTATTTTTTAATAAGTAGAAGTAAAATTTATGTTTTGCTTTATTTGCCTGTTTAACAAAAATATTTTTTTACAATCCTGAATTATTATTGCATCTTTCGTAAGCAAGATTAAATCAGGAACTTTCTTGCATTTGCTATTATACAATTTTTTTCAGATTTTTTTTTGTATAATTTATTTTCAGAACAAATTTTTTATGTGAAGAAAATCTGGTGGACTATTTCAAAGCATGATTTAATGTACAAAATAATAAAATCATTGTATATTCAAAGTTACGGAAATTCATATTCCATTTTGTTTATTAGATAAATAAGTTATACCTCAAAATTGGATGTGTCGTTAGAAAACTACAAAAGTTATTTAAAAATTTTCTTGCTTTTAAAATAATTAATATTTAATTTAGAATAACTTTCAGCTGTACAATTATTTCAGATTATATATTATTAAGTATTGATTTTTTTTGCTTAATTTATTTTCAATGCAAATTTTTTAAAAGAGAAATTCATGTGAATCATTTCAAAGCGTGATTTAATTTTCAAAATAATAAATATAACATTGTATATTCAAAATTACGAAATTCCTATTCCATTTCGTTTATTAACTAAATAAGTTATGCCTCGAAACTGGATGTACAGTTACAACAATACCAAAATTATTAAGAAAATCTTCTTATATTTAAAATAATTTTCTACAATACAATTATTTCAGATTTTTTTGTTTAATTTATTTTCAACACAATTTTTTTAAAAGAAGAAATGTGGACCATTTCAAAGCATGATTTATTGTGCAAAATAATAAATGTAACATTGCATATTTAAAGCTACGAAATTCATATTCCATTTTGTTTATTAGCTCGAAACTGGATATATCGTTAGAAAAATACAAAATTTTTTAAGAACATTTTCTTCCATTTAAAATAATTAATTTAAGATTTTGATACTGTACATTTTGAATAATAAAAAACTGGTAAATCAATTGTTTTCATGAAATTGAAGATACAAATTTTGGAATTTTCATATTTAAGAGTCTAAAAGTTATGCAATTTTACTACAACCCCCTACGAAAAAAAGGGACGATTTATTCTTCTTCATTCTTCATTTAATTCTTCAAATGAAGAATAATTAATTTTGCATTCATTGTTCAAAAAATACTATTTATAAATAGGTAGAATTAGACTCTATTTTTAATTAACTAGTTAGTTTTTTAAAAAATGATTTCGTACAATCATTATTATTGGAAAACTGTAGCTTTCAGAACTAACTCAGGAATGTGCTTGCATTTTCTATTAGACATTTATTTCACGGCCATTTTTTTTTTGTTTATTTTATTTTCAACACAAAATGCATGTCACAAAAAGAAGCATGTATATATAAAGAAAAAAATTTCACCAAAAAAAGTAAATAAAAGGAATTCTAAGGCTAAACCGGCTGAGAAAGAAACGATCTCCTCTTCAAAGGCGGGGACAAAGAATCGTGCGGAAGAAAGAAATAATGATTGTTAATAGAAAACTTAAAATGCGCCCTTTTTGACCTCATACCCATTAACCATTCTTAAAAGAGTTTAAATGCTCAGCGAATGTGTTATTATTTAAAAGGGAAAAGAAAACATCAAGTTATTTGGAAAAGAAATTAATGAGGTTATTTTATTCCCCGGGCGCTTTTACTTCGCTTTTTCATTGTATTTCCACGTGAAAGAGCAGACTTCAAAAACACGTTCCACACTCTCAAGTAGCTATTTTTCATACTTACTGCAGAAGAGAATGATTTCTGCTTTTAAATGGACGTCTATTCTGGAAGCGCTGCTCTTCCACCATTATTGGAATAGACCTAGGCAGAAAATAATAATAATGCCTTTCTATTCAAGGCTTTTTGGGATGAAAAATTCAACCAAAAGACCTGTTTTTTTCTTCACAAACCCAATTCCGTACATCATTATATATTTGACGTATGAATAATATAAAAAGCATAAATGCTTTTTGATTCTTTTTTATGGGGGAACATAGATGCCTTTTTTTGTGCTTTTAGAGAGACATCTGTAGCAATTATAGTTTTGAATAAAAGAAATTGCTGTCAGCAGGGAATATACTTGACGTAAATAATAAATTACAATAGCAGGAAAATTTTAGGAGAACGACAAAAAAAAAAGAAAACCATAATAATATTTTGATCTTTCGTAATATTTTGTTCTCGTGCGATAGCTGTCTTGATTCATAATGGGTGGAAGATACGGCCGATGTTAGAGCCTGGATTTAATATGAATGCTGGCATTTCAATTATAATTTCATCTTAGAATTTTCATTCCATATTTAAGGGTCTAAAAGTTATGCAATTTTACCACAAGCCCTATGGAAAGAAAGTTAATTCTTCAAATGAAGTGTAATTAATTTTACATTCATTATTCAAAAAGGGCTATTTATCAATTGGTAGAATTAGACTTTATCTTTAATTAATTATTTTTAAAATAATTTCGTACAATCATTATTATTGCAAAACTGTAGCATACAAAATTAACTCAGGAATGTTCTTGCATTTCCTCTTATACATTTATCTCCCTGCCCTTTTTCTGGTTTAAATTTATTTTCAACGCAAAATGCATGTCACAAAAAGAAACATGTATATATAAAAAAAAAATTTCCATCAAAAAGACAAATAAAAGGAATTCTAAGGCTAAACCGGCTAAGGAAGAAAACGATGTCCTCTTCCAAGGCGGGGACAAAGAATCGTGCGGAAGAAAGAAATAATGATTGTTAATAGCAAACTGAAAATGCGCCCTTTTGACCTCATACCCATTAACCATACTTAAAAGAGTTTAAATGTTCAGCGAATGTGTTATTATTTAAAAGGGAAAAGAAAACATCAAGTTATTTGGAAAAGAAATTAATGAGGTTATTTTATTCCCCGGGCGCTTTTACTTCGCTTTTTCATTGTGTTTCCATATGAAAGAGCAGACTTCAAAAACACGTTCCACACGCGTAAGTAGCTATTTTTCATACTAACTACAGAAGAGAATGATTCGGCCTTTTTCTGCTTCTAAATGGACGGCTATTCTGGAAGCGCTGCTCTTCCACCATTATTGGAATAGAACTAGGCAGAAAATAACAATAATGCCTTTCTATTCAAGGCTTTTCGGATGAAAACTTCAGCCAAAGGAACCGTTCTTTTCTTCACAAACCCAATTCCGTACATCATTATAAATTTGACGGGTGAGTAATATAAAAAACATAAATGCTTTTTGATTTTTTTTTTCTTATGGGATAACATGGATGTCGTTTTTTGTGCTTTTAGATAGACATCTGCAGCAATTATAGTCTTGAATAAAACAAATCGCTGTCAGCATATAATATACTTGACGTAAATAATAAGTTACAATAGCAGGTAAATTTTAAAAGGACGACGAAAAAAAAATTCATACTTTGATCTTTCTTAATATTTTGTTCTCGTGCGATAGCTGTCTGGATTCATAATGGGTTAAAGATAAGGCCGATGTTAGAGCTTCAATTCAATATGAATACAATACGAAAATGAAATACAAAATTTTATTTTCAAAGGAAAATAATGAAACATCCGTCTTATGAGGATTATATTTATGTTTCATATTTATGGTATAAAATAAAGTTACTTTAAAAATTGGATTCAAGATGTTTTAAAATGATTATTAACGTTTGTTCCTTTTAATGATAATTTATTTAATTTAAACATATAAATTAATTACAGATTGTAGAGTGAAGGTGGAGTAACCATATTGTAACTGTGTGGGGTTGATTTGAGATACTTGAGGCATAGTTTGGAGAACTCACAGCTTTATAGACACATGTACACAAACCATACATACACAATCAGACATCCAATATTTAGCACATTTAAAGATGGATAATTATAAATTCGTGGAAGGATCATTTTGAACCGGTCCTAAGCAAAAATCCTGCGTTATTTATTTCAATGATATTGCAATTTTTCTTCTTTGTAAGTGCTATAATATCAAATTCAAAAACTCAGAACAAAATTACATAATGTTACAGGTGGGCGTGTAATAAACAAACCATATAGAACAAACCATAACAGAAATATTCAACTTAATGCTATAGTAAGAGTATTAAAATTATATTATCGATATAAATATCCTACTGTAAAAAGTTTATGTAATGATAAGTTTAAAGGCTTTAAAGATACTGAAAAAAAAAGTACAAAAAGTACAAAAGTACAGATCAATTTAAAAAAGAAAAGAAAAGTACTGATCCATTTAAAGGACGTAAAAGATTTATATCAATATTTCAAAACAAAATTTAATATGCAAAATAATAAATATAAACATTGTATTTTCAAATTTACGAAATTCATATTCCATTTTGTTTATTAGATAAATACGTTATACCTCAAAACTGGATATATCGTTAGAATAATACAAAATGTTTAAGAAAATGTTCTTGCATTTAAAATAATTAATTTAACATTTTGATACTGTAGATTTTTAATAATAAAAAAAAATTGGTAAATCAATAGTTTTTATTTAATTGAAAATACAAATGTTAGAATTTTCACTCCATATTTTAAGAATCTAAAAGGTATGCAATTTTACCACAACCCCCTATGAAAAAATAAGTTAATTCCTCAAATGAAGTATAATTAATTTGGCCTTCATTATTCAAAAAGTGCTATTTATCAATAGCTAGAAATAGTCTTTACTTTTAATTAATTAGTACAAATTATCATTGAAACAATTACAATCATTATTTTTGCAAAACTGTAAATTACAAAACTAACTCAGGAATGTGCTTGCAATTTCTATTATACATTTATCTCACAGCCCTTTTTTTGTTTAATTTATTTTCAGCACACAATGCATGTCACAAAAAGAAACATGCATATATAAAAAATATTTCACCAAAAAGCAAATAAAAGGTATTCTAAGGCTAAAACCAGCTAAGAAAGAAACGATGTTCTCTTCAAAGGCGGGGACAAAGAATCGTGCGGAAGAAAGAAATAATGATTGTTAATAGCAAACTGAAAATGCGCCTTTTATGACCTCATACCCATTAACTATACTTAAAAGAGTTTAAATGTTCGGCGAATGTGTTATTATTTAAAAGGAAAAAGAAAACATCAAGTTATTTAGAAAAGAAATTAATGAGGTTATTTTATTCCCCGGGCGCTTTTGCTTAGCTTTTTCATTGTATTTCCTCGTGAAAGAGCAGACTTCAAAAACACGTTCCACACTCGCAAGTAGCTATTTTTCATACTTACTGCAGAAGAGAATGATTCGGCCTTTTTCTACTTTTAAATGGACGACTATTCTGGAAGCGCTGCTCTTCTACCATTATTGAATTAGACCTAGGCAGAAAATAATAATAATGCCTTTCTATACAAGGCTTTTTGGATGAAAAATTCAACCAAAAGAGCGCCTTTTTTCTTCACAAACCCAATTCCGTACATCATTATGCATTTGACGGATGAATAATATAAAAAGCATAAAGGCTTTTTGATTTCGTTTTTTATGGGGGAACATGGATGTCGTTTTTTGTGCTTTTAGAGAGACATCTGCAGCATTTATCGTCTTGAATAAAACAAATCGCTGTTAGCATAGAATATACTTGACGTAAATAATAAATTACAATAGCAGGTAAATTTTAAAAGAACGAGGGAAAATGAATGTATTGATTGAATTTGAACTTTCGTAATATTTTGATCTCTTGCGAAAGGTGTCTTGATTTATAATGGGTTAAAGGAAAGGCCGATGTTACAGCCTTAATTCAATAGTAATGTTAATGTCAATGCCTCAGTAATGTTACAGCCTCAATACTGCTATTTAAATTATATTTTCAAAGGAAAATAATGAAACATTCTTGTTATGCGGATTATATTTATGTTTCATGTATATATATATATATATATATTATATAAAATAAAGTTACTTTAAAAATTGGATTCTAGATGATTTAAAATGATTATTAACGCTTCTTTCTTTTCATACTAATTTAAATTTTGTACATAAATTAATTACTAGTGTAGGGTGCAGGTTGTGCAACCCGATTGTAACTGAGTGTGGTTGGGTTGAGATATTTGAGGTACAGGTTGGAGATTAGAGCTTTATTTACCCAAGCGCAAACACCTCACACATATACAATTAAATTTAAACCATATTTATGTATTTAAAGTAGAGACAGATAATTATATCTTCATAAAAGGACTCCATGATGTTAGTTTTAGGATTGACCATGGAGGATATGAAACAATTGCTACAATTTCAAAGTTTCTCATGATGCAGTATTTTATTATTTCCCCATAAGTGTTGCGTACTAAAGATTATCACATTGTAGGAGTTTTTAAATATTGTACTAAATTGTGTTTTAATGTACTGTT
Source organism: Caerostris darwini (assembly GCA_021605075.1). NCBI lineage: Eukaryota > Metazoa > Arthropoda > Arachnida > Araneae > Araneidae > Caerostris > Caerostris darwini. Next base: position 1,102,547 of record BPLQ01008199.1, read on the forward strand.
CTGAAAAGTAATAAGCTAGTATTAATTTACTAAATCTCAATTTACTTATTAGTCTCCAAGTAAGCAAGAGGAAAGCGTCGTAGATGGTACTCATGATTTATGAATAAATATTATAATTTTTAAATGATGCTGCAAGAATATCAGAATTGAGATTTCTAATAGCATGCCTGACGTCAGAGAGATATGTAATTATTAGACTTCCAAAGCTTTAATGATCATTTATTTTTATTACTTTATTATTTTCAAAAGTTTAATTTAATATAACTGAAATTTTAGAATAAATGTTTTCGTTTTGTTTTTTAACTCTGGTATTTACTCGTATTTTATTTGCTATTGGAACTAAAAAGTCCATAACCAGACTTCTATTGAAAACATTTACATATTTCATTAAAATTTTAGGATTTGTAAAGTGTAACACGGTGGATTAAGTTTCGAAAATGTTGACACAGACCGTAATGGGATTGTGCAAGAGTTTATGTCATAACTATTATATTAATGAAACTAATATAATAGTTAGCTTACTAGAAGCATTAGTGAAAACTGAAAGAGATTTAGAAGCATAAAGGTGGCACAAAATACCCCATTTGATTGTTAGTGCTGTAAATATTAATACAGAAAGAAATATAAAGATATTAAATTTACTAAGAAATGGTTAAATGTAATGCACAATATATGACAAGAATCAAAGTAATCCTTAAATCTGGCACCATTCATAAAATGCCTTTTTTCATCCATGGCATAAAGTGTTAGACCAACGAAGCACTTTTATATAAAATTAATAGGCATAAGCCACATGCTGACTAAGTGTATGAACTCGCATTAGAATTAAAATAAATAATGCTTGCCTATTTTAAACTGACATTTACTAAAGGAAAAAAAAAAAAAAAAAAAAAAGGGAGAACATGCGATGTATTTCTTATTTTCGAATGTTGGACACTTGAAGCTAGTCAATGGCAAAAAGAGCAGATTCAGCATTATCCATGATGCAGCAAGGTAGGCATGGCAGCATCGCAATCTTATTTTGTTACCACAATTTCGAATGGAACACATCCACGTAGAACCATATCACCTCCCCTTCTTCTTAAACCCAACAAAATGGTTTTCTGGCCTTTTGATGTATCGTTGACATTCTCTTTTAGGTTAGGTTTAGGTTACACATATATCACAATTCCTATTTTGGCCAGATGTTTGGCCTGGCAATCTTGCCCAGTTCTTAATCTGAAATTGACAACAGCTCTTTGCGAGTTTTTCCATTAATTTTTTTTCAGTCATCCACGATTGTCTCCCAGACTTTTCCTTGGGTGTTAGATAAAAATTCACTGATGTACGACGATTTAATTTGGTCCTGTATAATTCTCCTAAAAGAGTCAAGAGGGATAGGACACTGTGCAGGAACTTCTTTTGTTCCTTTTTTTGCTAGAAGATCTGCCCTTTCGTTTCCACCCATTCCAACATATAATGGAATCCACTGGAAAGTGATGCAATTACCAGGTAAGGCATTTTGAGGTCATATTACTCGCGTCCATGACAACCTTAAGTCACACTTTCCTATTAAGTGTTACTAAATGAGTAACAACTAGAGGCTATGGCTACTTGCCTCTTAAAAATATTAAAAATAGAACGTTTATTGAACTATATCGTAATTAAATCACATACAAAATGATCGGAAACTTTTTTTTGAACATTTTATAGATTCTTGCAAAAATGTGTTCAACCAATACTAATCATACAAAATGATTAAATAAAAAATAATTATTTTAACAGTAAGTATGATTAGATGCAAAATTTTTTATTAAAATATTTTCAAATGAAATTCATATAACATTCAACATTCATAACAACATTCATAACAACATTCATATAACTTTTACTATTCACAAACAAAGATTCCATAAAGAGTAAATATTTTTAAATAGAAATTTTAATAATGATGAATATATCTCAATTGAACAGTGTTGTTAGCTTTATGAATCAAAATATAATACATTTTGTATCAAAAAGATTACTTAAAATATTACTTGAACATCATCTTTATCTCAGTTTAATTCTTTACAATTTTAAGCAACATCCGCTTTTTATGAAGATTAAAATAACTCAGGAAATGCTGGGAAATCGATATTAGATTAAAGGGGAAAAACTACAGGTAGAGAGAGAGTGCTTAAAAGCTTTTAATTCTCTTAAAAATATTTTTCTATGCATTATGTATGAGGAGAAGCAATTACAAAGTTTTAGAACTTTGGATATAAAGTTAAGCAAAAAAAAAAGGTTGAACTTAAAAATTATTTTGAAAAATCGATTCCACGGTTTTGGAATATGTTAAATTTAATAGATAAAAGGGTCTAAATTTATAAAGTTTGTGACTTATGACAAAAGAAAAAGCACATTACTAAAATAATACACAACATTAAGTAGTTAAAATGCCACTAAATTATTAGTTATACTTTCTTACAATTCTTTTTTTTCGATCTTTCGAAAGCCTTTAATATTTTAATAAACTATATTTTGATGAAAAAATAATTATAATCAAGTTTAATTTTAAAATATCTAATATTTCTCAATGACGTTAAATTTTATAGAAATTAAGTAAGCCAAATAGCAAAATAGGAATCATTAGAATTTGGCGACTTTTTTGTGGGTCCAATTAGACAATAAGTCAACAAATATGGTTACTCGTATTTCTTGTACTGTTTGCAATTCACTTCACTCACAATTGCAATATATTACTTGACGTACGTTGGCGAATTTTTTTTATGCCAAATCCCAAAGGCTCTTATTCTGCGATATTACCGTTAAGTAAATATTAAATTGTGCAATATACATTAATGTACAAATGCAATATATATTAATATATATTTGTGTATATATATATTAATGAAGGATTGTTATGCTATCATATTAAATTGTGCAAATTAAAATTAAAATATATGAGTATTTATATATATATTATATGTGTATATATATATTAATGAAGGATTGTTATGCTACCATTATATGATCCTATTAATACAATATAAAATATGTATTTAAAATTACTCACAATCCATAATTATACCAGTCATAACTTCCGTGGACAATATTAACAGATAATAAATAGATCTATGTGAGACGAATACTGAATATAATTTTGAAATATTGAGTCAATGGGATTTATATCTTTGCTCAATTTTTACCCAATTTATATTTTACCCGATGCCAATGAGTTGGCAACGTCTAAGAAAGCCATGAAGTATATGCATTTCATCGATGAAAAGTTCGCGTAACAGAAGTAGAACTATAGACCAGTAATATAATAGAGAGCGTACCCTTATTCTAAAGGAACAGAAAGTTAGGACAAGCATGCCCTGTCATTTCGTGCTAAAGTTGGAGCTGTATCGCTGCTTGACTTTAATTTCCCTGCTGGCATTTATTTAGAAAACTTAAACATGTAACAAAGCGATTCTGAAAATCCCACTCCTCGACATCACATCACCTAAAGTATTTTTGCGATTTTTACTGATCAAACGTGGGCTACGATATCATACAGAGTATGGTTAAATATCATAAGAATATTTCATAAGAATTTTCAGCCATCTTAAGAATATTTCATAAGAATTTTCAGCCATCATAAGAATATTTAATTTTATTCTCTTGATGGCTGCTATCTCTTTCTTAGTTTTCTGGCCATTTCAAAGGGATATCTTGTAGATTAGTAGGCGTTATGTGGAACAGCTGCAAAAGTTTCTAGATTGAAGTTAGAAGTGAGTTTAGAGGAGAGGATGACTGTGAAGAAGATTTTGTCTGTAAAAGTTCCCACTCAAAAGACTCTGAAATTTCTTCAGACGACAATGATTCTTCTGATCCAGAAACTGCTAGTAGCACTGTGAAGTACTTCTATGGGAAAAATCGATTCAAATGGTTGACCTTATCGAAATGTTAGAACTCCAACTCACAACATATTAAGACTTCCTGGATTAAGATCTTACGGAAAAATTGATGATTCCAACCCCAAAAAATGCATGACAACTATTTTTTATTGCAGAACTTTTACACATAATTGTGAAATAGACAAATTTAAGGATTGAAAAAAAAAAAAAAAAAAAAAAAAAATCTGTGTTCCAATTAAAGATGAAATTGATAACACCAGCATTGGTGAACTGAAAGTAATTTTGGGTTTTCTTATATGTAATCTTCAAATTCAATCCTGAAGATATTGAATGTTTTTTGCCACGGTTAGTATTTTTACTTTCAAATTTGAGATGCTAGCAGCTTAATAGCTTTAATCATTAAAACTATATTCATCACATGATTAAATAACATGTTATAGTCGTTGAAAGTACGGGAGGCACCACGTTGGTAGTAGATCGTGTCGTTTGTTTGTGTAGCTGGAACTGCGTGTGGTCAAATCGAGTCACAAGTCCAATAACACACAGACTTATTTTCACAGCATGTAAACAGTACACCACAATTACATACAAATAATACCTAACATATAAGTATCTCTTTTAAAACATCGAATCACACATTCGTGGAAGGATTCCATTTAAGCTGTAAAGAAAGTTACTCCCGTACACGCTGGATAACGAAATATATTTCCTCTCTGGAAGAGAGTCTGTAGGCCAATTTATGCACAGGATAATGCTAACTATATCTGCTCTCGGTTTGAGAAACTGTAAAATAAACGCCTCTGAGGCAATGGCGTCTCGGAAGGAGAACTGATAACTAACAACAACGTCTGTTTTGCTGTACGTCCTCTTGGGCGAGAGATTTGATGCCAACTTATGATTTCTGAACGCCGCAAGGGGTACTCTTGCAGTGAATAGGAGGAAGACTGCTGAGATGGGACCACAGTTACAATGTTAGATATTTTATTTAAACTTCGATAGACATTAATTCGTCAAGATAATTTTTTTAATATAATTATTTTGCTATCAAATTATTATTATTTGATACTCACGAAATGAATAAATTTTTTACAGCATTAAAAAATTATGAAAAATTGGAACTAAATTAATTTTTTAATGACACTAAAATTCCCTGAACAGTTCTTGTCTTTTTAATTAAAAAAAAAATTGAAACGGGTTTCATTATAAGTTTCTTTACATAATATATTCATTATTTTACGAACAAAGTTATTAAATTCTTAAGTAACAATTTAAAAAAAATATATATATTTTACAATAAAACGTAACTCGCCTTTTTCAAACAAAGATAAGAATCTTGCCGTAGAAAAAAAAAGGAACTTTCAGAGAGTATTGTTAGTACTTCCTGTATTCGAATAAAACAAGTCTTCGTTCTGATGAAGCAGAAGATTTCAGATAATAAATTTTTATCGTCTGCATTGTTCTGCAATTTTCTTCCATTCTGTTCTGGGGGATAAAGGTTGTTTAACCCTATATTTCCGGATGAAAATTGAGTTTCAGAAAACAACTTTATTCCGAGCGGTTATTTTCAATCACAAACACTTTTTTTTTCTGTTATCCTTTTGTCCTGTTTTCTTGAAATTCCTTTAATTGGAAATTCTAACTTCCAAGAAGCTAATTTAATTCTTCGTTCGTAGTTCCTTAAGGCCTTGTAGTAATTGGCCTTGTCTGCTTTATTTTTTTTAAAAAAAGAAATTTCTCTTGTTAAGGAGAAAAAAATGCAAAACAGAATTGTATTTTCATTATTTGTCCTTTGGTACTAATTTTATTTCAATGCTACGTTTCTTTAAAATAGCAATGATTCTGTCAAGACGTGAATATTGATGAATATTATATAAGATTGCCAAATTAATTTGATGAAAAATGAATTCATATTCTCCAGTTAAACACTTGATTAAATTAAAATCATGATTATAACTTCATATATATATATATATATATATATATGTATCTATGTATATGCAAATTATTATTTATATTAATCTAAATTAACATATTTATTCATACTGAATTAAGTAAAATCAAAATTAATTACAGATATTTTCTTTCTTTGACATGCAATTTTAGAGATTTATGAATGAATTTGATTGTTTCTTTTTTATAATTGCAAGCATAATAAATTTTAATTAAAATAAATTTAAATTAAATTAAATAAGTCTTTATGGTGCCTTAAAATTGTGGACTTAATATGTAATTGAATTTTTATTAAAACAATGTTATTAGCTAATATATAATATTTAAAGTTTTAAAAGTATAAGAATAATAAAATATTTAAACGAGCATGTTTTTTAACGTTACGAATTAATTAACTAGCAATTGTATTTGAAAGACAGCAGAGATAAAAAAAATGTTTTCATTATTCTAAATTTATAAAAACTATTTTTAATTTTAATTTAATCCTCAGCGCTATTATAAATCAATTTTTTAAAAAAATTTTAAAGGTTTTTCTAATGCTTTGTAAGAATTATTTATTTAAAAATAAAAACTTTGAATACATAAATAAGAAAAAAATATGAAGAAAATGTTTTCTTAATTAATTTGTATTTGTTTAAAAAAAATTTTGAAATTAGAATTTATTAATATGTTTTTTATATATGTATAATGATTCTTCTTAAATATTTTTTAAATAAGTGCAGATTGTATATGAAAATTTTTTAAGTAGATTTGCTCCAATTTATAAGTTCTCGATTTTTTTTGTTCTCATAATTTTCAGATAAGTTTAACACGAACTTTCTGTTTAGATTTGAGCCTACTCCAATAAAATTTATATTGTTCTTTTAATTTTAGTTAATCATCATTGAAGTTCAGAAGAAAAATACTAAAACAAATTTATAGTTCTGAAAACTTTTAATATCTCTTGAAATCCTCATTCTTATTACAAATATTCACTCTAAACAGGTCACAAGAAACGAAATACATGAAAATACCTTTCAATGCAGGTTATAAATTATTATATTTTGATGTCCAATAATGATATAACTGGAGCCATATCTTTATTCATAGTCATCATCATCAATAGCAAGACAGCCCAGAGTGGGCCAAGGCTTTCCTTTGAAGTGATTTCCAAGCATTCCTCTGCTTGACAATGGTCCTCTAATTCTTAACCTTTAGTACGATAAAATCCTTTTCAACTGCGTCTATCCATCGCAACTTGGATCATCCTCTTTCTTCTTTGTTCTTGTGGCTTTTCCAAAAAGAGTCTTTTCACAAAGTTTAAATCATTTATTCTAAATATATGAGCAGCCCAGTTTAATCTTTTGATCTTAATAAATTTTATAATATCTGGGTCTTTATAGCATTTATAAATTTCTGCGTTGTACCGTCTTCTCCAATAATCACTTTCCCTAACATCTCCAAGAATAGCCCTTAAAATATTCTTATACGTATACCTTATATATCCAAATGGGCCTCATCAGATCTTGCCAAAATCCATGTTTCAGAGGCGTAGACCAAAATAGGTCCAATAAGGGTTTTATATAACAAGAATTTAGTTTCTACTTATAAACTGGGAATTTAAACAGATTTCTTAACATAAAAATGGCCCTATTGTCAGGCACCGTTCTGATTAGTATTTCAGGGAAGATATTATTTTGACTATTAATTTCTGAACCTAAGTATTTAAAAATACGCACAGATTTAAGATATAATTGCCTAAGATAATATTGGATGTATCCTGACGAATATTTTTCGAGGAAAGCATATACATATCTTTATTGCTATATTATTATATAGATATATATATATATATAGCTGAGGATATATCGCGACTGAGCAACTGGACGGCTTTAAAAAAATCCATGTTTACAAGATATTTTAGAATAAATTTTCGGGCTACAAGACGGCTACTTATGACTTTATCAATGCCTCGCATATGCTTGTCGTTTGTTATAGAGTCGATATGACAGATTTAACTTTAGTTAGAATACATCAAAAGTTGTTGTTGCTACATAATACCACATTCTGACGTTATAATCTAATAGTTTAACACACTTCTTCCCTTCTCATCTATACCAACGGAACGAAGTTTCAACCTAAGATTTATAAGACCCATCTTTTTGTCATAAACATGGGTGTTTTTGGTATTTCAGGTTAACTTCCTTAGTTTGGGATCTCAACTTGCTGTGGTTGTATTGTTTAATAATTCGTGTTTTTTAACAAAAGTTTTTCAGAAAATGTTCAGAAAAATTAAAAAAAAAAAAAGATTTTGATCCTTGGTACAAGATAAAAATAGCTTTAGAGATTTTTCAAGGCATTTATTATAATTATTAAGTTATAATTATTTTTTGTTGAATTGTTATAATCTGTTATTCTGACGTCTGTTGCTGTTAATGCTTTCAGAATGGCAATTATGACAACATGTACAAACATTATTAATATGATTGCCTGATTGGAGTTTTTCGGAGTTTTCTTTTATAAAGCACATAAATACGGTATACTTTCCAGGAGGGCAATGTTCATCATTTGTTGTGGGCTGTATATTTTATAAAACGTTTAAACTTAAAACATAAAGTTTAAAACGAGTCCTACCTATTTTCAACACCAACGACAAGAAAAATAAAATCAATATAGCAGCATGAAAAATAAACTCAAGCAGTCTAAAATCTTTTAGTAAAGAACTTCATATAATTTAAAATTTATATTAACGTAAAAGAAAGTAAGCTTTAAGTGAATTTTTCCGCAAATTGAAGTTTCAGTTGGGAAATCTGCCGTATCGCATCTTGATATCTTTCTGTTTGACTAATCGCATGATATGTGGCCTCGCAGTGGTACATTCCTCGGCCATATGGTACATTTTTCTGACTAAGAAACATTTTTCACCCTGTAGGCGTTGCCGTGCCAAGAATAGCGTATTTTTTCATGTGTCACAGGCCCCGAAACCATTTATTAGGTTACTTTTTTATCGACACATTTTCCATCCGCTTTTTGGTGTAAGTGTTCTAATTTTAGACGTTCCCATCGGAAAGGGCAAATAAATGCTGCTGATCCTCAAACAATGTTATTCGACATTCCATCAAATAACTCATTGGAAGTAGAATGCGGTGGGCTTTTATTACTTACTCATATATAAAATAACAGCTTTCACTTGGAAGGATTGTAAAGATACAATGTTTAGTGGAGTAAAAATAAACATAATTATTGCAATTCAAGAAGTTAGCTTTAAAAAAATATCGTTTTTTACTGAATTGCGTAGAAAAATAACTTATCTATCGAATTTTCTGCTCTTTTCAATTCAAAGTGGATGCTTTTATAAATTAATAATCATCACTAATCAGATTAATATTAAAATTTAAATTTACCGTGCAATTCCTGAAATACACAAAATGCAGTTTTCGACAGGAGATGATTTCTCTTTGGTTTCATCGAATATTCAACTGTTTAAATAATGAAAATGCGGCCTACAATTAATATTCATTGCTAATAAAATAAAAAAAATACTGAATTTGCATCAAAATCTAACATTATACTATTTTTATTCAACATGGAACTAGGAAATAAAAATCTGATGTATATTGAAGATATATAATTGTAAAGATATACCGACTTATTGCATAATACATTACTGGTTTTAGTGAACTAGAATTCCATTTTTTTTCTTGTTACGGTGTGTTTCAATTACAGTTTTTAATTCAAGACGACTCCTGGGAAATCGTTACAACTTGTGTGAAAACCTCGAACTGCTTGGCGGGTGTTTTCTTTCATATTAAAAAGTAAATGCGAGGAATATTTATGTGATAAAGGTGGTGTGTATACGTGATGTGTATATTTATGTGATGGGATAGATGTGTAAATATGATGCGCAAATATATGTCATGCGTAAATCTATAAGATGTGATGAATATATATGTATTTGTGATGTGTCAAAGGCCAAGGTATAATATATTCCCTAGCCAATATGAATTCATTCAAGAGTCAATATGCAATTATTCAAGAACCAATGGGAAATTCGTTCAAATGCCAATGTGCCTTCATCCAAGAGCTAATGTGTATCCATGCAATGGATTCGGTGATTTAGTAATCACTCAATCCCTTTAGTGATAAGTGATTCAGTGATCCAAGTGAATAAATATTTCAGTGATTCAGTGATCCAAGTGTTTCTGTGATTCAGGGATCAATCAATCACTTTTGTAATGAGTGATTTAGTGATCCAAGTGAATAAGTGTTTCAGTGATTCAGTGATACAAGTGTTTCAATGACAGAAGTGATTTCTCATATTCATCATGTATGTGATCGAAAGGATAAATGGGAAGAATATCTATTTCTTTCATATTAAAAAGTAAATTTGCATTATCCAATGCAATACTTACTCTCCTTGTATAAGTAGATGATAATATAACTCCCCTTATACTCGTCAGTGATTGTTCATGAGAAGCCGCGGAAAACCCGGTGTTCCTGATGTAAGAAAATACATCATCGTCATAAGGATATAAATAGCGAATTTAAAGAATTTACATCTTTATTAGTTAACAACATAATTGCTGTTATACATTGATTTATAACTTTATATAGGATATCTCATCACCAAGTTTACAAACTTTCAGGAATCTACCATCAATCAGGACTAGAAAACCCTTAGTAATGCAAGTCGGAAAAAATGTCTACTTTTGAGTAGATTATGTTGCATAAGTGTGGGAGTTGCAAGCGTTCTAGTAGAGACCCTTCATTTCACTCATTGAGGAAATGGTAGTAGCATGGCTCATCGTACGAGAACGGAACTGATGGATATGCATCTTGATTACGAGTGCAATGGGTGAACCACACAGCTTTCGTTTGCGCACCAATATCCGATGAAGGGTACTCATTGTAATTTAAAGAGCACTTAAAATAAGTTTACAGAAATTATTTTCTTGCGTTTTGAAATTATTGAACTTAACCCATCCAAGGATACAGAGGGCTTTCTAATAACGCTGTTTAAATGGTCCCTCCATTCCAGTATGCTTCCTTCTTAGCATTTATTATTGAAATGTTTTCTTTAATTTCCTTGTCTTGCTTTGTTGTTATTTTATAATACTGAATCTCGATCATTACAATTGATATGTAACAAATTTAACTTTATTTAGGGGGCCCCAACAGGTTGCTTCTATGTGTACTTTAACGTTTGAATCCATTTGAAGATAAGTTGATTATTAAAATGGTGTTGCTCATTATAACGTCAACAAGTTCAAGAGCCAACTTGCAGTTTATTTAAAGCTAATGTACATTTATCCAAGAGCTAATGTACATTAATCCAAGAGCTAATGTACATTTATCCAAGAGCTAATTTACATTTATCCAAGAGTCAATGTACATTCATCCAAGCGCCAATGTCCACCAAAGAGTTGATGTGCAATTCATTCCTGAGCCAATATACATTTATTCAAAGGTCAATATGTAATACATTCCTTTACCAATATGGATACATTCAAGAGTCAATATGCAATTTATTCAAGAGTCAATGTACATTCATTCAAGAGCCAATATGTAAGTTATTCAACAGCCATTGTCTATTCATCAAGGAGTAAATGTACATTCATCCAAGAGCAAATATGTAATTTATTCAATAGCCAATGTACATTCATCAATGAGCAATTGTACTTTCATCCAAGTCAATGAACATTCATCAAGGAGCAAATGTACATTCATCCAAAAATCAATGAACATTCAACCAAGATTTAATGGGCAATGTGCAGAGCTGATGTGTAACGTGCAAAGTTAATGTGTAATTCATTCCAAAGCCAATATGCATTTTTCCAAAGGCCAATGTGTAATGCAGTCCATATACAACATGAATTCATCCAAGTACCAATGTGTCTTCATGTGCATTTCATTCAACAGCCAATGTGCATTCATCCAATAGCTAATGTGCAATTCATTCAACAACTGTTACGAATAAATCTAAATATACTTCGTATGAACACAAAAAATATTTAAATTATCATATATTATTTTTAGTAATTCCAGGAAATAATGCCTTTTTTTTTGAAAAAGAAACTATGAAAAAACTTTCATAACAAATATAATTGCTCATTTAGTTTTTCGCTGAGATAGTTTATAAATTACAGATCAGAAAGATTAAAGTAGCAAATGAACTAATTAAAATCAGAAAAAGTAATTAAATGTTTACTAGATAACAAATCATTACAAAACTAATTAAAGAGCGATTAGCAAGATACGTGGTTTGTTTTAGTTTGAACTGCAGTTAAAAACAGAAACTTTTAACAAACACAGAAATAACTTGACAGAAAAATAACCATTAAATGTTCCCTCAGAAATTAATCCATGTCTGAAATTATATTGGTTTTAATTATGAATAACTAAAAATATTATAACTCAAATGAAAGTTTTAGTGTTTCACAAACCGATAATTATAAGTGAAAACTGCAGTAAAATTTAATAAAAAATAATCCTAATCCGTATTTATTTCCAGTAAAAGCATTTAGTTTTACTTTGGCGTATTAATGCTTGCAAAATTTGATGGAAAAAAATTAAAAAGCTTACTAGTAGTTGGATTAAGTTCTACAAAATAAGACTTTGATAAACTCCATCAATTAGAATTAAATATGAATATAGCTAAAAGCATTTCGTCAATTAATTTTGAATTATATTTCTTGTTTTATTTGTGATAAATAAGCTTTTGAATATAAATAGGAATTGAGAGAGTTCCTAAATTTATTTACTTGAAATATAAGTCCAATTAAAATATATTTGGAGAATATATATTCGACAACTGAAATATTTATTAGTAGGAAAATATTTCATTTGCTAACAAAGAATAAAGAATTCATTATCGCAGATCAAAGCATTATTCATTTTTAATGATAGCAAAAATCGTAAAAGATTATTATTTTGCGTTTATTGGAATTTTAAAAGAAATAATATCAATTCATAATTGCTCAAGTGACGATTGTATTATTTGTTCAAATTGCAAATCGTCAGATTTGTAGCGTGAATGTTAAAGAATTATATGAAACGAATTTTTAAAAAAAGGACTTTTACCATTTGTGAAAAACATTCCAGGATAAATATAAAATTCTCCAAATAATTAGTTTTATTAACATCTATTTAACTCTGTATTCAGCATTTAGTTCCAATTAACCAAATTTTAGTCATTATCTTAATTCATAAGAAAATAATTAAATATATCTAAATTTATCAAGCTTATCAAACTTATAACTAATTAAATCAAGTTAAACGAATATATTTTAGATTTTAATGTAAAGTTATTGTTAAAGATGTATGATATAACAAAAATATTTTTATTCTTAATATATATAATAATGCAAATAATTTTAAAGGAGAATTCTATACTAATTTTAACTATTAAAGGATATTGTGTGGAAATACAAACATGACATTATTCAATATTTTTTTCCTAAAAATATTGCAGAAAATTGTTTGTTCTCTATTTTTCAAATTGTAACTGAAATTATAGTAATAATCAGTAGCATTTTATTATTTTAATACTTTTTATAACATTTTTGACATTTCTCTATAAGTGTCTCTTTTATTTAGTAATTAATTTGTAGAATAATTTTATAGGTCACATTGGTTATTTATTAATAATTATGTAATAGAAGCACAAAGGTAATAAATTTCTTGTACTAAAGAATTATTCCAATCTTCTGTCAATATTAGAAAATTTTAATAGCTTCTATCACACCACTGCATCTTCAAGAAATAGGTACTTCTATAAATGTACCAAATGAATGAATTAACGATAAAAATAAATACTTGTAAAAGTTTTTTTTTTACAAAAAAAGTTGATATTTTTTAAGTAATGAGTTCAACATATATTTCTAAAAAATAGCATACAAATTTTGCATTGTAAAAATAATAAGACCTTTTGATATCTTTCAATGCTTTTCACATTTTCTGTAATTTATCTTAAGTAATTATGACATATCAAATTTCCTCCTAATTCCCCGGAAACTTTTAAAACAAGAAATGTAAACAAATTATAATTGTTTAATTAGTTAATTGAATAATTTGAATAATTTGATGTTATCGTATACTTTAATTGGGAAGAACATAATAAGTGTATTTAAAGTATGTAGTAATTAAAATCATAACTATTAAATTAGTTTCGTTTGTAAACTTGCTGTATTTAGCTTGTTAAATCAGTAAATAAGAATTGGGAGATATTTAAAAGACAACACAAATTGCTTCATTTACTCATTTGTATTGCAAACATAGACAGCGATTCAAAATAATTACCTGTATCAAAGTAACAATATATAAATCTCTTTATAAAGAAAAGATTTCAACAGTATTCAGAAGATCAAGTTAGATCTGAGTTCTGTTTTCGTATAATTTTAACTCTTTTAAGGACATTGGTTGGTCATGGGCTAAAGTCTATTTTTCCGTCTCTTTTAGTCTAGTTTCTTTGATTACAGTACTGAATGAACTGAGCGAGTCGGAAAAGCAACAGTGATTATGACTATACACTGAAGTGACAAAAGTCATGGGATACCTCTTAATATCGTGTCGGCCCTCCTTTCGCCCGGCGAAGTGCAGCAACTCGACGTGGCATGGACTCAACAAGTCGTTGGAAGTCTTCTGCAGGAATATTGAGCCATGCTGTCTCGATAGACGTCCATAATTGTGAAAGCGTTGATGGTGCAGGATTTTGGGCACGAACAGACCTCTCGATGATGTCCCATAAATGCCCGATGGGATTCATGTCGGGCGATCTAGGTGGCCAGATCATTCGTTGGAATTGTCCAGAATGTTCTTCAAACCAATCGCGAACAGTTGTGGCCCGGTGACATGGCGCATTGTCATCCATAAAAATACCATCGTTGTTTGGGTACAGGAAGTCCATGAATGGCTGCAAGTGATCTCCAAGTAGCTGAACATAAGCATTTCCAGTCAATGTTCGGTCCAGTCGCACCAGAGGACCAAGTCCATGCCATGAAAAAACAGCCCACACCATTACGGAGCCACCACCAGCATGAACAGTGCCTTGCTGACAGTTTGGGTCCATGGCTTCGTGGGGTCTGCGCCACACTCAAACTCTACCATCAGCTCTTACCAACTGAAATCGTGACTCATCGGACCAGGCCACGGTTTTCCATCCATCTAGGGACCAACCGATATGCTCACGTGCCCACGAGAGTCGCTGCAAGCGATGTCGTTCTGTCAGTAAAGGCACTCGAGTCGGTCTTCTGCTGGAATAGCCCAAGAAAGCCAAATTTCTCCGCACAGTTCTAACAGACATGTCCCTTGTACGTCCCACATTGATTTCTGCGGTTATTTGACGCAGTGTTGCTTGTCTGTTAGAATTTACGACTCTTTGCAGACGTCGCCGGTCTCGGTCGTTAAGTGCAGGCGGTCGACCACTGCGCTGTCCATGGTGGGATGTTATGCCTGAAATTTCATACTCTCGGCACACTCTTGACACAGTGGATCTGGGAATGTTGAATTCCCTAACGATTTCCGAAATGGCATGACCCATGCGTCTAGCTCCAACTAACATTCCGCGTTCAAAGTCTGTTAATTCCCGTCGTGCGGTCATCATCACGTCAAAACCTCTTCACATGAATAACTTGAACAGAAATGAAAGCTCTGCGAAAGCACTGTGCATTTATACCTGTTCTACGTGATGCTACTGCCATCTGAAAATTTGCATATTGCTATCCCATGACTTTTGTCACTTCAGTGTACATCATAATATGCTATGGATAAACAGATTACAGTCAGGGTGGGAAATGGATTACCTCTAGAGTGTGAAATGAGCAACTGATGTAGTGTAAAATGGATTACTACAAAGATTTGAGATAGACTACCGCTATGAAGTGAAATGAACAACTGCTCTGGTATGGTGTGAAATAGATTATCCCTGTTGTTGTCGCCAGCTGGCGACTAGTTGTGTCAGGAGGACGGAAACACTCCAATCTTTCTTTATATTAATTTATTTACGATATTAACAAGTGCCTGAATGGCCGAGTGGCTAGCGCTCTGGCGCTCGGTACTACAGGTTTCGGGTTCGAGTCCCGGCGGTGCCATGGTTGTTTGTAGTGGTTCGGAATCCACTTTAAACCGTAGGTCCCGGTCCTAACAGGATCGTAGAGAGTTGCGGGGGCATTGTTACTCCGCGTCCGTGGCTTATCTTCAAGTGACACGCGCCCCCTGGGTAATGCAAAGTGAGTACGTCTGTGCAGCACTTGCCTTAAGGCATCCAAAGACCAAGCTATCTGTGTTTGCCAGCTGCATTAGAAAGAAAAAAAAAACGATATTAACAATACTACTAATACATGGCACCCTGGGCCACTTCCGTAATATCAATCCTATTTAACACTTAAAACCGTAAACATATCAAATACGGTTCCTCACCGTCTTAATCACTCAGACGCTCCTAGCGTTCTCCTCGTCATCTCAAAATCTAACCGCTTGTCCAATCAATTCATACAGTTATGGTACCAGTTACTGGTCCCAGTGGCGACTTCTCGTGACAATTTAATTATAGTTAAACCTTACACAGTAGTATGAAATGTACTACTATTATGGTGCATAATGCACAGGCGTGCCAAACTTAAGCAACAAATGCACTTTTCGACATACAACCATGAAATTGTTGAAAAGGATTTTTGCTACTAGTACAGCGATAAAGCAGTAGAAAGGTTGATGCCTAGACAAATATCAGTATTGTGACATCAGAGGGGACGTCACGGCACGCAAACGCGCGAACTCAGTGCTAAGGCAATTTAAAAAAAAAATATGCATGTTGATGCATTCCCTGCAAGTGAAAGCGAAATCAATTCATACAGTTATGGTACCAGTTACTGGTGCCAGTGGCAACTTCTCGTGACAATTTAATTATAGTTAAACCTTACACAGTATTATGAAATGTACTACTATTATGGTGCATAATGCACAGGCGTGCCAAACTTAAGCAACAAATGCACTTTTCGACATACAACCATGAAATTGTTGAAAAGGATTTTTGCTACTAGTACAGTGAAAAAGCAGTAGAAAGGTTGATGCCAAGACAAATATCAATACTGTGACATCAGAGGGGACGTCACGGCACGCAAACGGGCAAACTCAGTGCTAAGGTAATTTAAAAAAAAATATGCATGTTGATGCATTCCCTGCAAGTGAAAGCGAAATCGTACGTTCATAATGGCTACAAGAAACTATCAGGGTGCCTTTACACGTGGTAGAATGATCTGCAAACTTGAAGAAGGGCGTAATTTGACAAGTGTTTCACAAGAGTTTGGAATCGACAAAAGTGTAGTTTCAAGAGTTTGAAAAGCCTTACAATTGAAAGCTATAAGAAAGGTTGGTGATGATCGACCGAGGAAAATCATGGTATAAATGGGTATCATCGCGGTATAATCGTTATCGTGGTATATCGTCAAAAATCATGTTTTTATTTCCTTAGTTTATGTTTTTAAGTTTATACTTTTTTTTAATAAAATAAATTATTTGTTTGATGAAAATTTGTGATTTTATTTTCGATGTTGTTTATGGTTGCTAGTCCATTGCGTCGCCGCTAAATGGTTGTCTGGTTTATTGCGTCGCCCAAAAATGTGAAAGTAGCGAAATTTGGCACCGGCTCAGAGTAAAGTACCAAAACGTACAACAAAATATTGATAGAATACCATAAATGATGAATTTTGCAGGAATTTTATTTTTCATTTCAGATTGTATATAAGGTTTGCACTTTGGTAAGTGTTTGGATGTAAAAAAATGCTCTATCAAGTTAAAAAAGAATTATATTGTATTTCTTTTAGGTTTTTATAATTTTTTTTTTTAAGTAATTTCTTTTGTGTTTTACTGATTTCCTGAACAACTTGCCTCATACCCTGTTATTACATATTTTGTATAAATATTTGTGCTTTTTTTCCTTTTTTGAATGACCGATGTAGTACTCTCTGTCTCTCTCTGTATATATATATATATATATATATAGTATTTTTATATGTATATATAGTATTTTCTGTAAGCTGTACACCCCTCAAAGTTGTTCCATGACTGTTGAATTAACATGTATATTTCCATTCGAAATTTTTTACAATAAATAAATCTTTCTTGGTGCATCATGCTTTATTTTGAGTGTATATTGAATATTTAATACATAATATTACTATTTGAATGAAAAGAATTTACAGATTGAATTAATTTTTAATTATTAAAAATCTCATTAAAATAAAATCACACTTAAAAGATTAAAATTCCGTAACCCGAGACAAAAGTACACTTTATTATATACATTTTTTTAAATCTAGTTGGTAATTAAAATCATTGACTCATTTTAAATGTGTAGTTTCAAGTGGCAATTACTGCATATTCCAGTGAAAAAAAAATGGAAGCTACCGAATTTTAACTCATTATTTTCGAATTCTTTTCACTCTATTATGGTGTTACTTATTGAGAGGCAATTTAATTAATCCATTTAGGTCAATTTTTTTGGTGTTTCACAATTAATGATAAGGAAGAAATCCATTAATTTGGAGTAGTAATAATTTTAAATTGCAACATCCAATCCATTTAATCAGATAGAATTGCAATGAATGCTCTGTAATTCCTTTCGTTCAATGACTTCATATATTTAAAGCGTAGGAAATCAAATTAAATCTTTTTTATTTTTATTTTATCGGTAATTATAAAAACCAATCTGCGAAATGATTTATTTTGTGTGACTCTACGTTGAAACATTTTTTTTTTTTTTTTGTTCTTTTTCTTTTTTGTTAATCTGTTTCTGCAGTTTAATTGAATTTTAAAATAAAAATGAATTGTTCTTAATAGAAGTTTATGATTACCGTTTGAAAGATGCCAGGTTCCAGTGAGTAAACTGCAGATTTAATGTGTTGTTAAAATTTTTTTATTCATTAACAATTATAGACATTCTTTAAAATTTACTGCTCAGAGTCACTCTGGAGTTATAAAAATATATTTCTCTAGTGAAATAATTGCCTGAAATCTATAATCAGAAAACAACGATATGAATTTTGCAAGCCATTATTTTTAATGTATTGCATATTGAGCCCTTGGTCTAATGATAGGGAGCCTACTGGTAAAGTATGTACCTAGAGAGGAGGGTTTAGGTTTGAATCAGCTGGCGTCGCCGTTGCAGTCACTGCTTTCAAAAATTAAGAGACTAGATGGCAATTGTGACAAAAGTATGTAAAGTGTTACCTGGCAGGAGATTTCTCGGTTTTCTCCAATAAGAAGTGAAAATGGGAGCCAAATACTCTTAAAATTCAATCTGGAAGAACCATATATAACCCACACCAAATTCATAAATCGTTAGTTGACTGTTCATGGTATACATCAGTGGAACAAGAACCCATCGATGTGAAACAAAATAAAAATGCTACTATAATACAATTAATTTGTGACAGGGAAAAGGTTTCTACGGTTTTTGTTTCTACGGTAAGTGGCCAAATAATCCATACAAATACAAGAAAGCCATAGGTAGTAACAGCAACATTTTTATACTTAAAAATATGTTATATTCTTATTTTCTTTATATTAACTGTGCCTGCTACGTTATTTGTAGCTCATTTAAATTTTAAAACGTAAAAGGGTGCGCAAGCAGTCGATAAAATTTTAAACTGTCTACCAAGACAAAATATCCTAAAAAAGTTGACAATCACTGACTTAGAGTAACCTTTCTATATTTGCATACCATATGAGAAGAAAAAATGTGTAGAAATTCTAACATCCAATAAAATTCCCAACTAGAAGGCACACATAAACTTTTTTTTTTTTTTTTTGAAAAAAATAGACTATACATAACTGAAAACTATATTTGTAATTGCAATTAAGTGTAATAATATATTTTCAATGAGGAAATCCTAAAAATTCTATTTTTATACGTTCTCCTTTCTATTATCAATCTTCAGTGGCATGCCTTTACCTTATTTCTAACTCACCGACCAAAGTACAGAAAAAAAAGGAGAGGGTAAAAAAAAAGCACAATCTCTGACGACAACGAGAAGTTTTCAAACCGTAATATTTCAAGTTTTGGGCAGGGAGAAAAAAAACTTATATCAAAACACGAATATCAACAAAAATGTCTTGCAGAATCACACCTCCACCCTTTCTGCCGTCCTGTAAAAAAAAAAAAAAAAAAAAAAAAAAGAATATATATATATATGTATCGAACACTAAGCTTCAAAACCGCCATTGGCAACAAGCCAGGAAAAGACATCCAGAAAAACTATACGCCTCCTTTTTGTTTCTGATACTACTACCACCACCTGCCCTGTTAGCTCTTAATTCTTTTCTTTTTTTATTATTCTTTTCTGTGTTTATAACAGATAAACTTTCAAACTTAACGATATAAATGTTTTAAAAGGGACATTATGAAAAAAAAAAGAAGAAAAAACAAAACAATTAATTGGAAATAAAAAACAACTTTTCACTTGCCAATTCTGGTAACTCGCTGTGTATCATTATTTTTAACCGTTTCCATTAAAGCTCCATAATGAGTTTATGTTTTAATTTTGTTTTCAATCGACGGATTAAAACATAGCAACGCGTCAAAGTTTATGTCGGTATTTAAAAAAAGAGAAGCTTTACATTGATTATTTTGCAGATTACATCAACAGGAATCGAATCAATGTATAAAAAAATTAACAAACATTGTTTTTGTAAAAGTGAATTGCAACGTCATATAAAATGAGTTTTAAAATATTATAACATGGATCTGTCTAAAAAAATAATACTTTTGATCTTCACAATTTTGGACATATATTTAGTGGAAGACAGAAAAAAACTTCATCGTTAGGATTAAAACATATTTCTTAAAAGGTGACATTTTCTGAATAGGCTACTTATTTAACTTAAAGCTACAATGATGATGCATAATTATTATTTTTATTTTAAATGCTTTCAGTTCATTAATTAGAATTTATTTTTAATCTGTTGAAAATGTAAAAAAAAAAAAAAAAAAAAATAGCATTATTTTACTTAACTGCCAAGAAGTGTTTTTTATTTCTTTGGAATATTTCGAAATTTTAAGCAAATCAATTTCGTTTGATTATTTCTTTTTTATTTTGCAATATTCCTTTTCACAACATGAGTTTTAAGATATTATAACTTTGACTAGTAAAAAATAATACTTTTGGTATTCTTAATTTAGAATATATATCTAAAAAAAAATAAGCATTTTAGGGTAAAAATTTATCGCTGTGATGATGTCAATTTCTAAATTATTTATTTAATTTAAAATTGTTAAGATGCTACGTAAAAGGATAAAAAGGAAATTCTTATTAATAATCAGTTGTATTTTGGGTTTTGACAAATAAATTAATTATTTTTCTTGTAATAAGAAAATTTTTTAAATAAATTCAGAAATAATAAAATCAAAATCTAAAAATTTGTTTACATTTTAAGATTTTGATTATAAAGATGAAAATATGGAATGTTCAAACCTTGATTAATGAGAAAAATAAACACATAAATATTATTTAAGTGCTCTATACATTTTATGTAATGTTTCCTAAATTAAGACAGATATTATGTAGTGATTTTCGAATATCATTTCAGTTGACAGATGAAAGTAAGGTGTGTGGTTTGTCGCTCTACGGATATTTTATGCACACTTTAGGCTAATTAGACCACGACATACAATAACGTAGATTTCGAACCATTAACACATATTAACATATATTTGTCACCGCCAGGATTCGAACCGATCCTGTGGTATCAAAGACAAGAGCGCTAGCCAATTGGATATCAGGGCACGATGAAAATAAGGAGAAAATTGCAAGTTGTTAAGATGTCAATCTTTTCTATTTCTTTTCTTTCTTCAAGACCTTTAGCTTTACTTGAAGTCTCGGGTTATTGAATTTATTTCAAAAATCATTGAAAACTCTTCGGTTTTGAATCTTACTTGAGAAACAAATACATAAAATATTTATAATGTGATAAAGCATAATATTTAGGTTATGTTATAATTTTACTAAAAAAAATAACTAGAATAAATATTTCCAGTAGTCTCTATCACGTTTTTTACGATTTTGCCAGTTTTGGTTTTAATTTCAATAAAAAAAAAGTTATTCGGCAACCCCGATGCCTTAGCGTGTTTTCAATTACTTTGACTGTTTCGTGTGATGTTAAATTGTGCTGATAAGTGCTATAATGTAAAATTCTAGAGATAATATAACTAGCTATAATGTAAAATTCTAGATATAATATAACTAGCTATAATGTAAAATTCTAGAGATAATATAACTAGCTATAATGTAAAATTCATCAGAGACGAAGTGAATGCATTTTAATTCAAAATGGTTCTATGAAACATATCGAAAAAGAAAACATAAATAATATACACAATGCCCCGAAGAAAAATGACATACTGAATCAGAATTTAAGGATAGCTTGAACATAAACATATTTGAAACGATAAAGACTCCAGCTGCTGTAAGTGTCCTAAAGTGACTCCTAAAAATCAAGCATATCCGAACATAATAATTCTTTTTTTGAGGTCATACCGTTTCCCCTTCTTCAAGTAACTTCAGTTCAAATTTTAAACTCATTGTGACGAGTCGTTCTTTTTTTTTTACAGTATTTTGAAAGTAGGACTTTAATTATAATTATAATCAATTTTGAGAATATTTGGTTTACTTAGAATAAACATATACAAAAGATACTTCACTTAATATATGTATATAAGGCTAAGAATAATTTTCGCACCATAAATAAGAGCACATACTGTCTGCCAGAAAATAAACAAAAGTGATCTTATCCACAAAAGCACATATCATAGGTAAATTCAGAGATCAGCACCGAGCATAATCTCTTTGAATATCTGACTCACACTTCTACTTATGTATGTGTCTGGCTTTCTTCTCTGCAAATAACTAGTTGGCGGCAAGCCAGCCAGGCTTTAGTGACCGGATTAGTTCCCCTTTTCTGCTGGAGGCCGGCTGTACCTCGAGGGAAAAATAAATATTTCCTTTTAAGATAAGCATTGTTTGGTCAGACTTAGGCAGGCATTAGCATCTGTTATCGTGGCAATTACGTTACACTTCCTGTAGAACGGAAACGTGCAGGTGTCACACCAGGAATTATTCCGCGCTTACAAATTTACGGATTGGATGCATGGTAATGCTTTCTGTTCTTTTTAGAGATCTGGAGGCTTAAGTTCGAGGCAGAGCTTCAGTCTACGGTATCTTTCATGCAACTCGCGATGAAACTGAGTGCCAAGCATTCATTTGAGTGATGATTTTATATATTGCTATATTAAATGAGTATGTTATAAGAAATCTGGAGAAAATAAGTTTGCATTAATTGAATTTCTAAAGTTTTTTTTTTTTAAATTTGCGTCAGGTTATTGTAAGTTGTTTCTGATGCATAATAATTTTGATTTTCTTCTGTACGAAACTGTTTGAAAAGTTTATTTTTTTCTTAAAATATTGTTTTGATGTTACTGTTATAATGACATAAAATTGTACGTAGAAGGAAATTTATATGCTAGGCATTGAATAAAACACTTAATATGTAAATATTATAATTGACTTGTCTGCATTCAGTCATTTTTTAATTTATGAGCATCTTTAAATACTATTTTGCTCAGATAATTTAGTGCAATAACGTTTTCAGCACATGTTTTTTTAAGCTTCTACATTGTTATCCTTTATAGTGGTGGGCACTAATTCCACTTATCGATCAATCTTATCTTATAAACGGGAACCATACCATAAAGAGAGGGTGCAATCCTATTTCTTCTTCATTGGTGCAACAACCCCATGGTGGGTCAAGGTCGTCTGCCTACTGGCAGATTTCGAGACAGGTGTTTTCTTTTTACGGCTTAGGGCAACCTTACACCCAACGCTCTTCAATCTTATTAAACCGGGCTCTACTGTTAAAGTGAATTCCGAACCACTACAAACATCTATGGCACCACCGGAACACGAACGCGAAACCTGTGGCACCGTGCTCCAGAAGGTGTAATCCAAATGTATCATAAATAATCATAATTTATAATATTGAATAAATCTCATAATATTCATGCGTGACAGTGTTGCTTCTGTTCTGCCTGAATCTCCACTGAGTATAATTTACCTTCAAGGCAATAATTGTACCATAAAGCCCCACCCCTCTCATTGTACTGCATGCTACCTAACTTACCCCATAGCTGGACAATTTGTATGGTAAATAGACGTGAATTATTCTTTACAATAATCAGTCATTTATTTTAATTTGAAAAGTTGAAGGCCAAGTAAATATATTATGCAGTTGTATGTTAATATATAGTTCATATTCCATATTAATTTTTTTTGTTCCTTTGGATATGATCTTTTGTTTCGTTACAAATAATGAATTATAAGCAATTATGTATAATATTTTAATGTGGTTTTTCTCTCATTAATATAATAAAACAAAGCTAAAGTTTTTATTTTTTATGATTTTTTTCGCGATGACTTGACTATATTTGAGTTATATTTTAAAGGAACAAAACGTGCGCAGCACAATGAACGTATACCTTAATTTTTTTAATTCAAGTTTTGAATGATATGTTTTCAAAAGACTTCAAAAAAATTGTTAACACTAACATTTCAGCAGTATTTAGTTTTTGCGAAGTGCATTTTTTGGATATAATTCTATTTCAACTAAACTATGTATGTGCTTTTTATACTTTTTCTTCTTAAACTTTTACGTGTTTAAAAGTTTTTATATAGTTTAAGTGCATGCGTGAATTCATATTTTTCCAAGCCACTCTACTTTCATCAGTCTTTTAGCACCTTGAACATTCTTTAGTAAAGCATTTACAGTCTAATATAATATTGAAGCTTTTTGAAACTCTGTGGAAAGTAAAAGCAAATCACTTTTGGTGGGAGAATTTAAAATGTACAGAGTAATATTTATGGTTTTAACACATTATTAGAATAAATAAGGTCATTTAAGTTTACTAAAACATACATAACTGCTTGTGGTTATTAATTTAATGAAATGATGCTTGTTTTTACAAGTCTACTGTGTCCAAAAAGTAACACCAATTTTCTATTTAAAATTCCCCGGGCTTAGAGAAGTTCAATTTGAACTGCAGATTCTTGAAGAAGAGGGAAACAGTATGACATCAAAAAAAGTTGTGTCTGCGCTTTCCATTAAAAGTGTTACAACTGTTGAAGGACTTGGAAGTCATTTTATCCCGTCACGAAACAATCAAGCACTTTGAACATTACAGTTGGTTTAATGTGCGACTCATGCCAAATACGTCATTATTTCGATTCAAAATGTCACTGGCAGCCGAATTCACTTTCTTTATGCCGCTTACAGCGCCATCTATTAATACACTTTGGATACCGTACCGTTTCCCCCTTCTTCCAGTATCTTCAGTTCAAATTTAAACTCATTGCGATGAGTGGTTCATTTTTTACAGCATTTTGAAAGTGAAAATTTAATTATAATCACTCTCTCTCTCTATATATATATATACGTCCAAATAAGCGCATATAAACAAAATATGTAAGAAGTGTTTTACTTTGTGGAAAAAAAATGTCTTATTCAATGGCAAATTATTTTTCAAATTTGAATAAAATTTAATGAATAAGTTCTTACTATGCTTTGCATTTTTACAAACTTTGCAGTAAAGCAAGTAGCACTTAAGATTTTTTAAGAAGCATGACTTCTTCTGATATGCTTTACGCCAACTTAACCAGAATTTGATGCCAAATTTGAAAGTGAGACTGAAAGGAAAAGAAAAAGAAAAAAATCGGCCTTCCATATGACAGTGAAGTAATCACGTGATTTTATGCGACTGTAGAAAACAAAAGCAATCAGGAGGACCGAGTTGGAAAAACACGTCTCGTTCTCAAAAAGTGATTACGGGCGGCATGGCTCCCAAGACCGAGGAGAGTTCAATATCCAATCAAAAGAGGATCAAGTCAGGGATTTCACTTTTATTTGTTTGGCTTCAGAGCTGCATTTTTTTCTTCGCCAAGCGTTTTGGATTGTTTATGCATATGTGCAAGAGTGATAGTAAATTTTGGCGGGGAATTTTCTCATTTTGGAACACATTGTGAGAAAATTCTACCACATTGTTTACAGAAATAACCGGGCATAATTAACATTTATTACATAGGATAGTTGTTATATGGTAATCGAAAAGTACTGTACTATTGTCCTTCATTCATAAACTGAAATATAATTCAATAAAATATGAAAAAATATGATGACACTTTTAAAAAAATGATACAAGTAATTTAATATGAAACGTGAATACGAAATTTCTTTTAATTTTATTATAATATTTAATATAAAATTTCTTTTATTTTTACAAATATTTTTAAAATGAATAACACTTAGACAATTTAGAAAAATGCAGTCTACTTTTGAAATATTTTTTACAATTCTTCTAAAATAAAAGAAAAGGAATAAATATGAATTGTTATACACAAAAGCGTAAAAAAAAAAAAAAAAAAAA
Organism: Caerostris darwini; assembly: GCA_021605075.1. Taxonomy (NCBI): domain Eukaryota; kingdom Metazoa; phylum Arthropoda; class Arachnida; order Araneae; family Araneidae; genus Caerostris; species Caerostris darwini. Next base: position 1,128,803 of record BPLQ01008199.1, read on the forward strand.
AAAAAAAAACCCGACTTAAATGATAGTAAAAATAGTATACCAAAATAAATAAATTGTGTTTTTTTCCAGTTATTAAATAATAATAATATTTTTAGTATGTTTTTAATGTAGTTATGTGAGAGTTTTTTAAAATGATTTTTTTAAATATTAAATGAAATATTTTTAAAAAATTTTTATGAAACGACAGTAATATATAAGTTAAGTTTAAATTATTCAACTTCGTTAAAAATTTTTAATGCATTTTTTTTTAAGTGATGTATACCTGATTAAAATCTGATAGAAAAATGGAAGCAATAACAAAGTAAAATAAAATAATGAATTTAAAATAAGCGTTGATTTGGCTTAAGATTTTTTTTTGTGTGTGTAATTTAATTAAAATTAGTGAGATTTTTTTTTTGATATTTATGAGATTTACACCGCGTAATTGAATATCAGATTTGATATTTAGTAACTAGAGGAAATAATAATTCGAAATATTTTTTATATATATATATATAATATTCAAATATTAGCATCTATTGAAATGATTTAAAGATACGTTTTGAAAAAAAATTTCTCATTAATATATTATATTTTATTTCACAAAAATTAAACTGATTTAATTTAAGTGCATTTTAATTAATTACAATTCATTTAATTAATACACTGCTTTGTATTGACATCCTCCCCATTTGCCGGAAGAATAAAATGAAAATTACGTTATCTATAAAAATAAAAATTATTCGTTACTAACATTACATAAGATTAATTAATTTCACAGGATATAGACATATCACAGTAGGTTGTGTGAAGATGTAGAAACTGATGACGGTGACAATTTTTACTGCCACTATAATCAGAAATGAGTAAATTCAATTTTGATTGTTTGTAGTGTGTCCCACTGAACAGATGGTATTTTTCGGATCTAAATACGAATACGAGGTATTTTTTAAATAAATGTACCAGAATTCTCTAAGGCAATAATTCTTTTGTGTAGCATATGTATAGTTAAGCAAGCTTTATATGGCGCCTATATCTTAATATTTATAGATATTATATGTATATGTATTATATTTTATATATAGTATAGTATATAGTAGATAGCATTTTATTCTGTTGCCATACCATTGTATCACTGGTGATTAATGAAAGTCAAAATATTTGGCATTGGCAGAAAAAAGTTAATAACTTACTATAATCTATTATTATTATTTTTTTTAAATATATTATTATAATCTAGTAAGTTATTTTTGAAAATAAATAAACAAATGTCTATTTGTTTTATTTATTAAAATTACTTTTTAAAACAAATATTTTTTGAAATAAAATTGCAGTAACATCCAAATAATTTGGATATGGAAAAAAAAAATTGATCTTAGCGAGAACTGGAGCTAGCCATACATTTATTTTTATTCATAAAATAATTAAAATTAATCTGCTTCGCAAAAACTTCAATCAATAAGCGTTTGGATCAATAGACTGTTCTAACAAATTCCATTAGGTCTCTTCACAATACAACATTCATCTTTAAAGACTCCATCATTCCTCGACTGAGAGTTTTGCACAAAAAGTACAATGGCTCTATTCAAGTCACCGGGGAGATCAATGACAAGATGACCGTCGCTGCTTTTGATGGAGTCAAAGTGGACAGAGACAATTCGATAGAGAGACTCATTGACAGATGTCCGCTCAATTTGTGAAGGAAATTGAGAGGTGAAGTGAATAGAAGACTTTTGAAGTTCTAAAAAGTCAAATGTTTTTAAGAACAAAAAAAAAAAAAAAAAAAAAAAAGACGAGTTTTACATTTAAAGAATTTTGAATGGACAGCAATTTATTTTGGTATCCAAATGAAGTTAATGTACTGTTTTCCAAGTAAAATACACTAATTTGATCGTATACCATTGAATTTGTGGAAAGGAATTAAACAGGGAAATGTACCAAACTTGAATCTTCGATTTTGGTAAAAATATCATTGTTGAAAAGTTTTTTTCGTGGTAATAAAAAGATGAATGGGACTACAATTTCACTTTAGCCAAGATATATTAGCCATTTCTACTGAACGACATAGGAGGCACTCTAGCAAGTGTGTATAAGGAAGCATGGTTACAATATTCATAATTGTTAATTCTGGTATCATCTTTTTAGTATATTTTTTGTAGTATTTAATAGTATTTTAGTATTTTTTTTAGTAATTCTGGTATCATCTTCTTAGTAGTTCCAATGATAGCTACACTCATAATCATTTATTATCATATGTGAACATGACATGAGATCCATGATCTGTTTCTTGATATGAGTTCTATGAAGAAACAAGATTTTTTTTTTGCAAAAGAAATGATTTGAAAACTACATACAACGATATTAACTCTTTAATGTAATCCTCCTTTTATGCATTTTGATTAAATTCATGAAAGTGGCATCATCCAAAGCGCACGGGAAGGAAATGTGATTTACTACCAAATCCAAATTGGTACTCGAATAAACTATATTACCTAATGAACGCTACAAAGGAGAGATTAGTTAATGGAACACCGTACTAATTTTAAAATATTTGTTAGTAATTCTAATAACTTTGAAGCTCTAAAACTTGATTAAAGCTCTTATAATATAGTGACTAACATTTGCCTAATGGATTGGCTGTAGTTATTATTGAACTTGGTTAGAATATAGTTTTATTTGAAAATTTGTAATGAATTTTAAGCTATCTGGAGTATTCCGCCTTGAGTTATTTTAAAATATCTAGAACTAGGAAACATACAAAACATTTAAAATAAAAGCTTCAATAAATTCTTTGACGTTAAATTTTTCGATTTGTCATATTACTATTTTTTTTTATCTCATGTGAATACAGAGTTATTAATATTTAAATGCGATATAATAGTTTTTACAAAGTTGTATAAACTTTGTTGTTTTAACATATTATTTGAATTTTAACCAATCGTTATTTCAAATATGTTTTTAAAATGTATTCATTCTAACAATGCAAACAAAACAATAAAAAAGTTCTATTCTAGCAGCAAATAAACAAATGGTTTCAAAAGTGTTTCCAATTTTATTTTATTCTTTACTGATATCCCATAAATTTTAGTGGAATATATATGTATACATACGTACATATATGTATAACGTTGAATAAATCTGGGTTTGTTTTGAAATTTTACTGTAAGACTTCACAATTACATAGTTTACTGATATTAATTCAATTCCTACTATTAGTTCTCACTCTCCCTATATACACTGAAGTGACAAAAGTCATGGGATAGCAATATGCAAATTTTCAGATGGCAGTAGCATCGCGTAGAACAGGTATAAATGCGCAGTGCTTTCGCAGAGCTTTCATTTCTGTTCAAGTTATTCATGTGAAGAGGTTTTGACGTGATGATGACCGCACGACGGGAATTAACAGACTTTGAACGCGGAATGTTAGTTGGAGCTAGACGCATGGGTCATGCCATTTCGGAAATCGTTAGGGAATTCAACATTCCCAGATCCCATGTGTCAAGAGTGTGCCGAGAGTATGAAATTTCAGGCATAACATCCCATCATGGACAGCGCAGTAGTCGACCGCCTGCTCTTAACGACCGAGACCGGCGACGTCTGCAAAGAGTCGTAAATTCTAACAGACAAGCAACACGGCGTCAAATAACCGCAGAAATCAATGTGGGACGTACAAGGGACTTGTCTGATAGAACTGTGCGGAGAAATTTGGCTTTCTTGGGCTATTCCAGCAGAAGACCGACTCGAGTGCCTTTACTGACAGAACGACATCGCTTGCAGCGACTCTCGTGGGCACGTGAGCATATCGGTTGGTCCCTAGATGAATGGAAAACCGTGGCCTGGTCCGATGAGTCACGATTTCAGTTGGTAAGAGCTGATGGTAGAGTTTGAGTGTGGCGCAGACCCCACGAAGCCATGGACCCAAACTGTCAGCAAGGCACTGTTCATGCTGGTGGTGGCTCCGTAATGGTGTGGGCTGTTTTTTCATGGCATGGACTTGGTCCTCTGGTGCGACTGGACCGAACATTGACTGGAAATGCTTATGTTCAGCTACTTGGAGATCACTTGCAGCCATTCATGGACTTCCTGTACCCAAACAACGATGGTATTTTTATGGATGACAATGCGCCATGTCACCGGGCCACAACTGTTCGCGATTGGTTTGAAGAACATTCTGGACAATTCCAACGAATGATCTGGCCACCTAGATCGCCCGACATGAATCCCATCGAGCATTTATGGGACATCATCGAGAGGTCTGTTCGTGCCCAAAATCATGCAACATCAACGCTTTCACAATTATGGACGTCTATCGAGACAGCATGGCTCAATATTCCTGCAGAAGACTTCCAACGACTTGTTGAGTCCATGCCACGTCGAGTTGCTGCACTTCGCCGGGCGAAAGGAGGGCTGACACGATATTAAGAGGTATCCCATGACTTTTGTCACTTCAGTGTATATCTTGTTCCAATTTTCAATCGTTCATAAAATACTTTTTATTCATCCACTCAAGTTCAAATACTTTTTTTGAACTTGTAGTCGATGACACTTGATGTTTTATACAGTTAATGTTTTATACAGTTAACACAGTTTTCTCAAATATTAATTCAGAAATTAAATTAATTTAATTAATTTTAGTTTTTTTTATTTAAATTGCATATATCTAATGATAGATGGCACCAGATTTTATTATATTTCAACTTTATTTGTAAAGGACTTTTCTGCAATATACTAAAAAAAAGTAGGAATTGAATTAAAAATATTTTTTTTTATATTACTTGTTATGTCAATTTGGTGAACACAATTAGGTGAGGCTGGTTTAAATATACAGTAAGTGTGATTAATAAAATTTAGTTTTCTGTATCATTGTTATAGTATGCAAACAATCTGTAACAACAATACTTAAAAAGTAGTTATCTCTATAGGGAAGCATTCTAAACAATTGCTTTTTATCTCTATTTTTTTTTAAATAAATAAATATTGGATGTTACATGTTACTTAAGAAATAATAGGCGATTAATTAAAAAAATACTGAATAAATAGTTAGAAAAAACGAGGGCAGTTACTTATCACAAACCATGTTTTACTAAATTGTCACTTGCTTTAAAAGTTTTCTATTTTTTTATTTCATTAACAGCATTTAATTCACGTAATGAGATATTTAATAGCAAAGAAATTCTTTAGATGATTGATAATTTCGATAATTTTAGTTGATTTATATTTATTACAAATTGGAAACATGTTTTTCACTGATTTTTTTTTAGTTTATCGAAATGATGATATTTTGAAATAAGTCCAAAATGAGCTGAAGATTTTGTTTAAACAAAAGCACTATTTTACATGGATCTTCAACTCGTATTGAAATTTAATTAATTATATTTTTAATGTAATTATAATTTTATTATATTTATAATGTAATTATAATTTTGTTATATTTACATTAATTTTTATTATATATACTGACATTTAATTTCAACTTATTGAAATTCATCATCCTAAATTACCAATTAACCACAAGAATAAAGATATAATTATTCTATTCACAATTGGTAATTAATTACACTAATAATATGTTTTATTGTAATGCCTGAACAACACAACAACCTTGAGAAATAAAACAAATCAGTAGCTTAATATTGTTCGAAAACAGCAAAACAGCCTTTAAGATTGTAATGAGATCTCTAATGATTCGATTTCATGCATAATCTACAAATTAATCACAATAATAAAGATATAATTATTCTAATTGCACTAACAATATGGATTGTAATGGGATTTCTAATGATTTGATTTTACTTATAATCTGCAAGAATAAAGATGTAATTTGTCTATTCCCATTTGACAATACGAATAAAAAATTTACACTGATAATATATTTTATTGCAATGCCTGACCTACACAACAACCTTGAGAAATAAAACAAATCTCTATGATTCGATTTATCACATAACCACACCAATCACCACAAGTATAAAAACACAGATATAATCAGAAGTTTACAAAAGAACAACTCTAATCATCACTGTCTTCGTAGTGGCCACCCATTCGGGGATAACTATCACAAAGTGGTTAAAATAATATACAAGCCCCAGTTAGGGGTGGACAAAGAACGTTCCTCATTCCAGAACAGCTCTAAAAGTTCTATTTTTAGAAGCAGAACATTTTTAAGGACTCGTTAGGAAGGAGGCGAGTGAAGAGATGGCCTGGAGAAGTTTTCGAGGTAATTGTTTCCTGGAATCTCTTGAGTATTGCACAAACCCCAAGATGCTCATTTCGAACCTTTTGAGGTTTGCCAGAATCTTTAAACTGCCCTGCTGCAGACGACATTTGAACTGGAAGACGTGATATTGCAACAAGCTATACGGATGCCGAATCATGATTCTTCCTTTCTCTGGATCGGTGAAGTAATAGGAAGCATTTTATTTGCGAAAAAAAAAGAAGAATCTAGACTAGTTCGCGTTTTAAGAAAAATATATGAGAAACATTCAATGGTGAATAATGATACTGTGTTATGAGATGAATCCAATTTCTTCTTTCTTTTTTTTGTATTGGTACTTTACACTGAGCGAGAAATAATTAAAAAAAAAAAAAAATGGAAATTGAGGAGAAAAAAAATGGGAGATAGCGTCCGATAAAAATTTTTTTTTTATTATTTTAATTAATATTATTTACTAATTAATTAATATTTTTACAAAAAAATCTAAAACTTTATATTGACCGAGATATAAGTGGAGAAAAAATGGGAAATAAGGTTAGGTAAAAATGTCTATTTTATACAAATAATTGATTTTATCAGAACCGTAACGAAAACGCGGAAAATAACATACTTTGCAAATGATTACAGCGTATATTAGTTTGAAATGATGGTTTTATAAATTTTTTCTAGGTAGTAACAATTTTCTACTTTATAAACTACTTATTTTGAAAAAAGTATTAAAATTCAATATTTTGAATAATTTCAATATTTTTTTTTTGTCCGAATAACATAGAAAATCTCTAACAGAAATGCTATATTGGTTGGAAATACATGTACCTGAAACGTTCGAAAAACCCCCATGTTTGTTCTGATGCCAGAACCCCTTCCAAATCTCTCCACTTTCTTCTTCGATATCCACCCCTGCCAGCACAATCGCCAGAACTCATCATCGTCGAAGTCACGTGGTGCACCCAAGTGCTTCCGGTTTTTCCGCATACAAAACACGGAAGTGATGTTGATAGATGATCGCAATATTGCTGAAATCTACGCAATGAGATTTTTCAGTGAGGTTGCTGCTGCTATAGCGCCTCTGGGAAGAAGAAGACCTTGGCATCAGCAACTGGAAGGCGTGTGGGTGGGAAATAAAGGAAAAAAAAAAAGAAGAAAGCGAAGAAGAAGAAGAAAAATATTCCACCTCTCTCTGGAAAGACTTCGCCTTCCAACACACATTGACTCGCTCGAGGAAGACCCCGTGTTTATCCCATCTATCAGAATGAGATTTCTCGGAAACGGCGAGGTGTTCCGAGGGATACACTTCATGAAGCTGCTAGAAATTCAAAATTGCCCAGACACGGGTTCTGGGGTTGTATGCAGGGTTTCCAAGTCTAGGGAGATAAAAAAAATAAATTAAACGGATAATAACCAACACGGTGAAAAATGTTTTGGGAATTATTTATTTAAATGTGTGTTGACATATTGAATCAGAATTCATATTAACATGAAAATATTTCATTAAATACATATATATGTCGTTCTAATGCAGCTGGCAATATAGAAACATTTAACCTTTATGCCCTAAGGAACTGCACCGCGGTTACTCACTTAGTACTACCTAGGAGACACGTGTAATTGAAGATATACTATGGACGCAAGTAACAACGCTCAACGATCTTCTTATACCGAAACTAAAGTGGATTCCGGTAAAGGAAAAAAAGTGGATTGGCTTAAAGTGGATTCCGAAACAACTACAAACATCCATTACCACTACAAACAATCCAATGCACTACAAACATTCACTACCACTACAAACAACCGATTCACCGCCCGGAATCGAACACGAAACCTGTGGTACCAAGAGCCAGAGCAACTCGGGCATCTGCTCCCCCATATATATATATATATGAACCTGCTATATTAATAAATGACTTTGATCATATTAGAAAACAACAACGTTTCACATTTTGTTTGACAATATATGGAGGTAGAAAAAAATTATATAATAAATCTGGTTTTGTATAATATTATGTGCTTGAATTTGTAGAACTGCTATAGTTTGTATTAGGATTCTTTTTTTTTTAAACAGCATTTAAGATTGTTATGGGATCTCCAATGATTCTATTTCCTACATAATCAATCAATTAACCACAAGAATAAAGATATAATCATTCTTTATTTCCATTTGTTATTTGCTTTTATCCACTTGTTAATTAGAATAAATTAATTACATGAATGGTATATTTTATTGTAATACTAACCTACACAACAGCCTTGAGAATTAAAACAAACCAGTAGCTTAATATTTTTTTTTAAATAACAATTAATATTGAAATAGGATCTCTAATGATTCGATTTCAAACATAATCTATCAATTAATAACAAGAATAAAGATATAATGATTCTTTATTTCCATTTTTTATTTAATTTTATCCATTGGTTAATTGTGATGCCTAACCTACTACACAACAACCTTGAAAATTAAGACAAATTAATAACTTAATAATTTTTGAAAACAACGAAACAGCATTTAAGATTGTAATGGGATCTGTAATGATTCGATTTATCGCATAACCACAAGAACAACCACAAGTATAAAAACGTAAGTTTACAAAAGAACAACTCTAATCATCACTTTCTTCGTAGTAGCCACACATTTGAGGATAACTGTCACAAAAGTGGTTAAAATAATGTATAGGGCCCAGTTAGGGGTGGTCAAAGAACCTTCCTCATTCCAGAACAGCTCTAAAAGTTCTATTTTTAGAAGCAGAACATTTTCAACGACTCGTTAGGAAGGGGGCGAGTGAAGAGATGGCCCGGAGAAGTTTTCGAGGTAATTGTTTCCTGGAATCTCTCGAGTATTGCAGAAGCCCCAAGATGCTCATTTCAAACCTTCTGAGGTTTGCCGGAATCTCTTAAACTGCGCTGCTGCAGACGACATTTGAACGAGAAGACGTGATATTGCAACGAGCTACGGATGCAGAATCATGATTTTTCCTTTCTCTGGATCGGTGAAGTAATAGGAAGCATTTTGCTTGAGAAAAAAACGAAGAATCTAGATGTTTAAAAAAAATATATGAGAGAAACATTCAAAAGTGAATAATGATGCGGTGTTATGAGATGAATCCATCTTGTGCTTTCTTTTTTTTTATATTTTACACTGAGTGAGAAATAATTAAAAAAAAAAAAAAAAAAAAAAAAAAAATAAAGTTAGTAAAAAAAAATTATAGTGTTAGTAAAAAAAATGTATTTACTATTTTAATTAACATTATTTACTAATTAATTACATTTTTTACAAAAAATGGAAAACTTTATACTGAGTGACAAATTATAGCAAAATCGGATAAAGTAAAAACATTGTTTTGTACAAAATATTGAAAACTTTACTTTGAGAGTGATATAAGTGAAGATAAAATGGGAAATAAGGTTAGGTAAGAAAATCTATTTTGTACAAAAAATTCAAAACTTTATATTGAACGAGAAATAAGTGGAGAAAAAAAATGGAAAATAGGGTTAGGTAAAAAAAGTCCATTTTATACAAAAAATTGAATTTATCAGAGCCGTAAGGAAAACGTGGAAAATAACATATTTTGAATATGATTACAGCGTATATTATTTTGAAATGATGCTTTTATAAATTTTTTTCTAGGTAGTAATAATTTTCTACTTTTGAGAACTATTTATTTCGAAAAAAGTATTATAATTGAATATTTTAAAAAATAATAACTAATGGAGCAGATCCTAAGGAACTGAGTTATTGCAGAGAGTAGTTTCGAGTGTGCAAAAGTTTCGAGTGTGCCTTTATTGCAGATCTATCACTGACTTCAAGCTCTTTCACTTAGATGGGCTTCCCCATACAAAGTGTTCCATTTGCGGTGTTGCAGTGGAAGCCATATGAAAATGTAGCTGACATTTTGTCTTTTTTTTTTTTTTTTTTTTTTTTTTTTTGTAATGTCGTGATGTGCCATAAAATAAACTTCTAAGAAGACAGTGGTGGAACGGTGAATGGTGATGGTGATATAACAGAACCCACCCCATACTTAGATACATCTTTGCTCAAAATCTCAAAATTGCTTGAATACGGCATGAGTATTTTTATTAATTTAATACTACGGTAAAGGTTTGAAAATATTTGTTAGGATATTTTTAATTCTGTAACTATCAAAATTATTTTCCAAATTTAAAAAAAAAAAATCTTTTAAACAATAGTAATTATTTTTGATGATTTCGTTAAAAAATTATTAATTTTTTTGTATATTTAATTGCTAAATGTGCTACAATGCTAATGACTTCAATTAAAGTGGTCAGTATTTAAAAAAGAAAAAAATATTCAAATGTATGTTATTTTTTATAAAAATAAATACCCTAATTTTGAACTAAAGCAAGTTTATTGAATTTAAAGTGATAAGTATATTTTATTTTGAAGTTTTTTTAAATAACATCATATACTTTGAAAAAGTATCCTATTACAAACGAAGTTATACTACTCTGTCCAAAAAGTAAGATCAGTTTTCAATTTAAATTTCCCGTGCATATAGCATTTCATTTTTTTTTTCTGTTTTAGGTTGCGGGCACTGTCTTTGACATCTGTACGAAATTTGACATCAAAATATTCACGTTTCAGCATCTGAAAAACTAAGCGTAACTCAAGCACTAATGAATAAATACTTTGGCGTCAAATTTTACACAGATGTCATAGCCAGCAACCTAAAACAGAAAGAAAAAAAATTTAAATACCATATTCCCGGGAAATTTAAATTGAAAACTGGTCTTACTTTTTGGACACAGTAGTATTTATTTTAGTATAATACAATTAAATCACAAAAACATAAAATTGCATAAAATAATTCCAAAAACTAATATTAAAATGTTGATGTCGAGTTACTATTAAAGATCTGCATATTGTTACATTTATTACAATAAAGTATATATATATATATATATATAAATATATATATATATATGTATTATGTCTGCTATATTTATTACCATTAATTAATTTAGTTTACTTTTTTAGGAACTTCAAAAAATAGACTAAATTTTGCCGTCAAGTTCACAGTGAAATGCATCCAATATATACCACCAAAAAATGTTCTATTTAAATTTTACCTGGGAGGTAAAAGTGGGAACAACAAAGAAAATCCCTGACAGAAAGGCCATATTGGTTGGTAATACATTCAGCTGGAACGTTCGAAAAAAACCCAGAGTTTGTTCTGATGCCAGATCCCCTTACAAATCTTTCTTAATCCCCGATATCCACCCCCGCCAGCACGATCGGCAGAACTCATCATCGTCGAAGTCACGTGGTGCACAAAAGTGCTTCCGGTTTTTCCGATACAAAAGACGGAAGTGATGGTGATAGATTATCGCAATATTGCTGAAATCCATGCAATGGGATTTTTCAGTGAGGTTGCTGCCTATAGCGCCTCTAGGAAGAAGAAGAAGACCTTGGCAGAAGCAACTGGAAGGTCTGTGGGTGGGAAATATAGAAAGAAAAAAGCGACGAAGAAGAGAATATTCCACCTCTCTCTGGAAAGACTTCGCCTCCGACACATATTGACTCGCTCGAGGAAGACCCCGTGTTTATCCCATCTATCAGAAGGAGATTTCTCGGAAGCGGCGAGGTGTCCAGAGGGATGCACTTCATGAAGCTGCTGGAAATCAAAATTGCCGAGACACGAGTTCTGGGGTTTTATGGAGGACTTCCAATTTTATGGAGGAAAAAAAATAAAATGATCATAATAATGACCACCATGGTAAAATATTTTTTGGGAATTATTTATTTAAATGTATGTTGACGTATTAAATAAGAAGTCATATTACGTTGAAAATATTTCATTACACACACACAGATATATGTGATATCTGTGTGTATGTGCAGTAACGCAGTGTTGTAACTTATACAGATAGTAACGTATGTGTGTGCGTCTTAACATATACAGATATCTGTGTGTATGTAACTGTGTTAAACTAAACATTTGTTGCTTGGGTTTATTAGTTCGTAGTTAATTTATTAACTAAAGTTTATAACGAGTAGTTTTATCTTTATTGGAGCAGATAGAAGGACATTCAGGTTGACAAATTTACCATCCCCATCCCTAGCATTGCTAGGAAACACTTGTTTTGACATTTTTTGCTGAGTTGAACCAAGCACTTGGTACTTAGTTTAAGTCAGTTAAAAAACTTATAAATATATAAACTATACCAATAACTCAAAAGAAATTAATTATAATTTAATTTTTCCTACATTCTATTATGATAGAGGAATTATTACTGTTTACTTATATTTGGATTACTGAACATAAAGAATTTTCAACATAATTTGTTATACAATCGTTTAAATAATATATTAAGTTAGTTTAAAATATAATTTTTGCAATGAATTAATATTACTATCTTGTCTAGAAAATCGACTGAATAATATCATGATACAGAAATTTTGTTATTTTTCTGGGAAACAGAAAATGCAATTCAAGTTCCATTTTTCTCATTCCTAGTACTTTATTGAATACCAAACCGATTCACTTTTGCAAGTCATTTTTTCACACAAGAACAGCAATTCGTGTAAACACTATTGTATACCGGATCTCATGTATGGATAAGCCTCCCTTCCCCCACACATAAAACATGTCTTCTGCTACATATTCTTTTGAGTCGCAGTCCAAGAAAGCGGCTTGAATAACGCATTATGATGAATCGTGGAATACACTATCTGCTTTCTATTCAATATGCCCATGGAAGAAAGAAGCGATATTCTTCTGCCCCACAGATGCAAAATATGTATTCACTGCCAGTCAGCTCACCTTTTTTTTTCTTTTCGTGTGATTATATTTCTTCATTCCTCCCTCTTTCTTACCTGCATTATGCACCTTTGTCTGGTGAATGGTATATTAGATTGTGGAAGTTTGGTCGCCCAAGTTTGAACCATTTCAGGTGACAGTCGTCTTCTGGATTTTTTTTTCTGGTATACGGTGCAACCTGCTTTCATGCGGTTTTTTTATGCGCGATTTCTTTCGGTAGGTGTATAAAAAAATTCCGTCTAATGTATATTATGAATAACAATTAATTAAATGTAAATAGGAAAAGAAAAGAACAGATGGCTGTCAAAATAATAAACAAATTTTAAAAAATCCAATAGATGGCCCATCTGATATTATGCCATCCCATTACCAGGAAAGTTATTTGATGTGAGGTAGTGGGGTTTTGACTTAAATATGAGACTTTTTGTATGAGGTTCTTATAGCAATCACAAAACACGTTATACATATATTATATATATAACCTGTATATATATATATATACTAAAAAATTCATGATAGTTTATGAATTGTTTAGTTTCTTTTAATAAGGTTTAGTAATCAGAGTTTGCAAATAAAGATCCGACCTCCGATTGTGTAAAATGTTTAATAGTTAAAGCAAAATTTTTGTCATTTAATTCCATTTTAGTGGCCTGATGTCCGAGTGACTAGAGCTCTGGCGTTCGGTGCCACAGGTTTCTGGTTAGAGTCCCGGCGTAGCCATGATGTTTGTAGTGGTTGGGAATCCACTTTAAGGTCTCGGTCTCATAGGATTGCTGGTCGTAGGGCTGACAATCCTACCACGTAAAACGAAAACATCTCCTGTCTCGAAATCTGACAGGAATTCTCGGTCCGCAATGGGGCTATTGTGGCAATGAAGAAGAATTTTATTTTGATAATATGTATTATATTATTTTATTTATTTATGATATTATTTTATTCTGATACATGTACATAATTAAAAAACTTATTACTGCGTCCAAATTTCCCGGGCATATGGTATTTAATTTTGTTTTCTTTTTTAGGTTGTTGGCACCATCGTTGACATTTGTGTGAGATTTGACGTCAAAATATTCATTAGTGTTTCAGTTACGCTTGGATTTGTGAGACGCTAAAACTGATTCCGACGATATTTGAAATGTCTGAATTGATTGAGCAAACAACTTGCATTAAATGGTTTTGCGAAAATGTATGGAATGCTCCAGAGGGCATTCGTTGAGCATTTCTATATCGGAAAGAAATGTTTAGAAGCGGTATAAACTGTTCAACGAAGGCAGAGAACGCGTTGAAAACGAAGAGCCCTCTGGTCGACCATCAAACACGTCCAAAAAATTAAAGATTTGGTGCTTGAAAACCGTCGATTTACAATTAGAGGCCTTGGAGCTGACGTTGGAATTTCAAAAGGATCGGGGAATTCCATTTTGGGCCTCAAGCGCGTCAAATCTCGATTGGTACCGAAAACACTGAATGCGCCAACTCACACTGCATTGATTCTTCGTGACTTTTTCGCCAAAAATGAAACCCATATGGTTCCACAACCACCGAATTCACACTGTGCAACTTCTGGCTATTCCCTAAACTCAAAAGACTACCCCGGGGACACCGTTTTGAGACAACTGAAGGAATTCAACGTGAATCGGCGAGAGCTTTGAAGGCCATCCCTACCGATGACTTTTTAGCATGCATTGAGGATTGGAAAAAAAGTTGGCATAAGTGCATTGCGTCCGGAGGGGATAACTTTGAAGGCGATGAAATAAATTTGGAAAAATAAATAATGAGTTTTTGAGAAAAAAAAAATTAGTCTTACTTTTTGGGCACAATAGTATATATACGTTCAAGTATGCGCATATAAACACATTCTTAACGAAGTCTTTTACTTCGCGGAAAAAAAAATGCTTTATTCAATGGCAAATTATTCTTCGAATTTGAATAAAATTTAATGAATAAGTTCTTGCTTTGCTTTGCATTTTGACAAACTTTGTTTTAAAGCGCGTTGCATTTAAGCGTTTTTAAGAAGCATGACTTCTTTTGATACGCTTTACTCCATTTTAATCAGGATTTGATGCCGAATTTGAAAGTCAGATTGAAGTTTTATTTCACTGAAAGGAAAAAAAACCGGCCCTCCATATGACAGTAAAGTAATCACGTGATTTTATGCGACTGTAGAAAACAAAAGCAATCAGGGCGACCGAGTTGGAAAAACACGTCTCGTTCTCAAAAAGTGATTACGGGCGGCATGGCTCCCAAGACCGAGGAGAGTTCAATATCCAATCAAAAAAAGGATCAAGTCAGGGATTTCAGTTTTATTTATTTGACTGCAGAGCTGTATTTTTTTTCGCCAAGTGTTTTGGATTGTTTCTTGTTTATGCATATGTGCGAGAGTAATAATAAATTTTTGCGAGGAATTTTCTCATTTTGGAGCATATTGTGTGAAAATTCCGTCATATTGTTTGAAGAAGTAACAAGGATTGATTAACATAAGATAGTTGTTTTGTGGTAACCGAAAAATACTGCTCTATTGTCTTTCATTCATAAATTGGTGAATAATTTCGTAACAAAAATAGAGTGAATTCTAAAATATGACAAATAGGATGATGTTTTTTAAAAAATGACATAAGTAATTCAATATGAAACTTGAATACAAAATTTCTTTTAATTTTAATATAATATTTAATATAAAATTTCTTTTATTTTTTTCGATTTTTAAAATGAATAACACTTAGACAATTTTTTTGCAGTCTAGTTTTATAATATTTTTAAAATTTTTCTAAAGCAATAAGAATAAATATAAATAAATATTCACAGCGTAAACAAAAAAAAAAAAAAAAAAAAAAAAAAAAAAAAAAAAAAAATTGCAAAACGACGTAAGTAATAAACGATATCAAAATAAATTGGGTTTTCTTTCAGTTATAAAATAATAATATTTTTAGTATTGTTTTTAATGTAGTTGTTTGAAAGTTCTTTTAAAACGTGTTCTTTTAAATGCTAAATGAAATATTTTTAAAAATAATTCTATGAAAGAACAGGAATGTACAAGTTGAGTTCTAATTATTCCACTTCGTTAACAATTTTTAGTGCAATTTTAAAAAAATGTGATGTATAACTAATTAAAAGCCGATAGAAAAATACAAGCAATAACAAGTTAAGATAAAATAATAAATTTAAAAAGCGTTTATTTGGCTTAAAATATTCTTACGTGTAATTTAATTTAATTTATTGAAATTTTTTTTATATTTACGAAATTTACACCTCGTAATTAAATATTAGATTTGATATTTAATTACTAGAAGAAATAATAATTTGAAATATTTTTTGATTAATTTCTCATTAAAATATTGACGCATATATATCTGTCAATATAATATACGTATATATAATATTCATATATTAGCATCTATTGAAATGGTTTAAAGATATGTTTACAAAAAAATCTTCTGATTGATATATTTTGTTTCATAAAAATATAATTGATTTATTTAATTGCATTTTAATTTACATTGACATCCTCCCCATTTGGCATCCTCCCCATTTGTTCTCTATAAAAATTTAAATTAATCGTTACTAATGATAACAGTACATAAGATTAATTAATTTCAAAGGATATAGACATATCACAGTAAGTTGTGTGAAGATGTAGAAATTGATGGTGGTGACCATTTTAATTGAGATTATAATCAGAAACAAGTAAATTCAATTTTGCTTGTTTGTAGTGTGTCCCACAGAATAGATGGGGTTTTTCAGATCTTCTTCGATGCTAAATGAAAATACGAGGCCTTTTTTTGATAAAAATATCAGTAATAATTATTTTGTGTAGCATATGTATAGGAAAGCAAGTTTTATATGGCGCTTATATGATAGTATTTATAGATATTATATGGCGCTAATATACATGGATATATATGGATAGTATATTATTCTGCTACCATACTATTGTATCATTTGTGATTAATAAAAGTCAAAACTTTTGGCATTGACAGAAAAAAGTTTAATATAATAATCTTGTAAGATATTGAAAGAAATATGTAAAAAAATGTCTGTTTGTTTTATTTATTAAAATTATTCTTTAAAACAAATATTTTTATGAAATTAATTTGCAGTAACATCCAAATAATTTGGATATGAAAAAAAAAAAACTGATCTTAGCGAGAACAACTACCTATCCATGCGTTTATTTTTATTCGTAGTAGAAGAAAAATTAATCTTTACACGCAAATTCGAGAAATATGCAGTTGGATCAATAGATTGGCTTAATTCGACCAATCTGTGTAATATAAGCAGAATTGCAGTACGTCTCTTCACAACACTCAAAAATCTTTAAAGACTCCATCATTTCTCAACTGAAAGTTTTGCAAAAAGTACAATGGCTCTATTCAAGTCCACGGGGAGATCAATGACAAGATGACCGTCGCTGCTTTTGATGGAGTCAAAGTGGACAGAGACAATTCGATAGAGAGATTCATTGACAGATGTCCATTCAATTTGTGAAGGAAATTGAGAGGTGAAGGGAACAGAAGACTTTTGAAGACTAAAAAGCCCAAGAGTTTTTGAGAAAAAAAAAAAAAAAAGACGAATTCTACATTTAAAGAATTTTATATAGACAGCAATTTATTTTGGTATCCAAATGAAGTTAATGTACTGTTTTCCGAGTAAAATATACTAGTTTTATCGTATGCCATTGAATTTATGGAAAAGAACTAAACAGGGAAATGTACCAAATGTGAATATTTGATTTTGGTAAAAATATCATTGTTGAAAAGTTCTTTTCGTGGTAATAAAAGGATGAATGGGATTACAATTTGAATTTAGCCAAGATATATTAATCATTTCTCCTGAATGTCACAGGGGGCGCTCTTGCAAGTGTCTATGAGGAAGCATGGTTATAATATTCATAATTGCTAATTCTGGTATGTATAATCTTTTTAGTAGTTCCAGTCATAGCTACAATCATCATTCGTTATCATATGTGAACATGATATGGGATCTATGATCTGTTTCTTGATATGAGTTCCATGAAGCCAAATAGAAACAGGATTTTTTTTAAAAAAATGATTTGAAAACTACTATACGACGAATATATTGTCTTTAAAATAATCCTGATTTTAAGCATTTTGATTAAATGCATGAAAGTGGCATCATCCAAAGCGCACAGGAAGGAAATATGATTTACAACCGAATCCAAATTGGTAGTCGAATAAACTAGTTTATCGAGTGAATGCTACAGAGGAGAGATTAGTTAATGGAAAACCGTGATAGTTTTAAAATATTTGTTAGTAATTCTAATATCCTTGAGGCACTAAAACCTGATTAAAGCTCTTATAATGTAGTGCCTAACATTTGTTTAATGGATTGGCTGTAGTTATTACTGAACTTGGTTAGAATATACTTTTATTTGAAAAGTTGAAATGAATTTTAAGCTAGCTGTGGTTTCAAGCCTAGCGTTATTTCAAAATATTTAAAACTGAGCAGCAGTTAAAAAATTTAAAATAAATGTTTCAAAAAATTATTTTACGTTAAATTTTTCGATTTGTCATAATACTATTTTTTTTAACTTATATGAATACAAAGTTAGTAATAATTAGATGAGATAAAAACAGTTTTTACAAAGTTTTTAAATATAGCCATATAAGTGTGATTAATAAAATTTAGTTTCTGTATCATTGTTATAGCATGCAAACATTCTATAATAACACTAAATACTTAAAAAGTAGCCATGTATAGGGAAGTACTCCAAACAATTGCCTTTTTATCTGTATTTTAAAAATAATAAATATTGGATGTTAGATGTTAATTAAAAAATAATGGGCGATTAATTAAAAGAAAACCAGAATAAATAGTTAAATAAAACGAGATCAGTAATTTATCACAAACCAAACTTTAATAAATTGTCACTTGCTTTAAAATTGCTACACTTTTATTTTTCATTAACAACATTTAATTAACTTAATAAGATATTTACTACCAACGTAATAGATAATTCTTTAATCATTCAATAAAAATTATTAATTATTCTTTGATTTTAAATAATCGATCATTTCGGTAATTTTAGTTGATTTAAATTTATTACAAATTGGAAAAATGCTGTTCACTAATTTTATAGTTCATCGAAATGATGATATTTTTACATTCCAAACTATAATGAAGATTTCTTTTAACAAAAACACTATTTTACATCAACTCGTATTGAAAATTTAATTTATTATATATACATATAATGTAATTTTAATTTTATCATATTTAGAATAATTAAATTTATCATATTTATTGAAATTTAATTTCAACTTAATTTCAGTATTAAAATTTGACATCATAAATAATCTACCAATTAACCACAAGAATATAGATGTAATTAATGTATTCCCAATTGGTAATTAGGATAAATTAATTACACTAATAATATATTTTAATGTAAGGCCACACCCACACAACAACCTTGAGAATTAAAACAAATCAGTAGCTTAATAATTTTTTAAAACAGCATTTAAGATTGTAACCGGATCTCTGACGAATCGATTTCATACATAATCTGCCAATTAATCACAAGTATAAAGATATAATTATTTCTTTATTTCCATTTGTTAATTAGAATACATTAATTAAATTAATAATATGTTTTATTGTACTGCCTGACCTGAGAGTTAAAACAAATCAGTAGCTTAATATTTTTTGTAAACAGCAAAACTGCATTTAAGATTGTTTTGGGATCTGTAATGATTCGATTTATCCCATAACCACAACAACCACCATAAGTGTAAAAACACAGACATAATCATAAGTTTACAAAAGAACAACTCTCATCAATACTTTTTTCGTAGTAGCCACACATTTGGGAATAACTATCACAAAAGTGGTTAAAATAATGTATAAGCTCCAGTTAGGGGTGGACAAAGAACGTTCCTCATTCCAGAAACAGCTCTAAAAGTTCTATTTTTAGAAGTAGAACGTTTTCAACGACTCGTTAGGAAGGGGGCGAGTGAAGAGATGGCCCGGAGAGGTTTTCAAGGTAATTGTTTCCTGGAATCTCTCGAGCATTGCAGAAACCCCAAGATGCTCATTTCGAGCCTTTTGAGGTTTGCCGGAATCTTTTAAACTGCGCTGCTGCAGACGACATTTAAGGGAGAAGACGTGATATTGCAACGAGCTACAGATGCAGAATCATGATTCCTCCTTTCTCTGGATCGGTGAAGTAATATGAAGCATTTTGTTTGCAAAAAAAAAAAAAAAAAGAATATACAGTAGTTCACGTTTTAAGAAAAATATATGAGAGAATCTATCGTGTTCTTTCTTTTTTTATATTTGTATTTTACACTGAGTGAGAAATAATTTTAAAAAAATTAAAAATGGAAAACCAGGAGCGAAAAATGGGAGATAGAGTCAGATAAAAAAAAATTTACTATTTTAATTAATATTATTTACTAATTAATTACTATTTTTACAAAGATTTGAAAACTTTATATTGAGCGAGAAATCAGTGGTGGAAATATGGGAAATAAGGTAAGGTAAAAGAAAATCTATTTTGTAGAAAAAATTTTAAATTTTATATTGAGCGAGAAATAAGTGGAGAAAAAAAAAATGAAACATAGGGTTAGGTAAAAAAGTCTATTTTATACAAAAATTGATTTTATCAGATCCGTAAGGAAAACGCGGAAAATAACATATTTTGCATATGATTACAACGTATATTATTTTGAAATGTTGGTTTTATAAATTTTTTTTTAGATAGTAACAATTTTCTACTTTAAGAACTACTTATTTTGAAAAAGCATTATAAATCAGTATTTTGAAAAATAATAACTAACCACTGTACTGTCTGATGTAGCACCTTTATGAATAGGCTAGCAGGCATTAAGGAACTGAGTTATGCGTTATTGCAGAGAAGCTCCCAGAAATTTCGAGTGTGCATTTAATGCAGAGCAACGACTGACGTTATGCTCATTCACTTAGATGGGTTTCCAATTGGGGGTGTGGCAGTGGGTGCCACATGTGCCATGTGTTAATTAATAGTGCTGTCCTTTAAATAATAGTAGTTATTTTTGATGATTTCGTTAAAATATTACTAATTTTTTTGTACATTTAATTGCTAAATGTGCTACACTGCTAATGACTCCAGTTAAAGTGGCCAGTATTTAAAAAAGAAAACATACTTAAATTTATGTTATTTTAAAAAAAAATAAATTGCAATAATTTGAACTAAAACCGCATTTAGCAGGCTTCTTGGATGTTTCTAGTGGTTCAAAATTCACTTTAAACCATAGGTCCAGTTTAAATATGACAGTAGAGCGTTTGGCGTCGGTTGGGGCCACCATGAAACTGTTGCACCACTCATGATGATGATGAGGATAACAATACAATTAAATCACAAAAATATAAAATTTCATAAAATAATTCCAAACACTCATATTAAAATGTTGATGGCGAGTTATTATTAAAAATCTGTATTTTATTATATTTCTTACAAAATAATATATTTGTACCAAGTATATTTATACCTGTATATTTATATATATATATATATATATATATATATATATATATATATTTTGTCTGTTATATTTATTACAACAGATATGATAATATGACATTATTAATTAATTTAGAGGCCTTTTTTTAGAAACTTCAAAAAGTAGGCTGAATTTTGCCGTTAATCTCACAGTGAAATGCATTCAATATATCCCACCAAGAAATTGTTCTATTAAATTTCTACCTGGGTGGTAAAAGTCCGAATAACAAAGAAAATCTCTGACAGAAATGCCATATTGGTTGGTAATACATTCACCTGGAGCGTACGAAAAACCCCCGTGTTTGTTCTGATGCCAGATCCCCTTACAAATCTTTCTTAATCCCCGATATCCACCCCCGCCAGCACGATCGGCAGAACTCATCATCGTCGAAGTCACGTGGTGCACCCAAGTGCTTCCGGTTTTTCCGCATACAAAAGACGGAAGTGATGCTGATAGATGATCGTAATATTGCTGAAATCTATGCAATGAGATTTTTCAGTGAGGTTGCTGCTGCTATGGCGAATCTGGGAAGGAGAAGACCTTGGCAGCAGCAACTGTAAGGCCTGTGGGTGGAAAATAAAGAAGAAAAGAAAAAAAAAAGCGAAGAAGAAGAAGCAAAAATTCCACCTCTCTCTGGAAAGACTTCGACTCCAACACATATTGACCCGCTCGAGGAAGACCCCGCGTTTATCCCATCTATCAAAATGAGATTTCTCGGAAACGACAAAGGTGTTTCGAGGGATGCAATTTATAAAGCTGCTGGAAATTCAAAATTGCCGGGACAGGAGTTCTGGGGTTTTATAGAGAATATTATAGAGAGTTTCCAAGTTTAAGGAGGAAAAAAATGATCAGATAAGAACCAGTATGGTAAAACCTTTTTGGGGAATTATTTATTTAAAAGTTTGTTGACGTATTAAATCAAAATTCCTATTAGGTTGAAAATATTTTATTACACACATACAGATGTATGTGATATCTGTGTGTGTAGTAACTCTGAACCTTCTATGTTTCTCCAGTTACAGTAACAGAGGACTATAATCATTCTACCTTAGAAAAGAGCAGTGTTTCATATGTTGTTTAACAATATATGGAGATAGCAAAAAATTATACAAGAAATCGGATTTTGTATAATATTATCTGCTTGAATTTGTAGAACTGTTGTAGTTTGTTTTCGTTCGTAAGCTTAACATGTAAAAAGAAGCGTGTTTGTTGCCACTCGAAACGAAACTTACATTCACTTTTTTTTTACAAATTCAATAGTACTCATGAAAGAAAGTTTCAAGTTGACATTCGAACAATCACTGATATTTCGATTTTCAATACAACAAGTAAATACTAAAAGTTTTTCTGAAGAATATTATTTATCTTCTTGCTATTCTGAGGACAGCTATTAATATACCTAAGTATTGTCAGCTCTCTTAGTAATGCCCAAAACCTGAGGTATTGTCAGATTTTAGTTTTCAAGTGGAAAGTGTATCTTTTAATTATAAATCATTTGTAGTAGATACATTGCGTCAATATTAGCTGGAACTGGTTTAGCACATTCTTAACCTTGTAACATAAACTTACTACACTCATGTCCAAAAATTAATGATAATTCAGAATCACACAGAAATTGAACTGTTAAATAAAAATTTCACCTGTAGAATTATCACACATCTTGAAGAAGAATATGCAAATTACAGGAAACCACCAGATGGCGCGGATAGTACTTCACAATGACGAGAGTGTAATAGAGGGGTATATAAGGAAGGGTGGCAAAGAAGTAAAACTGTTCACAAGCGCTTTAAAAGCCTTTCAGTGCAATAACCGCATAGTTATGGCAAAAAGGAAACATTTGGATGATTTTTTAAGTGGTAGAATTATCGGACGACTGGAATGTGGACGTACCCAGCTGGAAGTATCCGAGAAACTTGGAATCGCTCAGAGTGTCATCTCCAGGCTTTGGCAACGATTCCAAGATGATGGTAATGTGAGTAGATGTTACAGCACAGGTCGCCCCCGAGTTACAACGCCGAATGAGGACCGGTATTTAGCAGTTACAGCCAAAAGAAACAGACGGAGCACAGCATCAGACCTGTCTCGTCAGCTCTCTTCAGCTACCGGTACGTTACCGATACGCCAGTTTCAAGGCAGACCGTGTACAGACACTTAGGGCACATTGGTCTATATGCTCGTAGGCCTATCAGATGTATTCCATTTACCGCAACTCACTGTCTCCTGCGATTAACTTGGAGTAGAGAGCATGTATTGTGGATACCGCAACAGTGGTCTTGTGTGATGATTTCCGACGAATCCAGGTTTATTTTGCAGTCTGATTCTCGCCGGACTTTCACATGGAGAGCGCCAGGTACCCGTTACCACCAAGAGAACACCATTGAACGACTCTGTTACGGTGGAGCAGGATGGCTCCTTTGGGGAGGAATTATTCTTGGTTCCAGAACTGACCTGCATGTTCAGAGTGTAACGATGACAGGCCACATCTATCGGGATGTCATTCTGGAACAACATGTACGTTTGTTTCGGGGCGCCATGAATGCTGAATTTCTGTTTATGGATGACAACGCCCGTCCTCACGTTGCAAACATTGTAGACGAATGCCTTCAATTGGAGGATATCACCCGTATGGATTGGCCAGTATACTCACCGGACTTGAATCCAATAGATCATGTGTGGGATATGCTTGGCCGACGAATTGCAGCCCGTCAACCCCCTCCCACCTGTCAACCGGAACTTCGGAGGGCATTGCTTGATGAGTGGTGTAATATTCCCCAAGATCAGATTGATAATTTGATACTCAGCATGCCTAGGCGTTGTAAGGCATTATTGTATCGTCCGGGAGACATACTCCATATTAACCATCATACTAATCATGTTATACTGTTTTTTGTAAATAGGTTCTTTTTTTGAAATTTGCTCCAGGGAGTAAAAATCGCAATTTTTATTAATTATGTCAAACATATAACACCTTTTTTGCTCTTTACCTTTTGCTTAATAAATGGACTTTACAAATAAGTCAAATTTGTTTTGCTTCTGTCTCTTTCTTTGCCTGACCTTCATTATCCTTAGTTAATGGACATGAGTGTATATAAGTAATTGCCATGAGAAGAGCCACTCTGACTAACGGCCTATCCTCACGTTTTGCCCTCTCTTAAGATCATTGATGCGTTCTTAAAATTGTGTTCCGTCATGGTTCCAATATTGTTAGAACGGAGGCCTTGTTATGATTCCAACATGAAAATATCATCCGATTTGACCATTCTTTTCTCTTTAGTCCAATTGTACGACATTCCTGAAATGGAGTGGCGTTTTATGTTTTGTTAAAGTCTAGGAATAAAAAAGTGGTTAACATTATATCAATTTTTTAGAGTTGTTTATGCCAAAATTTTATATATTTTACGAAATTTGTTTGTGTAGTTGTTTTTATTTTTAATGTGATTGTGCTGTGGAATGGTATATAAATGTAACACATGCTTTATTGGAATTATATAGAATATGTATATATTATGATATATTAAGTTACTTGTAGTTAGCAGTCTTAATAGTGTTAAGAAAAAGTGCTTATTTTGTTCCTATTATTTTTTTTTGTAATTATTGCTGCTTTTTATCGACACGTCACCCTCTAAGAACCGAGAAGACTGTAAATGAAGTAATGTTGTACGACTGCAATTTTGAGGGAAGGCCTGACGAATGGGACATCCGGGTGGTTCTTTCTCAAGGGCGACAGAAGGACATTCAGGCTTACAAATTCACCTTGGCCATTCCTGACATGCATCGATAGGAAGCGATTATTTTGGTATCGCTTGCTGAGTTATGAGTTAAACCAAGCCTCTTATGAAAACTGGTTTAATTCAGCAAGCGATGCCAAAACAAACTCTCAGAAACCCAATGCAACCAAGGTCATTCTTACTTGTTTTTGAGATTATGTTGTTTTTGTTGTTTCTTATCCCACTTGGCTGGCCAAGTCCACGAGCCCATATGGACTCATGATTGAAGGGGAAGGAAGCAGCTTCTGTTGTGATGGAGCACCCGTAGGTAGAAGCCTGACTTTTGCGACTATAAAAGACTCCGAGACTATAAAAGTCTTGAGACTCCGAGACTTGAGATTATAAAACAACATAATGAGAAAGGCTTTATTTGATTAATAAATGCAAATAAATATTTTTGTTCACAACATCTATTTGTTAAAAAAAAGTGGCATTGGAATTTTAAAATTTTTAATTAGGATATTACATTAAATTTTTTTTAAAACGGTTTTTATTGGTGTGTATATATTATAACGTGCAAATAAAAAACTATAGTAATATTTCTATACCAATAATTCGAAAGCAAAATAATTATAAGTTACTTTTTCTTTCATTTTATTATAATAGAGAGATTATTTCGATTTACTTATATTTCGATTACTGAACATAAAGAATTTTCAAAATAATTCATTAAACAATCATTTCATTAATACATCAAGTTAGTTTAAAATCTAATATAATCTTTTATAATGAATTAATATTACTAAGTCTAAAAATCGATGAAATAAAAAAAATGCAGAAATTCTGTTTCTTTTTCTTGGAAACAGAAAATGCAATTCAAGTTCCATTTTTCTCATTCCTAGTACTTTATTGACTCCAAACCGATTCACTTTTGCAAGAAATTTTTTCACACAAGAAAAGCAATTCGTGTAAACACTATTGTATAACGGATCTCATGTATGGATAAGTCCTCCCCACACAAAAAATGTCTTCTGCTACACATTCTTTTGCGTCGCAATCCAAGAAAGCGGCTTGAATAACGCATTACGACGAATCGCGGAATACACTATCTGCTCTCTATTCAATATGCCAATGGAAGAAAGAAGCGATATTCTTCTGCCTCGCTGATGCCAAAGATGTATTCACTGCCAGTCAGCTCGGCTTTTCTTTCTTGTGATTATATTTCTTCATTCTCACCTGCATAATGCACGCTGGTGAATGGTATATTAGGTTGTGGAAGTTTGGACGCGCAAGTTTGAAAAATTTCAGGTGACAGTCGACTTGTGGGGTTGTTTGGTATGTGGTCCAATCTGTTTTTATGCGGTTTCTTATGTAAGATTTCTTTTGTGGTTTATATAAAAAAATTCAATCTAATGTATATTATTAATAAAAATTAATTA
This sequence comes from Caerostris darwini, assembly GCA_021605075.1. Classification (NCBI taxonomy): domain Eukaryota; kingdom Metazoa; phylum Arthropoda; class Arachnida; order Araneae; family Araneidae; genus Caerostris; species Caerostris darwini. The sequence continues at coordinate 1,155,410 of BPLQ01008199.1, forward strand.
AATGTAAATAAAAAAAGAAAACAATAGATGGTTGTCAAAATAATATACAAATTAAAAAAAATCCAATAGATGGTCCACCTGACATTAAATATTAGATGTGAGGTAGTGCTACACCATGGAGTTTTGACTTAAATATGAGACTTTTAACATGCGGTCATTATAGCAAACACAAAAAAAAGTTACATGTATATTATATAGAGAGAGTGGTAACAATTTAGCTATAACATGAATTTTACAGTTTTTTTTAATAAGGCTGAGTAATCAGAGTTTGCAAATAAAGATCCGACCTCCCATTTTGTAAAATGTTTAACAGTTATAGCAAATGTTTTTGTCATATAATTCCATTTTAGGGGCCTGATATTCGAGTGGCTAGTGTTCTGGAGCTCGGTACCACAGGTTTTAGTTCAAGTCCCGGCGTTGCCATGATGTTTGTAGTCTTTCGGAAACCACTTTAAGCCGTCTCGGCCTCATATGAGGCTGGACGTCGGGCTGACAATCTTACCATGTAGAATGAAAACATCTCCTGTCTCGAAATCTGACAGGAGATCTCGGTCCACCATGGGGTTATTGCGGCAATGAAGAAGAATTTTATTTCGATATTATGTAATATATTATTTTATTTATTTATGATATTATTTTATTTTGATAGATGTACATAATTAAAAAACTTACTACCGTGTCCAAAAAGTTTGACCAATTTTCAATTTAAATTTCCCGGGCATGTGGTAATTGCATTTTTTTTCTTTTTTAGGTTGTTGGCACTATCGTTGGGAAAAGTGTGAGATTTGACGTCAAAATATTCATTAGTGTTTCGGTTACGCTTGGCTTTGTGAGACGCTAAAATTGATTCCGGTGATATTTGAAATGTCTGAATTAATTGAGCAAACAACTTGCATTAAATTGTTTTGCAAAAATGTATTGAATGCTGCAGAAGGCATTCGGTGAGCATTTCTATATCGGAAAGAAATGTACAAATGTGGTATGAACAGTTAAACGAAGGCAGAGAACGCGTTGAAGACGCAGAGCCCTCTGATCGACCATCAAACACAACCGACGAAGCTTACGTCCGAAAAATATAAGATTTTGTGCTTGAAAACCGACGATTTACAATAAGAGACCTTGGTGCTGATGTTGGAATTTCAAAAGGATTGGTAAATTGCATTTTGGGCCTCAAACGCGAAAACACTAAATGCGCCAGCTCACACTGCATTGATTCTTCATGACTTTTTCGCCAAAAATCGCCCTCAACCACCGTATTCACACTGTGCAACTTCTGGCTATTCCCTAAACTCAAAAGACTACCCCGGGGACACCGTTTTGAGACAACTGAAGGAATTCAACGTGAATCGGCGAGAGCTTTGAAGGCCATCCCTACCGATGACTTTTTAGCATGCATTGAGGATTGGAAAAAAAGTTGGCATAAGTGCATTGCGTCCGGAGGGGATAACTTTGAAGGCGATGAAATAAATTTGGAAAAATAAATAATGAGTTTTTGAGAAAAAAAAAATTAGTCTTACTTTTTGGCCACAGTAGTATATATACGTTCAAGTATGCGCATATAAACACATTCTTAACGAAGTCTTTTACTTCGCGGAAAAAAAAATGCTTTATTCAATGGCAAATTATTCTTCGAATTTGAATAAAATTTAATGACTAAGTTCTTGCTTTGCTTTGCATTTTGACAAACTTTGTTTTAAAGCGCGTTGCATTTAAGCGTTTTTAAGAAGCATGACTTCTTTTGATATGTTTTACTCCATTTTAATCAGGATTTGATGCCGAATTTGAAAGTCAGATTGAAGTTTTATTTCACTGAAAGGAAAAAAAACCGGCCTTCCATATGACAGTAAAGTAATCACGTGATTTTATGCGACTGTAGAAAACAAAAGCAATCAGGGCGACCGAGTTGGAAAAACCCGTCTCGTTCTCAAAAAGTGATTACGGGCGGCATGCCTCCCAAGATCGAGGAGAGTTCAATATCCAATCAAAAAAGGATCAAGTCAGGGATTTCACTTTTATTTGTTTGGCTGCAGAGCTGTATTTTTTTTTCGCCAAGTGTTTTGGATTGTTTCTTGTTTATGCATATGTGCAAGAGTGATAATAAATTTTGGCGGGGATTTTTTCTCATTTTGCAGCACATTGTGTGAAAATTCCGTCATATTGTTTGAAGAGGTAACAAGGATTGATTAACTTAAGATAGTTGTTTTGTGATAATCGAAAAATACTGCTCTATTGTCATTCATTCATAAATTGGTGAATAATTTCGTAAAAAAAATAGAGTGATTTCTAAAATATGACAAATAGGATGATATTTTTTAAAAAATGACATATGTAATTCAATATGAAAGGTGAATACGAAATTTCTTTTAATTTTAATATAATATTTAATATAAAATTTCTTTTATTTTTTTCAATTTTTAAAATGAATAACACTTAGACAATTTTTTTAGACAGTCTAGTTTTATAATGTTTTTAAAATTTTTCTAAAGCAATAAGAATAAATATAAATAAATATTCACAGCGTAAACAAAAAAAAAAAAAAAAAAAAAAAAAAAAAATTGCAAAACGTCGTAAGTAATAATAAACGATATCAAAATAAATTGGGTTTTCTTTCAGTTATAAAATAATAATATTTTTAGTATTGTTTTTAATGTAGTTGTTTGAAAGTTCTTTTAAAACGTGTTCTTTTAAATGCTAAATGAAATATTTTTAAAAATAATTCTATGAAAGAACAGGAATGTACAAGTTGAGTTCTAATTATTCCACTTCGTTAACAATTTTTAGTGCAATTTTAAAAAAATGTGATGTATAACTAATTAAAAGCCGATAGAAAAATACAAGCAATAACAAGTTAAGATAAAATAATAAATTTAAAAAGCGTTTATTTGGCTTAAAATATTCTTACGTGTAATTTAATTTAATTTATTGAAATTTTTTTTATATTTACGAAATTTACACCTCGTAATTAAATATTAGATTTGATATTTAATTACTAGAAGAAATAATAATTTGAAATATTTTTTGATTAATTTCTCATTAAAATATTGACGCATATATATCTGTCAATATAATATACGTATATATAATATTCAAATATTAGCATCTATTGAAATGGTTTAAAGATATGTTTACAAAAAAATCTTCTGATTGATATATTTTGTTTCATAAAAATATAATTGATTTATTTAATTGCATTTTAATTTACATTGACATCCTCCCCATTTGGCATCCTCCCCATTTGTTCTCTATAAAAATTTAAATTAATCGTTACTAATGATAACAGTACATAAGATTAATTAATTTCAAAGGATATAGACATATCACAGTAAGTTGTGTGAAGATGTAGAAATTGATGGTGGTGACCATTTTTATTGCCATTATAATCAGAATCAAGTAAATTCAATTTTGCTTGTTTGTAGTGTTTTCCACAGAATAGATGGTGTTTCTCAGATCTTCTTCGATGCTAAATGAAAATACGAGGCCTTTTTTTGATAAAAATATCAGTAATAATTATTTTGTGTAGCATATGTATAGGAAAGCAAGTTTTACATGGCGCTTATATGATAGTATTTATAGATATTATACGGCGCTAATATATATGGATAGTATATTATTCTGCTACCATACTATTGTATCATTGGTGATTAATAAAAGTCAAAACTTTTGGCATTGACAGAAAAAAGTTTACTATAATAATCTTGTGAGATATTTAAAGAAAATTTGTAAAAAAATGTCTGTTTGTTTTATTTATTAAAATTATTTTTTAAAACAAATATTTTTATGAAATTAATTTGCACTAACATCCAAATAATTTGGATATGAAAAAAAAAACTGATCTTAGCGAGAACAGCTACCTTTTTCCATGCGTTTATTTTTATTCATAGTACAAGAAAAATTAATCTTTACAAGCAAATTCGATAAATATGCATTTGAATCCATAGATTGGCTTAACAGAATCGCATTAGGAACTTACACAACGCTCAGAAATCTTTAAAGACTCCATCATTTCTCAACTGAGAGTTTTGCAGAAAGTACAATGGCTCTATTCAAGTCACCGGGGAGATCAATGACAAGATGACCGTCGCTGCTTTTGATGGAGTCAAAGTGGACAGAGACAATTCAATAGAGAGATTCATTGGCAGATGTCCGTTCAATTTGTGAGGGAAATTGAGAGTTGAAGTGAATAGAAGACTTTTGAAGTCTAAAAAGTCAAGTGTTTTTGAGAAAAAAAAAAAAGACGAATTCTACATTTAAAGAATTTTGGATGGACACCAATTTATTTTGGCATTTAAATAAAATTAAATTCACTGTTTTCCGAGTAAAATGTACTAATTTTATCTTATGCCATTGAATTTATAGAAAGGAATTAAACAGGGAAATGTACCAAACCTGAATCTTTGATTTTGGCAAAAATATTATTGTCGAAATGTCTTTTCGTGGTAATAAAAGGATGAATGGGATTATAATTTGAATTTAGCCAAGATATATTAATCATATCCACACACACTACAAAGCTGGATATATTAGCCACACACACTACAAAGATTTGGGAATAACTATCACGAAAGTGGTTAAAATAATGTACAAGCCCCAGTTAGGGTGGACAAAGAACCTTCCTTATTCCAGAACAGCTCTAAAAGTTCTATTTTTAGAAGTAGAACATTTTTAACGACCAGTTAGGAAGGAGGCGAGTGAAGAGATGGCCCGCAGAAGTTTTCAAGGTAATTGTTTCCTGGAATCTCTCGAGCATTGCAGAAACCCCAAGATGCTCATTTCGAGCCTTTTGAGGTTTGCCGGAATCTTTTAAACTGCGCTGCTGCAGACGACATTTAAGGGAGAAGACGTGATATTGCAACAAGCTATACGGATGCAGAATCATGATTCTTCCTTTCTCTGGATCGGTTGAGTAATATGAAGCATTTTGTTTGCGAAAAAAAGAAGAATCCTGACTAGTTCACGTTTTAAGAAAAATATATGAGAGAAACATTTATTGGTGAATAATGATACGGTGTTATGAGATGTATTCCATCTTGTTCTTTCTTTTTTTTTGTATTGGTACTTTACACTGAGTGAGAATTAATTAAAAAAAAAAAAAAAAAAAAAAAATGATTAGGGGGAAAAAAATGGGAGATAGTGTTAAGTAAAAAATTTTGTTTACTATTTTAATTAATATTATTTACAAATTAATTACAATTTTTACAAAAAATTTAAAACTTTATATTGAGTGAGAAATAATTGGAAAATCGTATAAGGTTAAAAAAATGTGTTTTGTACAAAATATTGAAAACTTTACATTGAACGTGATATAAGTGGAGAAAAAATGGGAAATAAATTAGGTATAGAAAATCAATTTTGTATAAAAAAATTTAAAGCTTTATATTGAGCGAGATATAAATGGTGGGAAAAATGGAAAATAGTGTTAGTGAAAATGTCTATTTTACACACACACACACAAAACGTTTTATCACAACTGTAAGGAAAACGTGGAAAATAGAATATTTTGCATATGATTACAGCGTATATTATTTTGAAATGATGCTTTTATAAATTTTTTTATAGGTGGTAACAAATTTCTACTTTAAGAACTATTTATTTTTGAAGAAACGTTTTATAATTAATTAATTAAAAAAATATTAACTAACCATTGTACTGGCTGATATATAACGCTATTATGAACGGGCGAGAAAGCCTTAAGGAACTCCGTTATGAGTTATTGTAGAGAAGCTCCCAGAGGTTTCGAGTGGGCTTTTGTTGCAGAAAAACGGCTGACGTCAAGATCTTTCACTCAGATGGGTGCCCCCCTACAGAGTGTGGAAGTAGATTCCATGTGAAAATGTAACTGATATTTTGACTTTTTTATTATTTATTTATTAATGTTGTGTTATGTCGTAAAATAAAATCCGTGTTAAAAAAATGTGATGAAGATATAACAGATCCCACACCATACTTAGATACACTTTTGCTCAAAATTCCGTGAATATGGCATGAGTATTTTTATTAATTTAATAGTAAAGTAAGGTTTAAAAATATTTGTTAGGATATTTTTAATTCTATAACTATCACAATTATTTCTGAAATTTCAAAAATCTTTTAAACAATATTAATTAGTTCTGATGATTTCATTAAAAAATTATTAATTTTTTTTTGCACATTTAATTGCTAAATATGTGACAATGCTAATGACTTCAGTTAAAGTGGTTGGTATTTAGAAAATAAAATATATTTAAATTTATTTTCTTTTTTATAAAAATAAATTCACGATGATGATGATGATGATGATGATAACAATACAATTAAATCACAAATAAATAAAATTTCATAAAATAATTTCAAAAACTAATATTTAAATGTTGATTTTGAGTTATTATTAAAGATCTATATATTATTAGATTTTTCAGTGCAATAACCGCATAGTTATGGCACAAAGGAAGCATTTGGATGATTTTCTACGTGGTAGAATTATCGGACGACTGGAATGTGGACGTACCCAGCTGGAAGTATCCGAAGAACTTGGAATCGCCCAGAGTGTCATCTCCAGGCTTTGGCAACAATTCCAAGATGATGGTAATGTGAGCAGATGTTACAGCATAGGTCACCCCCGAGTTACAACGCCAAATGAGGACCTGTATTTAGCAGTTACTGCCAAAAGAAACAGACGGAGCACAGCATCAGACCTGTCTCGTCAGCTCTGTTCAGCTACCGGTACGACAGTTTCAAGGCAGACCGTGTACAGACGCTTAGGGCACATTGGTCTATATGCTCGTAGGCTTGTCAGATGTGTTCCATTTACCACAACTCACTGTCGCCTGCGATTAACCTGGAGTAGAGAGCATGCATTGTGGACACCGCAACAGTGGTCTTGTGTGATGTTTTCTGACGAGTCCAGGTTTAGTTTGCAGTTTGATTCTCGCTGGACTTTCATATGGAGAACGCCAGGTACCCGTTACCACCAAGAGAACACCATTGAACGACACCGTTACGGACACCGTTGCAGGATGGCTCGTTTGGGGAGGAATTATTATTGGTTCCAGAACTGACCTGCATGTTCAGAGTGTAACGATGACAGGCCACATCTATCGGGATGTCATTCTGGAACAACATGTACGTTTGTTTCGGGGCGCCATGGGTGCTGAATGTCTGTTTATGGATGACAACGCCCATCGTCACCGTGCAAACATTGTAGAGGAATGCCTTCAATTGGAGGATATCACCCGTATGGATTGGCCAGCATACTTACCGGACTTGAATCCAATTGAGCATGTGTGGGATATGCTTGGCCGACGAATTGCAGCCCGTCAACCCCCTCCCACTTGTCAACCGGAACTTCGGAGGGCATTGCTTGATGAGTGGTGTAATATTCCCCAAGATCAGATTGATAATTTGATACTCAGCATGCCAAGGCATTGTAAGGCCTGTATTCCATCGTCCGGGAGACATACTCCATATTAAACATCATACTAACCATGTTACACTGTTTTTTGTAAATAGGTTCTTTTTTGAAATTTGCTCCAGGGAGTAAAACTCGCAAAGGAGATAGAAAAAATTATATAACAATTCGGATTTTGCGTAATATTATGTGCTTGAATTTGTAGAACTGTTATAGTTCGTATTCGGGTTCTTCCGCAAGCTTGAAATGTAAAAAAGGAGCGTGTTTGTTGTCACTTGTAAGTTAACTTACCATCATTTTTTTTTTACAAATTCTAATGTACTTATGAAGAATGTTTCAAATTGACATTCGAATAATCATTGATATTCGGATTATCAATACAATAAGCAAATGCTGAAAATTTTTCTGATGGATATTATTTCTCACCTTAAAATTCAGAAGAACATCGTTAATGTACTTAAATATTACCAGTTTACTTAATAATATCAAAAACTGATGTCTTGTCAGTTTTTTCTTTCTTTTCAAGTTGAATCTGATTCTCCTACTTATAAATTATTTCCATCAGACAAATTGCAGCAGTGTGGACTGGAACTGATTTAGCACTTTCTTAACCTTGGAACTTCAACTTACTATATAAAGGATTGTCATGTGAGGAGCCGTTCTGACCGTTGGTCTATCCTCACGTCTTGCCATCTCTCAAGATCGTCGATGAGTTCTTGAGGTTGTGTCCTGCCATAGTTCAAACATTTTAGATCTGTGGACGTGTCATGATTCCAATATCAAACTACCATTCGATTTGACCACTCTTCTCACTTTAATCCAATTGTTCGACGTTTCTCAAATGGCATGAAGTTTTATATTTTGTTAAAATATATTAATGAAAAAAATGGCTAATAACTTAGTAGTTTCTCAGAGTTATTTGAGCCGAAATTTGATATATTTTGCAAGTTTCGTTTGTGTAGTTGTTTTTATCTATAATGTGATGGCTATGTTAAACGATGTAAATATAAGGCATGTTTTACTGGATTTTTATAGAATATGCATATTTTATGATAAATGAATATTATGCTCCTTTAATTAGCAGTCTTAATAATGTTGAAAAAGCAATATTTCTATTGTTTCGACTTTTTTAAATATTTATTGCTATTATATATCGACACATCCCCACATCTAGAACCTAGGTGTCCCTTGATAGATTGTGATTGTACCACAGTAATTTTCAGGAAATGCCTGACGAATGTGGCATCCTGATGGTTCTTACTTTCTCGAAGTCGAGGGAAGGACATTCAGGGTTACAAGTTTACCATCCCCCTACCTGGCATAACTAGGAAGCCTCTGTTTTGGCATTGTTTGTTGAGTTAAACGAAGTAACAAGTGCCTGGTTCAAGTCAGCAAGTGATGCCAAAACAAAGGCTGGGAAACCCAACACTTATCCACCCCCGATTCCAAATTTTTGTGATTATAAATCAACAAAATGAGAAATGATTTATGCAAAAATAAATGCAAGTAAATATTTTAGTTCACAGCATTTATTTGTTAAAAGAAAGTATACTGAACTTTTGAATAGTTTAGTTAGGATTGTCCATTAAAAGTTATTTAAAATGGTTTTTATTGTTGAGTATATATTATAAAATGTAAATAAAAAAACTACAAAATACAAACTGTAACAATAACTCAAAAAAAAAAATTCATTATTATTTAGATTTTCGTTCATTTTATTACGATAAAGAAATTATTTCTGTTTACTTATAATTTGGATTACTGAACATAAAGAATTTTCAAAATAATTTATTAAACAATCATTTCATTAATACATCAAGTTAGTTTAAAATATAATTTCTATGATGAATTAATATTACTATCTTGTCCAGAAATCGATTGAATGATATCACGATACAGAAATTCTGTTTATTTTTTTCCTGGAAATAGAAACTGCAATTCAAGTTGCATTTTTCTCATTCCTGGTACTTTATCGACTCCAAACCGATTCGCTTTTGCAAGTCATTTTTTCACACAAGAAAAGCAGTTCGTGTAAACACTATTGTATAACGTATCTCATGTATGGATAGGCCTCCCTCCCCCCCACAAAAAATGTCTTCTGCTACATAGTCTTTTAAGGCGCAATCCAAGAAAGTGGCTTGAATAACACATTATGATGAATCGCAGAATACACCGTCTGCTTTCCATTCAATATGCCCATGGAAGAAAGAAGCGATATTCTTCTGCCTCGCAGATGCCAAATATGTATTCACTGCCAGTCAGCTCAGCTTTTTTTTTCTCGTGATTATATTTCTTCATTCTTCCCCTTTCTTACCTACATTATGCACCTATGAAGTGCCCTGCTGAATGGTATATTAGGTTGTGGAAGTTTGAACCATTTCAGGTGACAGTAGTCTACTGGAATTTTTTCCTATACGGTCCTTCTGTTTTTATGCGTTTTTTATGTGCGATTTCTTTTGTGAGGTATATAAAAAAATTCCATTTAATGCATATTGTTAATAAAAATTATTTAAATGCAAATAAGAAAAGAAACAACAGATGGTTGTCAAAATAATAAGAAAATAAAAAAAATGCAGTAGATGGTCCATCTGATATTATATCATCCCATTACGAGGAAAGTTATCAGATGTTGCGTAGGCTACATCGTGTGGTTTTGATTTACATAACTTCTGCATAGGACTTTTTTATGCGGTTGTAGTATGCAAATATTCTATGATACCACTAAATACTTAAAAAGTAGTTATCTCTATTGGCAAGCACTCCAAACAATTGTCTTTTATTTCTATTTTTTTAAAAAAGTAAATAAATATAGGATGTTATATTTTAGATAAAAATAATGAGCGATTAATTAAAAAAAATCCAAATAAATAGTTAAAAAAAACGAAGGCAGTTATTTATCACAAACCAATCTATACTCAATTGCAATTTGCTTTGAAATTGCTATTCTTTTATATTTATTATATTTATAATGTAATTATAATTTTATTATATGTATAATAATTCAATTTATCACATTTATTGAAATTTAATTTCAACTTAGTATTAAAATTCGGTATTATAAATAATCTACCAATTAACCACAAGAATGAAGATGATTTCTAATGATTTGATTTCCTATATATTCTACAAGAATAAAGATGTAGTTAGTCTATTCTATTCGACAATTAGAATAAATAAGTTACACTGATAATATATTTTATTTTAATGCCTGGCCTATACAACAACCTTGAGAATTCAAACAAATCAGTAGTTTAATGTATTTTTAAAACAGTATTTAAGATTGTAATTGGCTCGCTAACGATTGGATTTCATGCATAATCTACGAATTAATCGCAAACAAAAGATATAATTACTCTAATTACGCTAATAATATAGAACCGCATTTAAGATTGTAATGCGATTTCTAATGATTTGATTTCATACATAATCTACAAGAATAATGATTCTGTTCCCATTTGGCAAGTATAAATTAACTACACTGATAATATATTTTATATTAATGCCTGACCTATACAACAACATTAAGAAAAAACAGCTTTTAAGATAAATTTTTTTGGGATGATTTCATTAAGAAATTATTGGTTTTTTTTACATTTAATTACAAAATGTGCTTCGATGACTATAACTAATTCTTTTAATTGGTGGCCTAAAGTGGTCAATGTTTAAAAATGAATAATTTATTTCATAAAAGTAAAATACAATAATTTGAATTAAAACTTTAATTTGAGAGTATATTAAATTTAAGGTGATGTTTATTTTATTTAAAGATTTTTTTTAAAAATCCTATGCTTCCAAAAAGTATCTTATTACTGATGAAATTGGACTTATTTTAGTGCAATACAATTAAAATGAAAAAATAAAAAATTAAAAAAAAATTCCTCAGGCTAATATTAAAATATTGATGAGGACATATATCTTAAAAATTTGTATATTGTTCGAAATGAGTTATAATTCAGATGAATTTTTTAGAAATTTCAAAAAGTAGGTCGAATTTTGCCGTTAATCTCACAGTGAAATGCATCCAATATATCCCGCCAAGAAAATGTTCTATTTAAATTCTACCTGGGAGGTAAAAGTCTGAACAACAAAGAAAATATTTGACAGAAATGCCATATTGGTTGGTAATACATTCACCTGGAACATTCGAACCCCACCCCCTTCCCCCGTGTTTTTTCCGGTGCCAGATCCCCTTTCAAATCTGCCCACACTTTTTCTCCTTCCTCCCCGATATCCACCCCCGCCAGCACGATCGGCGGAACTCATCATCGTCGAAGTCACGTGGTGCACCCAAGTGCTACCGGTTTTTCCGCATACAAAATACGGAAGTGATGTTGATAGATGACCGCAATATTGCTGAAATCCATGCACTGAGATTTTTCAGGGAGGTTGCTGCTGCTACAGCGCCTCTGGGAGGAAGAAGTAAGAAGAAGACCTTGGCATCAGCAACTGGAAGGTCAGTGGGTGGGAAATAAGGAAAAGAAAGAAAAAAGCGACGAAGAAGAGAATATTCCACCTCTCTCTCTGGAAAGACTTCGCCTTCCAACACATATTGACTCGCTCGAGGAAGACCCCGTGTTTATCCCATCTATCAGAATGAGATTTCTCGGAAACGGCGAGGTGTTCCGAGGGATGCATCCTTCATGAAGCTGCTGGAAATTCAAAATTGCCGAGACACGGGTTCTGGGGTTTTATGGAGGATTTCCAAGAGAATGGAAAAAATTATCGGATAATGACCAACATGGTAAAAAGTTTTGGGAATTATTTATTTAAATATATGTAGACGTATTAAATCAGAATACATATTAAGATGAAAATATTTCATTACACACATACGGATATATGTGATATCTGTGTGTGTATGTGTAGTAACGTAGTTTAGTAATGTATACATTTAGTAACGTGTGTGTGTAGTAACGTATACAGATCTTTCTCTCTCTCTCTGAGTGTGTGTAACAACGTAGTGTTGTAACGTATACATATATCTGTGTATTTGTGTGTATAATAACGTAGTGTAGTAACTTATACAGACAGTAACGTATGTGTGAGTGCAGTAACGTATACAAATATCTGTGTGTGTGTGTGGTAGTTTGATACTGGAATCATGGGATAGTGTAATGTGTGTGTGTAGTAAAACTGGACTTATTGTGTTTCTCCAGCTACAGTAACAAATTACTTTTGAATATTTTCTTGGTTTTGGGGATTTTTTTTCCGTCAGTGTATATACTATTTCAACAGAATAGTGCAAGGAATAAGGTAAAGCAACAAAAATCTCAGAAATATAGCACTGGTGAGGAAATATAGCAGTGCACCTTTAATGAATTTTAAGAAAGTACCGGAGTAAATTTTAATACCTCTCCAAACCATAACAGTAAGTGGGAATCTGAATATGGTGATATATAATGTGAGAATTATGCAATTTCTCGCCATGATGTTACCAACCAGGATAATAGGTCTTCTCAATTGCTTATCCATGATCAGCGTTCACCATATCATTGTGGAAGCAAACACCTACTGCTTAAAGTCAAATATAATCGCAGCCTTGCTGAAATTTCCCACCTTCTACTACAAAAGACATCGAATGGAGCATGCTGACAAAGATTGTCCTATTTCAGACTCTAATTTTACACTAGGCGTCCTTATTTTGCTGTGTGGTCCATCACTGCCATGCTCACAATATGACTATCCTAACGTGTGGCATTCGTTGAGGTTGGTGCATTAATCTGCGTCTGTCAAATCTCCTTCTTCCGTCAAAATATCATATATTCGCATTATTTTGTCTTGCTTATGTCGTGCACCAGAAGCAAGTTCTCTCTATGAGACACAATTCGTCCTCCGTTAGACTCAGAAATAGGCTTGATTGACTTACATCGTTCTTTACGATAAAAAAAACACAATTTAAATACTAAAAGCAATCTCCTCTTCTCTCTTTATATAACGCTTATAAGGTGCCCAATAGACGGTCAGGATGCTCTTCTTTATTGAAATGCTAAACTTTTACATATCTTCTTGTGGGTATACGAATCGTATAAATATCATGCCTTTTGAATTCTTTCTTTATGACATTGCATTTTGGATTGTCAGCAATGTAGTATGTTGAATAAATAAAATTTACATGAAAATAATGATGTTTAAGTGCAAATTATATTTTAACGCAAATTATATTGCAAATTATAACTTTATTAGTTCTCGTTAAAATATATTTTAACGAGAACTGTACTATTTTACCTTGATAGTGTTGTACTGGTTTGGAGGTCTAAATTCCCCTTTTCGTAAATCAAATTACCATTTTTACGAATAAAATTTAGCTTTTTGTAAATCAAATTAACCTTTTTGTAAAGCAAATTAGCTCCTTTGAAAATTAGGGTTTTATTTATATGTTACTTGTACATATATATGTTTATAAAAACGTATGAGCATATCATGTCTAAGCATGTAATTCTCTATAAGTAGTGACATACCGATATGGGCAAAGATGTATTCTTAAATATAAATACTCTAATTGTATTTTTTTTCAGTAAGCTTGTTTCAGCAATAAGTGCATATTTAATTACATATAAATGCAAATGGATTATGTACTTGTATGTTTCTATGCACACAAACATACATGTCCACATACAGTCACAGGCACAAATAAAATACAAAATACAAATACACACCTTCACACATACAAAACATGGATGGACATTTTCATTCGCATTGTTACTATATACAGGGGGATTATAATTAAAGCCCCACTTTCAAAATGCTGCAAAGAAAAAGAACCATTCGTCACAATGAGTTCAAATTTGAACAGAAGATACTTGAAGAAGGGGGAAACGGTACTACATCAAAAAGGTCCCAAAGTGTATTAATAGTTAGCTCTGTAAGCGGCATAAAGAAAGTGAATTCGGCTGCCAGTGATATTTTGAATTGAAATGACAACGAATTTGGCATGAGTTGCACATTAAACCAACTGTAATGTTCAATGTACTTGATTGTTTAGGTTTTTTTAACGGAATAAATGACTTCCTTGTCATTCAACAGTTGTGACACTGGGAGTGGAAACCCATCCCCACGGCAAAGTAATACCAAATTAGATGGGAAAAATCGGTGGAACTTTTTTTTGATTTTTTTTTATGCCATACCGTTCCCCCCCTTCTTCAAGTATCTTCAGTTCAAATGTGAACTCATTGTGACGAGTGGTTCTTTTTTTTACAGCATTTTAAAAGTGGGCTTTAATTATAATCACTCTCATATAAACATATCATTTAAGAAGTTTTTTTATTTTGTGGGAAAAAAGAATCTGTTTTATTCAATGGTTAATTATTTTTCAAATTTGAATGAAATTTAATGAATAAGTTCTTACTATGCTTTGCATTTTTACAAACTTTGCAGTAAAGGGGGAACACTTAAGAGTTTTTAAGAAGCATGAATTCTTTTGATATGCTTCACGCCATCTTAAACAGAGTTTAAAGCCAAATTTGAAAGTGAGTCTAAAGTTTTATTTCACAGAAACGAAAAGAAAAAAAAAAGATGCGTCCTTCCATATGACAGTGAAGTAATCACGTGATTTTATGCGACTGTAGAAAACAAAAGCAATCAGGAGGACCGAGTTGGAAAAACACGTCTCGTTCTCAAAAAGTGATTACGGGCGGCATGGCTCCCAAGACCGAGGAGAGTTCAATATCCAATCAAAAAAGGATCAAGTCAAGGATTTCACTTTTATTTGTTTGGCTTCAGAGCTGTATTTTTTTCGCCAAGTGTTTTGAATTGTTTCTTGTTTACGCATATGTGCCAGAGTAATAATAAATTTTGGCGGGGAATTTTCTCATTTTGGATCACATTTTGAGAAAATTCCACCACATTGCTTCAAGAAATAACAAGGTTCGATTAACATAAGATAGTTGTTATTGTCCTACATTCATAAATTGGTGAATAATTTCTTAAAAAAAAATAGAGTGATTCCTAAAGTATGACAAATAGGATGATATTTTTAAGAAGATAACATAAGTAATTTAATATGAAACATGAATACGAAATTTCTTTTCATTTTATTAAAATATTTAATATAAAATTTCTTTTATTTTTACAAATTTTTAAAATGAATAACACTTAGCCAATTTAAAAAATGCAGTCTAGTTTTGTAATATTTTTTAAATTCTTCTAACGCGGATGGAATAAATATACACAAAAGCGCAAACAAAAAATAATTAATAAAATGATGCAAATGATAGTAAACGATATCAAAATAAATAAATTGTTTTTTTTTTTAGTTATAAGATAATATAATGTTTTTTGGTATCGTTTTTAATGCAGTTATTTGAATTTTTTTATGCCAAAGGAAATATTTTTAAAAATAATTCTATGAAAGAACAGGAATGTACAAGTTAAGTTCTAATTATTCCACTTCGTTAACAATTTTTAATGTAATTTAAAAAAATGATGTACAACTAATTAAAAATTCTCGTAATTAAATATCAGGTTTGATGTTTAATTATTAGAGGAAATAATAATGTGAAATATTTTTTGATTAATTTATCATTAAAATATTGACACACATATATCTGTCTATATATATGTACATTATATATATATATATATATATATATATATATATATATATTATACATATATATAATATTCAAATATTAGCATCTATTGAAATGCTTACAAACATATGTATGTAAGTGCTTGCATATGCTTATATATATGCTTACAAAAAAAATCTTCCGATTAATATATTTTTTTTACAATATATACATCCTCCCCATTTGATGGAAGCTTAAAATTAAAATTATGCTATCTATAAAAATAAAAATTACATAAGATTAATTAATTTCAAAGGATATAGACATATCACAAGAGGTTGTGTGAAGATGTAGAAGTTGATGGTGATGACAATTTTAACTGCCATTATAATCAGAAATGATTAAATTCAATTTTGCTTGTTTGTAGTGTGCCCCACAGAATAGATGGTGTTTCTCGGATCTTCTTCCACGCTAAATGCAAATACGAGGTCTTTTTTTTAAATAAAAATATCGGAATTCTCTAAAAGCAATAATTCTTTTGTGTAGCATATGTATAGGGAAGCAAGCTTTATATGGCGCCCATATATAGATATTATGTTGTTGTTCTGATGCAGCTGGCAATACAAAAACAGTTCATCTTTATGCCATAAGCAACGGCTGCACCGCTGTTACTCATTTAGCACTACCCAGGGGGCACTACGGCACTACGGGGGCGCTACGGACGCGAATAACAATGCCCCCACAACGCTCCTATTAGACCGGGATCTACGGTTTAATGTGGATTCCGAATTACTACAAATATTCATGGCACCGCCGGGACTCGATACCAAAACCTGTAGTGTCGTGTCAATATGAGCAATAATTCACAAACAAATTCATAATTTTAAATATAAACAAAAGTGAATTTATTATTTTTTACAAATTTAAGTTTGTAATAAGTCTTGCGATTAACCTTATCTAAGTAACTGTAAAATTCTGATAATGGATTAATACAAATATAACTTATACAAGTTGCCGCAATTCTAAATTAATATTTAATAATAAAATAATATGATGATAGACATTACAGTTCATAACTTGCCACGGCAGCTGGGGAAGAGGGGCTCCCTTTTTTCTTTCTTTCAATCTTAAAGTTTCAGTGTTAATAATGTTCTATACGCACCATTATTCAAAGTCTTGGCAGCAGGGGGCCAACCGCTCATGGGGCTCTTGTGTCGGGCAGGAGACCTGGGGAAACTTGTCCATATCATGTAGCAAGGAAATATCATTTTTCTTTTCCTAAAGACGTTGCAGCCAGAGGATCTTCAGCTAACTCGTTCATACCGAGAGTCAGGCTCCAATGCATCATGACGAAAGAAATCTAGCATCACTGTTCAAAGTTCGGGGCAGCAGGGGCCAACCGTTTAATTAGGCCCTTGCGACGGGCATGGGGTCTCTAGACTTGGTCTTTCAATAGAAGACCACGTTGGCCCACGTCTCTCCTCGGTCCTCCAACACTTCATTACGGGGGATGGGGCAGCTCCCTCCCTTCGTCCTCTGCAGTCTTCAGTACTTCTACATCTTACTCTCCTCTCTGGGTTTCTCCTTCTGTGTCTCTCGCCTGCGATGTCCCTCACCTCCATTTTAACGTTCATTCTCGGAGGGAGGGGGGGACTATTGCCGACACCGTATTAGAGTCTATATTCGTTGGGCAGACGCACCTCCGTCCATAAATCCGAATCCCTGTCTTGATCAACTGATTTCTTGACCATCTGGCCACGAAATGTTTTATGACCCCTGCCAATTAAAATACTTTCCACATATATCCACTTCACACCCCGACTGTGGACCCTTCCGGTCAGGTGCAGAGACCAACAAACAGCCCCCTTCCAAGGGACACACATAAAATATAGTCTAACATATACAATAATTATATAGAATTTTACCATAACAAATATTTACTAAAAGATATTGCTCGTATTGACACGATAGTAGTATAGTACCAAGCACCAAAGTGCCCCTTTTTAAAATATATATATATATATATATATATATATATATATGGAATATTATTCTGCTACCATATCATTGTTTCATTGGTGATTAATACCCAAACATTTGGTTTGACAGAAAAAAGTTTAATATTATAATCTTATAAGATATTTAAAGATAATAAGTAAAAAAAAATGTACGTTTCATTTATTAAAATTATTTTTTAAAACAAATATTTTTATGAAATTAATTTGGAATAACATCCAAATAATTTGGATATGAAAAAAAAAACTGATCTTAGCAATTACTGCTAGCTAGCCATACTTTTATTTTTATTCATAAAATAATAAAAAAAAATAATCGGTTTTGCTCAAATTCGATAAATATGTATTTAGATTAACAGATTGGCCCAACAGAATTGCATTAGGAACCTACAAAATGCTCCGAAATCTTTAAAGATTCCATCATTCCTCAACTGAGAGTTTTGCAAAAAGTACAATGGCTCTATTCAAGTCACCGGGGAGATCAATGACAAGATGACCGTCGCTGCTTTTGATGGAGTCAAAGTGGACTGAGACAATTCAATAAAGGGACTCATTGGCAGATGTCCATTCAATTTGTGACGGAAATTGACAGTTGAAGTGAACAGAAGACTTTTGAAGACTAAAAAGCCCAAGAGTTTTGAGAACAAAAAAAGACGAGTTCTACATTTAAAGAATTTCGGATGGACAGCAATTTATTTTGGTGTCCAAATGAAATTAATGTGCTGTTTTTCAAGTAAAAGATACTAATTTTATCGTATGTCATTGAATTTATGGAAAGGAATTAAACGGGGCAATGCACCAAACGTGAATCTTTGATTTTGGTAAAAATATCATTGTTGAAAAGTGTTTTTCGTGGTAATAAAAAGATGAATGGAACTACAATTTGAATTTAGCCAAGATATATTAGCCATTTCTTCTCGGCATCACAGGGGGATCTCTTGTATGAGGAAGCGTGGGTGCAATATTCATAATTGTTAATTCTGATATGTATCATCTTTTTAGTAATTCCAGTCATAGCTACACTCATAATCATTCATTACCATACGTGAACATGACATAAAATCCATGATCTGTTTCTTGATATGAGATCCACGAAGCTATAAAGTTGAAAGAGGATTTTTTTGTTTAAAGAAATAATTAATACAACTACATAAACTCTTTAAAGTAATTCTGATGTTATGCATTTTGATTAAATTCTCGAAAATTGCATCATCCAAGGCGCACAGGAAGGAAATTTGATTTACAACCAAATCCAAATTGGTAGTCGAATAAACTAGATTACCGAGTGAATGCTACAGAGCAGAGATTAGTTAATGGAAAAGCGTAATAATTTAAAAATATTTCTCAGTAATTCTAATATCCTTGAGGCTCTAAAATCTGATTAAAGCTCTTACAATATAGTAACTAACATTTTCTTAATGCATTGGATGTAGTTATTATTGAACTTGGTTAGAATATAGTTTAATGTGAAAATTTGAAATTAATTTTAAGTCATCTGGGGTTTCAAGCCTTGAGTTATTTTAAAATATCTAGAACTGGGAAAGTATTTTAAAATAAATGTTTCATTAAATTATTTTACGTTACAACATTCGTTTTACGTTTTCAACATTATATATATATATATATATATATATATATACACTCATGTGCATAACTTAAGGATAATGAAGTTCAGGCAAAGAAAGAGACAGAAGCAAAACAAATTTGACTTATTTGTAAAGTCCATTTATTAAGCAAAAGGTAAAGAGCAAAAAAGATGCTATATGTTTGACATAATTAATAAAAATTGCGATTTTTCCTCCCTGGAGCAAATTTCAGAAAAGAACCTATTTACAAAAAACAGTATAACATGGTTTGTATGATGGTTAATATGGAGTATGTCTCCCGGACGATGCCATACAGGCCTTATAATGCCTAGGCATGCTGAGTATCAAATTATCAATCTGATCTTGGGGAATATTACACCACTCATCAAGCAATACCATCCGAAGTTCCGGTTGACAGGTGGGAGGGGGTTGACGGGCTGCAATTCGTCGGCCAAGCATATCCCACACATGCTCTATTGGATTCAAGTCCGGTGAGTATGCTGACCAATCCATACGGGTGATATCCTCCAATTGAAGGCATTCCTCTACAATGTTTGCACGGTGACGATGGGCATTGTCATCCATAAACAGAAATTCAGCACCCATGGCGCTCCGAAACAAACGTACATGTTGTTCCAGAATGACATCCCGATAGATGTGGCCTGTCATCGTTACACTCTGAACATGCAGGTCAGTTCTGCAACCAAGAATAATTCCTCCCAAAACGAGCCATCCTGCACCACCGTAACGATGTCGTTCAATGGTGTTCTCTTTGTGGTAACGAGTACCTGGCGCTCTCCATATGGAAGTCCGGCGAGAATCAGACGTCAAACTAAACATGGACTCGTCGGAAAACATCACACCTGACCACTGTTGCGGTGTTCACAATGCGTGCTCTCTACTCCAGGTTAATCGCAGGCGACAGTGAGTTGCGGTAAGTGGAACATATCTGACAAGCCTACGAGCATATAGACCAATGTGCCCTAATCGTTTGTACACGTTCTGCCTTGAAACTGTCGTACCGGTAGCTGAAGAGAACTAACGAGACAGGTCTGATGCTGTGCTCCATCTGTTTCTTTTGGCAGTAACTGCTAAATACCGGCCCTCATTCGGCGTTGTAACTCGGGGGCGACCTGTGCTGTAACATCTACTGACATTACCATCATCTTGGAATCGTTGCCAAAGCCTGGAGATGACACTCTCGGCAATTCCAAGTTCCTCGGATACTTCCAGCTGGGTACGTCCACATTCCAGTCGTCCGATAATTCTACCACGTAAAAAATCATCCAAATGCTCCGTTTGTGTCTTAATTATGCGGTTATTGCACGGAAAGGCTTTTAAAGCGCTTGTGAAGAATCTTACTTCTTTGCCACCATTCCTTATATACCCCTCTCTTACACTGTCCTCAATGTGACGTACTATCCGCGCCATCTGGTGGTTTCCTGTAATTTGAATATTATTCTTCAAGATGTGTGTGATAATTCTACAGGTGAAATTTTTATTTTAGAGTTCAATTTCTGTGTGATTCTGAATTATCCTTAATTTATGGACATGAGTGTATATGGTATGCTTATATAGGATGTCCCAAAATTCACACACGATTTCTTCAATTCAGTGTATCCCAAAATTTATCCAAGGTTTGGAAACCTTGAACTATATAAATCTCGAAATAAGATCTCATGTGTCCAAAAAATTCACCCAATATTTCTTGAGGGAATTTTGGGATACCCTTTATATAATTTACATTATATGTATCTCAATATTTAATACATTCTTCTTCAAGATGTGTGTGATAATTTTGCAAGTGAAATTTCTATTTTAGAGTTCAATTTCTATGTGATTCTAAATTATCCTTAATTTATGGACATGAGTGTATCTATATATATATATATCTATAATATATATATATATATATATATCTATAATATATATATATATATATATCTATAATATATATATATATATAGAATGTTGAATAAATCTTAGTTTTTTTGAAATTTTCTGGTAAGACGTTACAATTACATAGTTTACTTACATTAAATATCTTAATTTGGTGAACATTTTTTTAGTTTAAATATACCTTTATAAGTGTGATAAATAAAATGTAATTTCTGTATCATTGTTATAGTATACAAATATTATATAATAACACTAAATACTTAAAAAGTAGTCACCTCTATTGTGAAGCACTCCAAAAAATTGCCTCTTATCTCTATTTAAAAAAAATACATATTGGATGTTACATTTCACTTAAAAAATAATGGGCAAATAATTAAAAAAAAACGAATAAATACTTAAGAAAAACGAGGGCAGTTATTTCTCACAAACAAAGCTTTACTAAATTGTCCCTTGCATTAAAAGTGTCATACTTTTATATTTCATGAACAACATTTAAGTAACTTAATAAGATATATACTAGCAATGAATGACGATTTATGATTTCTATAATTTTAAATGATTTAAATTTCTTACAAATAGGAAAAATGATTTTCACTAATTTTATAACGAAATGATAAAATTTAATTTCAACTTAGCATTGAAATTCGATATCATAAATAATTTACCAATTAAACACAAGTAAAAAGATGTAATTAGTCTATTTCCAATTGGTAATTATAATAAATTAATTACTCTAATAATATATTTTATTGTAATGCCTGACCTACACTACATCCTTGACAATTAAAACAAATCAGTAGCTTAATATTTTTTGAAAACATCATTTAAGATTGCAATAGGATCTCTAACGATTCTATTTCTTACATAATCTACCAATTAATCACAATAATAAAGATATAATTATTTTTTATTTCCATTTGTTAATTAGAATAAATTAATTACACTATAAAATATATTATTAGTAATTATTAAGTAATTATATATTATTAGTAATTATTAGTAGTACAATAAAATTGTAATGTCTGATCTACACAACAACCTAGATAATTATAACAAATCAGTAGCTTAATATTTTTTGAATACACCATTTAAGATTGTAATGGGATCTCTAACGAATCGATTTCATACATAATCCACCAATTAATCACAAGAATAAAGATGCAATAATTCTTTATTTCTCATTTGTTAATTAGAATAAATTAATTACACTAATATATTTTGTCTTAATACTTGACCTACATAACGACTTTGAGAATTAAAACAAATCAGTAGCTTAATATTTTTTGAAACCAGCATTTAAGATTGTAATGGGATCGCTAACGATTCCATTTCATACATAAACTACAAATAACCTCAAGTATAAAGATATACTTATTCCTTATTTCCATTTGTTATTTATTTTTATCCATTTGTTAATTAGAATAAACTAATTAAACTAATAATATATTTTATTGTAATGCCTGATTTACACAACAACCTTGAGAATTAAAACAAATCAGTAGTTTAATATATTTTGAAAACAGCAAAATAGCATTTAGGATTGTAATGGGATCGCTAACGATTCGATTTCATACATAATCCAACAATTAATCATAAGAATAAAGATATAATTATTCTTTATTTTCATTTGTTATTTATTTTTATCCATTTGTTAATTAGAAGAAATTAATTACTTTAATAATATATTTTATTGTGATGCCTGGCTTACACAACAGCTTGGAGAATTAAAATAAATCAGTAGCTTAATATTTTTTGAAAACGGCAAAACAGCATTTAAGATTTAAGATTGAAGATTGTTATGGGATCTGTAATGATTCGATTTATCACATAATCACAAGTATAAAAACACAGACATAATCATAAGTTTACAAAAGAACAACTCTAATCATCACTTTCTTCGTAGTGGCCACTCATACTACAATGATTTGGGGATAACTATCACAAAAGTGGTTAAAATAATCTACAAGCCCCAGTTTGGGGTGGACAAAGAACCTTCCTCATTCTCAGCTCTAAAAGTCTATTTTTAGAAGTAGAACAATTTTAAGGACTCGTTAGGAAGGGGGCGAGTGAAGAGATGGCCCGGAGAAGGTTTCGAGGTAATTGTTTCCTGGAATCTCTCGAGTATTGCGGAAACCCCAAGATGCTCATTTCGAACCTTTTAAGGTTTGCCGGAATCTTTTAAAACTGCGCTGCTGCAGACGACATTTAAAAAAGAAGACGGGACGTTGCAAGGAGCTATGGATGCAGAATCATGATTTTTCCTTTCTCTGGATCGGTGAAGTAATAGGAAGCATTTTGTTTGCGAAAAAAAAAGAAAAGAAGAAGAATCTAGACTAGTTCACGTTTTAAGAAAAATATATGAGGGAAACATTCAATAGTGAATAATGATGCGTCGTTATGAGATGAAGTCTTCCTTTTTTTGTATTGGTACTTTACACTGAGCAAAAAATAAGTGGAGGAAAAAAAATGGGAGATAGAATTAGGTAAAAAAAAATCTATTTTGTACAAAAAAAAAATTAATTTCATTATAATGTCATGCCATAAGAAAAACGTGGAAGATAATATAATTTGAATATGATTGCAGCATATATTATTTTAAAATGATGCTTTTAAAAATGTTTTTCTAGATAGTAGCAATTTTTTACTTTAAGAACTAATTATTTTGAAAAAAGTATTATAATTCAATATTTTGAAAAATAATAATTAACCGCTGTACTGTGTGATGTAGCATCATTATGAATAGTCGAGCTGGTCGTAAGGAACTGAATTATGAGTTATTGCAGAGAAGCTGCCAGAAGTTTCGAGTGTGTTTTTATTGCTGAACAACGGCTGACTTGAAGCTTTTTCACTTAGTTTCCCCGTACAGGGTAAAGGTTTGCAACTGGGGTGGGGTGAATAAAGGGGTTCCAGTTGGGGTGCCACTTGTGCCATGTGGAATTGTAGCTGATATTTTTTATATTATTATTAATAATTTTTAAAAAGTATATTACTACTAATGAAGTTATATTTATTTTAATATAATACAATTAGCTCTGGTCCTCGGTGCACCAAGTTTCGGGTGCCATGGATGTTTGTAATGGTTTGAAATTCACTCTAAACAGTAGGTCTTTGTCTAATAAGACTGTAGAACGTTGGGCTAAGATCTGACAATCCTATACCGTAAAAAAGAAAAAATATCCTGTTCCGAAATCTGCCCGTAGGCAGACGACCTTGGCCCACCATGGGGCTGTTGCGCCACTGATGATGACGATACAATTAAATCACAAAAATATAAAATTTCATAAAATGATTCCAAAAACTAACATTAAAATGTTGATGGCGAGTTATTATTAAGGATATGACGAGATTATTAAAGATATATATATATATATATATATTACGTCTGCATATTTATCACCATTAATTAATTTAGATGACTTTTTTCAGAAACTTCTAAAAGTAGGCCGAATTTTGCTGTTAATCTCACAGTGAAATGCATCCAATATATCCCACCGAGAAAATGTTCTATTTAAATTCTACCTGGGAGGTAAAAGTCCGAACAACAAAGAAAATCTCTGACAGAAATGCCGTATTGGTTGGTAATGCATTCACCTGGAACGTTCGAAAAAAACCCGTGTTTGTTCTGATGCCAGATCTCCTTCCAAATCTGCCCACTTTTTTCTTCGATATTTATCCCCACCAACACGATCGGTGGAACTCATCATCGTCAAAGTCACGTGGTGCACACAAGTGCTTCCGGTTTTACACATACAAAAGACGGAAATGATGTTGATAGATGATCGTAATATTGCCGAAATCCATGCAATGAGATTTTTCAATGAGGTTGCTGCTGCTATGGCGCCTCCAGGAAGAAGAAGACCTTGGCAGCAACTGTAAGGCCTGTGGTTGGGAAATAAAGAAGAAGAAAAAAAAAAATAGCGGAAAAGAAGAAAAAAATATTCCACCTCTCTCTGGAAAGACTTCGCCTCCAACACATATTGACTCGCTCGAGGAAGACCCCGTGTTTATTCTATCTTTCTCGGAAACGGCGAGATGTTCCGAGGGACGCAATTCATAAAGCTGCTGGAAATTCAAAATTGCCGAGACACGAGTTCTGGGGTTTTATGGTGGCTTTCCAAGTTTAGGAAAGAAAAAAAAAATAAAATGATCAGATAATGAATGACATAGTAAAGATTTTCTGGGAATTATTTATTTAAATGTGTGTTGCGTATTAGATCAGAATTCATATTAGGATTAAAATATTTCATTGCACACTCACACACACAGATATATGTGATATTTGTTTGTATGTGTGTTTGTGTAGTAACGTATACAGATAGCAATGTATGTGTAGCAGGTTCAACGTATACAGGGACAGTATGTGTGTGTGTGTGTGTTTGTGTAGTAAAACGGAACCGAAGAGTTCTGTTTCCAGTTAGAGTGAAAAATGACTTTGATCATATTAGAAAACAACAATGTGTCATATGTTGTTTTACAATATATGGAGTTAGTAAAAAATTATATAACAAATCGGATTCTGCGCGGATCGGATCGAATAATGTATACAGATAGTAACGTATGTGTGTAGTAACGTATACAGATATCTATGTGTGTGTGTGTGTGTGTCTGTGTGTGTGTGTAATAACGTTGAACCTGATAAGTTTCCCCAGTTACAGTGAAAAATTACTTTAATCATATTAGACAACACAATGTGTCATATGTTGTTTAACAATATATGGAGATAGCAGAATATTATATAATTATATAACAAATCGTATTTTGTGTAATATTATTTGATTGAATTTGTTGAATTGCTATAGTTTGAATTCGGATTCTTTCGCAAGCTTAACATTAGATTAGAGCATTGACAAGAGCGTATTTATTGCCCCTTGTAGTGTGACTTACAATCATTTTTTTTTTTTACAAATTCAACAGTAATCATGAAAAAATGTTTCGAGTTGACATTGGGACAATCACTGATATTCGGAGTTTCAATACAGCAAGTAAATACTGAAATTTTTTCTGAAAGATTTTGTTTATCTTCTTGCAATTTTAAGGAACACTGTTGATATACCTCAATAGTGTCAGATCTCTTAGAAATGCCAAAAATCTGGGGTCGTATCAGTTTTATAATTTTCCAATTGAATCTGAATCTTTTACTTATTAAACATTTCTAGTAGGCACATTGTAGCAGTGTCAGTTGGAAGTGGTTTAGCGCATTCTTAACCTCGGAACATCAACTTACTATATGAGTGATTGCCATGTGAAGAGGCACTCTGGCCGTCGGCCTATCCTCACTCCTTGTAATCTCCAAGATCATCGATGAGTTCTTGACGTTGTGTTCTGCCATAGTTCCAATATTGTCAGAACGGAGCCCTTGCTATGATTCCAACATTAAAAGATCATATGAATTGATAATTATTCTCAGTTAAGTCCAATTGTGCAAAGTTTCTCAAACGGAGTGACGTTTCATGTTTTGCTAAAGTCTATGAATAATAAAATGGTTAACAGTATATCAATTTTTCAGAATTGTTTGTGCCAAAATTTGATATATTTTACAAGTTTTGTTTTATTGGATTTATACAGAATACATAAATATTTTGACACATTAAGTTACTTGTAGTCTTAATAATGTTAAAAAAAGTGCTTATTTTGTTCCTATTATTATTTTTTTTCATAATTGGATGAAAGGCTGTTGTATAATACCACCACATTTTTGAGGGAATGCCTGACGAATGTGTCATCCGGGTGGTTCTCACTTTCTCGAGGCCGATGGAAGGACATTCAGGCTTACAAATTTACCTTGGCCATTCGTGGCATCAATAGGAAGTGCTTGTTTTGGCATCGCTTGCTGAGTTAAGCCAATCATACAATGTTACTGGTTTAATTCAGCAAGTGATGCAAAAAAAAAAAAAACTCTCGGAAACCCACCGCGTTATTTACCAAGCCCATACTTACTTGTTTTTGAAATTATAAAACAACGTATTGAGAAAGGCTTTATTTGGTTAATAAATGCAAGGAAATATTTTAGTTCACAACATCTATTTGTTAAACAAAAGTAGCACTGAAATTTTGAAATTTTTATTTAAGATATTACATTAAAAGATTTTTAAAACGGTTTTTATTGGTCAGTATCTTTTATAACGTGTAATTTATATACACCAATAATTCGAAAACAAATTAATTATAAATTAATATTGCCTTTCTTTTCATACGATAGAGAAATTATTTCTGTTCTTATATTTGGATTACTGAACATATATTAAAGAATTTTCAAAATAATTTATTAAACTATCATTTCATTAATATATAAAGTTAGTTTAAAATATAATTTTTGCAATGAATTAATATTACTATCCTGTCTAGAAATCGATTGAATGATATCATGATACAGAAATTCTGTTTCTTGGAAACAGAAAATGCAATTCAAGTTCCATTTTTCTCATTCCTACTTTATTGAATGCAAACCGATTCACTTTTGCAAGTCATTTTTTCACACAAGAAAAGCAATTCGTGTAAACACTATTGCATAACGGATCTTATGTCTGGATAAACCACCCACCAACACAAAAAATGTCTTCTGCTGCATATTCTTTTGAGTCGTAATCCAAGAAAGTGGCTTGAATAACGCATTATGATGAATCGCGGAATGCACTATCTGCTTTCTATTCAATATGCCCGTGGAAGGAAGAAGCGATATCCTTCTGCCTCGCAGATGCCAAATATGTATTCACTGCCAATCAGCTCAGCTTTTTTTTTCTTGTGATTATATTTCGTCATTCTTCCCCTTTCTCACCTGCATTATGCACCTCTGGAGGGCACTGCTGAATGGTTGGGGAAGTTTGGTCGCCGAACATTGAAACATTTCAGGTGACAGTCGTCTTCTGGAGTTTTTTTTGGTATACGGTCGACCCTGTTTTTATGCTGCTGTTTATGCACGATTTCTTTTATGAAGTACGTAAGAAATTCTACCTAATGTATATTATTAATAAAAATTAATTAAATGTAAATAAATAAAGAAAACAACAGATATTTATCAAAATAATATGAAAATTAAAAAAAAAATTTCAATAAATGGTCCATCTGATATTATATCATCCAATTACGAGGAAAGTTATTATATGCGACGTAGGCTACATCGTGTGGTTTTGATTTACATAACTTCTACAAAGGATTTTTTTTATGCTTCTTTTATGTGATTATAGTACGCAAATATTAGATAATAACACTAATTATTAAACAGTAATTATCTCTACTGGGAAGCACTGCAAACAATTGCCTTTTATCTGTATTTTTTTTAAAAATTAAATTAATATAGGATGTTATATGTTACTTACTGGGCGATTAATTAAAAAAATTGAATAAATAGTTTAAAAAAACGAAGGCAGTTATTTATTACAAACCAAGCTATACTCATTTGTAAGTTGTTTTGAAATTGCTATACTTTTATATTTATTATATTTATAATAATACAAATTATTATATTTATTGAAATTTAAATTCAACTTAGTATTAAAATTCGGTATCATAAATAATCTACCAATTAACGATAAGAATACAGATGTAATTGATCTATTTCCAATTGGTAATTAGAACAAATTAAATATACTAATAATATATTTTATTATAATGCCTGACATGCACAACAACGTTGAGAATTAAAACAGTAGCTTAATAGCTTTTGAAAACAGCAAAATAGCATTTAAGATTGTAATGGGATCTGTAATGATTCAATTTATCACATAACCACAACTACCACTGCAAGTATAAAAACACAGACATAATCATGAGTTTACAAAAGAACAACTCTAATCATCACTTTCTGCGTAGTAGCCACACATTTGGGGATAACTATCACAAAAGTGGTTAAAATAATGTATAAGCCCCAGTTAGGGATGGACAAAGAACCTTCCTCATTCCAGAACAGATCTAAAAGTCTATTTTTAGAAACAACATTTTTAAGGACTCGTTAGGAAGGAGGCGAGTGAAGAGAGGGCCAGGAGAAGTTTTCAAGGTAATTGTTTCCTGGAATATCTCGAGTACTGCGGAAACCCCAAGATGCTCATTTCGAACCTTTCGAGGTTTGCCGGAATCTTTTAAACTGCGCTGCTGCAGACGATATTTAAACGAGAAGACGTGATATGGCAACAAACCACGGATGCAGAATCATGATTCTGCCTTTCTCTGGATCGGTGAAGTAGTATGAAGCATTTTGTTTGCGAAAAAAAAGAAAACAAGAATCTAGACTGTTCACGTTTTAACAAAAAATATACGAGAGAAACATTCAATAGTGAATGAAGATGCTGTATTATGAGATGAATCGAACTTGCTCTTTCTTTTTTTTATGGGTACTTTACAATGAGTGAGAAATAAGTGGAGAAAAAAAATGGGAAATAGAGTTAAAAAAACCCTATTTTGTACAAAAAAATTGTTTTCATTATAATAATCATAATAATAATATATAAAAATAATGTCATACCGTAAGAAAAACGTGTTAAATACTATAATTTGAATATGATTACACCATAAATTATTTTTAAATGATCCTTTTATAATTTTTTTTTTTTTAGATATAGTAACAATTTTCTTATTTAAGTACTATTTATTTTAAAAAAGTATTAGAATTCTATATTTTGAAAAAATAATAGCTAACCATTGTATTGACTGATGTAGTACCACTATGAGTAAGCGAGTAGGCATTAAGGAACTGAGTTATGAGTTGTTGAAGATGTTTGTTGCGGAGTTGCTCGCAGAACTTTCGAACGTGTTTTTGTTTGCCGAGCAACAGCTGAAGTCAGTGGGTGTGTCAGTGGGTGCGACAGTGGTTGCCACAGTTGCCATGTCTTAATAAAACTGATATTTAAAAAAAATTTAATTAATGCCGTGATCTGCCATAAATTAAAATCCATGTTAAAAATAAAACGGCTGTGGCGGAACGTGATTGAGATGAAACAGATCCCACACCATTCTTAGATACATCTTTGCTCAAAATTGCTTGAAAATGGTATGGATATTTTTATTATTTTTATAATGAGAACGCAAGCTTCAAAAACATTAGTTATGAAAATTTTAACTCTATAATTACCAGAATTATTTTTCAAATTTCAAAAACTTAAAAATTTTTTGTTTGGATAATTTCATTAAAAAATTATTAATTTTTTTATATTTAATTACTAAATGTGCTGCGATGACTATAATTAATTCCTTCAGTTGGTCATCTAAAGTAGGCAGTATTTAAAAATGAATAATTAATTTTATAAAAGTAAAATGCAAGAATTTGAATTAAAACCTTAATTTGCGAGTTTATTGAATTTAAAGTGATGTTTATTTTATTTAAAATTTTTTTTAAATAACATCCTATGCTTTCAAAAAGTATTTTATTACTAACTCAACTTATTATTACTAACTTTATTACCATTAAAATTATTATTATTAAAATTATTAATATTAATTAAACTTTTATTACTAACTTACTTATTACTAATGAAATTGTACTTAATTTAGTGCAATATAATTAAAATGAAAAAATATAAAATTTCATCAAAACAATTCTTCAAACTAACATTAAAATGTTAATGGGAAGATATATCTTAAAGATCGGTAGATTTATTACCATGAGTTATAATTTAGATGAATTTATTTAGGAACTTCAAAAAGTAGGCTGAATTTTGCCGTTAATCTCACAGTGAAATGCATCCAATATATCCCACCATGAAAGTGTTTTATTTAAATTCTAATACCTGGGAGGTAAAAGTCCGAACAACAAAGAAAATCTCTGACAGAAATGCCATATTGGTTGGTGGTAATACATTCACCTGGAACGTTCGAAAAACCCCATGTTTGTTCTGATGCCAGATCCCCTTCCAAATATGCCCACATTTTTCTTCCTCGATATCCACCCCCGCCAGCAAGATCGGCAGAACTCATCATCGTCGAAGTCACGTGGTGCACCCAAGTGCTTCCGGTTTTTCCGCATATAAAAGACGGAAGTGATGTTGATAGATGATCGCAATATTGCTGAAATCCATGCAATGACATTTTTCAGTGTGATTGCTGCTGCTACAGCGCTTCTGGGAAGAAGAAGACCTTGGCAGCAGCAACTGGAAGGACTGTGGGTGGGAAATAAAGAAAAAAAAAAGGAGAAAAAAGCGTAGAAGAAGAAAATATTCCACCTTTTTCTCGAAAGATTTCGCCCCAACACATATTGACTCGCTCGAGGAAGACCCCGTGTTTATCCTATCTATCAAAATGAGATTTCTCGGAAACGGCGAGGGATGCACTTCATAAAGCTGCTGGAAATTCAAAATTGGCGAAACATGAGTTTGGGGTTTCATGCAAGTTTAAGGAGGGGAAAAAATGATAAGATAATGACCAACATGGTAAACATTTTTTGGGGGAATTATTTATTTAAATGTATGTTGACGTATGTTCAGAATTCATATTAAGTTGAAAATATTTCATTACACACACACACACACACACAGAGAGAGAGAGAGAGATGTGATATCTGTGTGTGTAGTAACATATATAGATAGTAACGTATGTGTAGCAGTTTCAACGTTTACAGGCACACTATGTGTGTGTGTGTAGTAAAACTGAACCTGCTATGTTTTCGCAGTTAGAGTGCAAAATTTCTTTGATCATTTTAGAAAACAACAATGTGTCATATGTAGTTTAAAAATATTTGGAGATAGCAAACAATTATATACCAAATAGGATTTTTTATAATATTATATGCTTGAATTTGTAGAACTGTTACAGTTTGTACTCGTATTCTTTCGCATGCTTAACATATAAAAAGAAGCGTGTTTGTTGCAACTTGTAGTGTGACTTGTATTCTTGCAACAATTTTTTTCACAAATTCAACAGTAACCATGAAAGAATGTTTCGATTTGACATTTTCATTGATATTCGGATTTTCAATACAACTTGTAAAATACTTGTTGTGTAGTTTTTCTAAAGGATATTATTTTTCTCCTTAAAATTCTGAAGAACATCTTTAGTGTACCTAAATATTGCCAGTGCACATATATAAAAAACCTAGGGTCTTGTCAGTCTTTTTTTTCTTTTCAAGTTGTGTTATGTGTTGTGCCATGGTTCCAACATTTTAGAACTGTGGGCGTGTCATGATTCTAATATCAAACTATGTTACCATTTGATTTGACCATTCTTCTCACTTTAGTCCAATTGTTCGAAGTTTTTCAAATGACATGGCATTTCATAATTTGTAAAAATCTATGAATAAAAAAATGACTACTAGTATATTAGTTTTTCAGAGTTGTTTAAGCTGAAATTTGATATATTTTACAAATTTCGTTTGTGTAGTTGTTTTTATTCTTAATGTGATGGTTATGTGAAATGATATATAAACAAAAGCATGTTTTATTGGATTTATATAGAATACGTATATTTTATGATAAATGATTATTACGTTTCTTTTAATTAACAATCTTAATCATGTTTAAAAAGCAGTACTTATTTTATTCCCATTGTTTCCATTTTTTCTATAATTATTGCTAGTATATATCGACGCATCACCACATCTAGAACCGAGATGACCCTGGATTGAATGCGGTTGTACCACAGCAATTTTCAGGGAATGTCTGACGAATGTGACATATGGGTGGTTCTAACTTTATTGAAGCCGATAAAAGGACATTCAGGCTTACAAATTTGCCATCCCCATCCCTGGCATAGTTAGGGCAAATAAGTACTTGTTTTGGCATTGCTTGCTGATTTAAACCAAGCACTTACTTAAATAAGCACCAAGTGCTTGGTTTAAGTCTGCAAACGATGCCAAAACAAACGACGGGAAACGCAACACTTATCCACCACCCGATTCCACCCTTTTTTTGAGGTTATAAATCAATAAAATGAGAAATGCTTTATTTGATTAATAAATGCAAGTACAAGTAAATATTTTAGTTCACAATATCTATTTGTTAAAAAAAAGATATTGTGAAATAATTATATATCAAAATTATATTGATATATAATTTTGAAAAGCTTAGTTAGGATATTACATTAAAAGATTTTTAAAACGGTTTTTATTGATGAGTATGTATTATAAAATGTAAACAAAAACCTTAAATATATCTATACCAATAAATCAAAAACAAATTAATTATAATTTTATTTTTCCTTCATTTTATCGCGATAGAGAAATTATTTCTGTTTACTTATAATTTGGATTACTGAACATAAAGAATTTTCAAAATAATTTATTAAACAATCATTTCATTAATACATCAAGTTAGTTTAAAATATAATTTTTACAATGAATTAATATTACTATCTTGTCTAGAATAGAAATCCGTTGAATAATATCACGATACAAAAATTCTATTTCTTTTTTCTGGGAAACAGAAAATACAATTCAAGTTCTATTATTCTCATGACTAGTACTTTATGGACTCCAAACCGATTCACTTTTGCAAGTCATATTTTCACACCAGAAAAGCAATTCGTATAAACACTATTGTATAACGGATCTCATGTATGGATAAGCACACACACACACACAAATGTCTTTCTGCTACATATTCTTTTGAGTAGTGATCCAAGAAAGTGGCTCGAATAACGCATTATGATGCATCGCGGAATACACCGTCTGCTTTCCATTCAATATGCCCATGGAAGAAAGAAGCGATATTCTTCTGCCCCACAGATGCAAAATATGTATTCACTGCCAGTCAGCTCAGCTTTTTTTTTGTTGATTATATTTCTTCATTCTTCCCCTTTCTTACCTGCATTATGCACCTCTGGAGTGCCCTGGTGAATGGTATATTAGGTTGTGGAAGTTTGGTCGCCGAAGTTTGAATCATTTCAGGTGACAGTCGTCTTCTGGAGTTTTTTGGTATAGGATCCAACCTGTTTTTGTGCGGTTTTTATGAGCGATTTCTTTTGTGGGGTACATAATAAAAAATTCCATCTAATGCATATTATGAATAAGGATTAATTAAATGAAAATAAAAAATAAAACAATAGATGGCTGTCAAAATAAGACGCAAATTAAAAAAAATCCAATAGGTGGTCCATCTGATATTATTTCTTCCCATTACGAGGAAAGTTATTAGATGCGATTTAGGCTACATCGTGGGGTTTTGATTTACATAACTTCTATATGAGACTTTTTTATGTGATTATAGTAAGCAAATGTTCTATAATAACACTAAATACTTAAAAAGTAATTATCTCTATTGGGGACTCTCCAAACAATTTCCTTTTATCTATATTTAGTTTTAAAAAGTAAATAAATTTAGGATGTTATATGTTACTGAAAAATAGTGGAAGATTAATTAAAAAACCCTGAATAAATAGTTAAAAAAACGAAGGCAGTTTTATATCACAAACCAAGCTATACTCAATTGTCATTTGCTTTGAAATTTCTATACTTTTATATTTATTATATTTTTAATGTAATTATACTTTTATTATATTTATAATTATTTAATTTCTTATATTTATTCTAGTTTAATTTCGACTTTGTATTGAAATTCGACATCTTAAATATTCTACCAATTAACCAAAAGAATAAAGATGTAATTAGTCTATTCCCAATTGGTAATTAGAATGAATTAATTACACTAATAATATATTTTATTGTAATGCCTGACATAGAAAACAACATTGACAATTAAATCAAATCTGTAACTTAATATTTTTTGAAAACAGCAAAAAAGCATTTAAGATTAAATGAATCTCTAAGATTCGATTTCATGCATAATCTACCAATTAATCACAAGAATAAAAATATAATTATTCTTTATTTCCATTTGTTAATTAGAAAATATTAATTATTACTATCAATATATTTAATAATATTATAATAATAGTTTATATATAATAATAATATAATAATAATTTATATATAATAATAATAATTTAATAATATATAATAATATATTTCATTGTAATGCCTGACCTACACAAAAACTTTGAGAATTAAAACAAATCAGTAGCTTAATATTGATTTGAAAACATCAAAACAGCATTTAAGATTGCAATGTGATTTCTAATGATTCGATTTATTGCATAACCACACCAGAACCACAAGTATAAAAACACAGACATAATCATGTTAAAAAAGGACAGCTCTAATCATCACTTTCTTCGTAGTAACCGCACATTTGGGGATAACTATCACAAAAGTGGTTAAAATAATATATAAGCCCCAGTTAGGGGTGGACAAAGAACCTTCCTCATTCCAGAACAGCTTTAAAAGTTCTATTTTTAGAAGTAGAACATTTTTAACGACTCGTCAAGAAGGAGGCGAGTGAAAAGATGGCCCGAAGAAGTTTTCAAGGTAATTGTTTCCTGGAATCTCTCGAGTATTGCAGAAACACCAAGATGCTCATTTCGAACCTTTTGAGGTTTGCCGGGATCTTTTAAACTGCGCTGTAGCAGACGACATTTAAACAAGAAGACGTGATATGGCAACAAGCTACGTATGATGCAGAATCATGATTTTTCCTTTCTCTGGATCTTTCAGGTAATGTGAAGCATTTTGTTTGTGAAAAAGAAGAAGAATCTAGACTAGTTCATGTTTTAAGAAAAATACATGAGAAAGATATTCAATAGTGAATGATGATGCTGTGTTATGAGATGAATCGAACTTGTTCTTTCTTTTTTCTTATATTGGTACTTTACACTGAGTGAGAAATAATTAAAAAACAAAACAAAACTGGGTATTGAGGAAGGAAAAAAAATGGGAGATAGGTAAAAAAAAATATTTACTACTTAAATAAATATTATTTACTATTTAATTGCTATTTTTACAAGAAATTTAAAACTTTATATCGAGTGAGAAATATTTGGAAAATCGGATAAGGTAAAAACATTTGTTTAGTATAAAAATTAAAAACTTTACATTGAGCTT
>BPLQ01008199.1:1194157-1199701 GCA_021605075.1 Caerostris darwini
AAGAGCGTGTTTGTTGCCACTTGTAGTGTGACATACATTCTTACAATCGTTTTTTTTGTTAAAAATTCAACAGTAACGATGAAAGAACGTTTCGTTTTTACATTCGGACAATTCATTGTTATTCGGATTTCTAATACAACAAGTAAATATCGGAGGTTTTTCTGAAGGATATTATTTCTCTCCTTAAAATTCTGAAGAACATCGTTAACGTACCAGTAAATATTGCCAGTTCATTTAGAAATATCAAAAACCTAGGTGATATAAACCGATATGACTTACTTTTTATTCTTTTCATGTTGAATGGGAATCTTTTACTTGTAAATTATTTCCGTCAGACAAATTGCAACAGTGTCATCTGGAACTGGTTTAGCACTTTCTTAAAGTTGAAACACCTAATTATAATATAAGTGATTATCAAGTGAAGAGTCACTCTGATTAATGGTGTATCCTCACGTTTTGTCATTTCTTAAGATCATGGAGGCGTTCTTAAGATTGTGTTCTGCGATAGTTTCAATAGTGTTAGAACGGAGGC
The DNA here is from genome assembly GCA_021605075.1 of Caerostris darwini. Taxonomy (NCBI): domain Eukaryota; kingdom Metazoa; phylum Arthropoda; class Arachnida; order Araneae; family Araneidae; genus Caerostris; species Caerostris darwini. The sequence continues at coordinate 1,194,690 of BPLQ01008199.1, forward strand.
CTTGTTATGATTACAACATCAGAAGATCATCCGATTTGACCATTCTTCTCACTTTAGTTCAATTGTATAACATTCCTCAAATGCAGTGACGTTTTATGTTTTGTTAAAGTTCAGGAATAAAAAAAAAAATGGTTAACAGTATATCAGTTTTTCAGAGTTGCTTATGATAAAATGTGATATATTTTACATAAGCAATACATATATATTTTCGTTTGTGTAGTTGTTTTTATCTTTAATGGGATTGTGTTTTATTGGATTTATATAGAATAAGTATATATTATGATATATTAAGTTACTTGTAGTTACTCGTTAGTCTTACTAATGTTAAAATAAGTTCTTATTTTGTTCCTATTATTATTATTATTTTCAATTGATTCTACTATATATCGACATATCACCATACCTAAACCCGATATGTCCCAGCCTGGAATGCGGTTGTACCTCAGCAATTTTCAGGGAATGCCTGACGAGTGAGACATCCGGGTAGTCTAACTATCTCGAAGATGATGGAAGGACAATCAGGCTTACAAATTTACCATCCCCACCACTGGCTACCCTCGCTAGGAAGAGCTTGTTTTAGCATTACCAGCTGAGTTAAACCAAGCACCAAGTGCTTGGTTTAAATCAGCAAGCGATGCCAAAACAAACGTTGGGACCACTTGGAAACACTTATCCACCACCCCCTTCCAACCTTTTTTTGAGTTTATAAATAAAAAAAATGATAAATACCTTATTTGATTAATAAAAATAAATATATTGGTAAAGTAACTTATAAATGCAAAATAAATATTTTAGTAAACTACATCTATTTTTTAAAAAAAAAAGTGGTACTGAAATTTTGAATAGTTTAGTTAGGATATTATATTAAAATATTTTTATAATGGTTTTTATTGATGAGTATATATTATAAAATGTAAAGAAATGTTGAAATGTTGTTAAAATGTTCGTTAATACATTATACTTTAAGTTAGGTTAAAATATAATTTTTAGAATGAATTAATATTACTAAGTCTAGAAATCGTTTGAATAATATCATGATACAAAAATTCTGTTTCTTTTTTGCTGGAAACAGAAAATGCAATTCAAATTCCATTTTTTTCATTCCTACTTTATTGACTCCAAACCGATTCACTTTTGCAAGTCATTTTTTCACACAAGACAAGCGCAATTCGTGTAAACACTATTGTATAATGGATCTCATGTATGGATAAGCCTCCATAAAAAATGTCTTCTGCTACATATTCCTTTGAGTCGCAATCCAAGAAAGTGGCTTGAATAACGCATTATGATGAATCGTGGTATCTGCTCTCTATTCAATATGCCCATGGAAGAAAGAAGCGATATAAACCCCGCAATTGCCAAATATGTATTCACTGCTAGTCAGCTCAGCTTTCGCTTAGTTTTTCTTCTTGTGATTATATTTCTTCATTCTTCCTCTTTCTTACCTGCATCATGCACCTCTGAAGTGTTCTGGTGAATGATAGATTAGGTTGTGGAAGTTTGGTAGCCGAAGTTTGAAATATTTCATGTGACAGTCGTCTTCTGGAGTTTTTTGGTATACGGTCCAACCTGTTTTTATGCGGTTTTTAAAGCACGACTTCTTTAGTGGGGTATATAAAAAAAAATTCCGTCTAATGCATGCTATGAATAAAAAGTAATCAAATATAAATAAAAAAGTAAACAACAGATGGCTGTCAAAATAATATGGAAATCCAATAGATAGCCCACCTCTTATTATATCATCTTATTACCAAGAAAGTCATTAGATGCGAAGTTTACCAGGAAAGTTTAAACCTTTTTAATGTGCTGCAAACAATGTATTTCATAGTAACTATTTTTTTTTCAATTTTGTTATAAGGTCCCTACACCCCACACAAATATATATATAGTGTAAAATGCATCGACAATTTAGCTATAACATAAATATGACGGACAAAAATAAAAAATTTGCAAAATAAGGTACAGTTCGACCTCCGATTGTATACCACGATTATTAGTTATTGCGGAAATTTTGGTTAAAGATTCGTAAAATATACGTGACGCAACGCAATTTTTAAAGGAAAAAAAGTTTAATAGTTAGTGCTGAATTTTTTCACTCTAATTTTTCTTTTGATATTATGTAATTTAAAATTTTGATTAGTAAGTAAAAGTATATTTATTATAATTAAAATACTTATTGTGTTATCTTTTTTCCTTGCTATACCGCTCTGATTGAATCTGCCCAATTTGGCCAGTTACCAATCTTCCATACAATTAGAGGTCGATCTGTACTCATGAAAATCTACTTGATAGGAATTTCTCCTCCACCATACTTTTGTTAATAAATGTATGTTGTTGGTGCAACAAATTTGTGTTTTCTAGTCAATACATAAGAACACCTTTCCCAGGCAAATACTGGAAAAGCCTTTCTATTCATTGAAAATAAATTATTGATAAATCCATTAGTTACGGCAAATAATCTAAATCAAAACAGAACGGAAAATTTGAATTCATTAATAGTTTTTTCAAACGTTTTAAGACAACATTTCATATTATGTGCTTCTTTATAAGCCAGCTCTCTCACCAGCTCTTTGCTCTTCATAAGCCAGTTCTCCAGACATTCAATTATTGACTAGTCTTATGCCGCTCATAATGGCCATGTGATCCTTAATTACGTCTGTGGGGAATCATTCTTCACGAAATCAATAAAACTAAAGCACTGATGAGAAAAGTTAAATCGATGAAAAGTTAAACCCACGAAACTTTTCAAAATATTCTACCAGTTTCACCCCCATGTTAAAAGAACGTCGACTCCCAAGAATCACGTTCTAAGAAAGCCCATTATTCGAGCAATTATTTGTTCGAAACTTTTTACATAAAGAGCCTATTAATGATTCAAAACCATTAATATTTAAGAAATATTTAATGTGCAAATGGCAGGCGATTTTGCATTATAGGAATATGAACCTTTGAGTATTTTTATGAAATAGTTCTGACATTTCGAAAGTTAAAGTGAACTTATTTTAAAAGCTGTAAGAAAATTAATAAAATATTTTAAATAGAGAATACTTTATCAGTATAAGCAATAAAAGTTTTTGATTTGGAGCTATCTGTTAATTAGATATCCTGTCAAGATGAACTTAATTTAAGAAGCAAATCGAAAGGTAATCTTCTATGTCTGTACCAGTTATTAATGGACTAAACTGGACATGGACATATGACTGAACTAATCATAGATTAAATTAGACACGGTCATAGATTGATCTAGACACGGACATAGGACTGAACTGATCATTAACTAAACTGGACATGGGCATAGGATTGAACTGGTCATGGACTATATTGGACATGGGCATAGATTGAACTAGACACGGACATAAGACTGAACTGATCACGGACTAAACTGGACATGGACATATGACTGAACTGATCATGAACTAAATTGGACATGGGCATAGATTGAACAAGGCAAGGACATAGGACTGAACTGGTCATGTGCTAAACTGGATATCCATAGAATTGAGCTGGTCATGGACTAGACTGGACATGTACGTAGGAATGACCTGGTCATGAATTGAACAGGACATGGATATAGGACTGAAACGATCATGGGCTAAACTGGACTTGGGCATATTTAGAACTAGACATGAACATAAGTCATTAAAAATGATGACAGGAAAAACTTTCCATTAATTTTTGGGAAAAAATTAGATGCTGCTTTTTCTCTAATGTTATCTTAAGAAGTGTTAGTTCCAATCAAGAAATATCTTTTTGAAGCAATGAAGACACATCAGCCGTTTTCATAGTATACAATCATAATCTATTTAAGTTTCGTTTAAGTTGTTAGTGCTTTCAATAAAAATAGCGTAAAAATTTCATTTATTTAGTTTTGTCCATCCAAACTCTGTCACTGCCCTAAGCCTCTTTGAATAGTCTGTTTGAATCTTGATAAGCATCACAGTTCATTATTAATTTGGCCCCCTGGAAAACTTTTTACATTCTATTTATAACTTGTTTCCAGGACTTTTTCATGCCCTACGCTCATCGCATTTGATCTAATTTGTCTGGTTTACATCCAATACCGACAACTTTTGTTTCTCTCTTTATGTGCAAAAAATTATTTATTTGTCACCAGTACACAAGTTTTGTTAATTTTTGTTGCCAAAAATCATTTTTAGGGAGTGGTTTTATAACAACAGCATTTTATGAAGCTTACAGAGAAAAAAATTTCTACAGATGGTTGCTAAAACAATAAATTGACAAAACAATTAAAAAGAAGTTATAAATAAATTACTTTATGATTAGAAATGCCTATTATTGTTAATAATATTAGAGTAATTTTAATTACAAAAGTTGGAAAATTACTATTAATGATAACACAATACAATAAAAATGCAATAATTGCATATTAGCGAAATAATAATACGCATATAAAGAAATTTGTGTGAAAATGCCATCCATTTTCATGTTTAAAGGAATTGGTTTTTCCGTCATTAACTTTTTTGGAACTCTTTAGATAAACATCAGAAGTTTCAAAAGTGTCTGAGAAAATGTCTTGTAACCACCGTCTAGATAAATTAGTGAATACTATCTGAATTAAATTATTTTAAGTATACTTACAGCTTGTGAAATAGTTACCAGGATAAGGGGAACTTATGAAGCTTCTGTGATCATTTGTCACATGACTAAAGTTATGGTTTATTCATTTTTTCTACTCCTTTTTTAATAATTTCTATGTATAAAAATTAGAAGCTTTTTATCAAAGCAAAAAATAAATTCACTGGAATAATTACAAACAAAAAGCATAAAAAAACTTCTTTAAACTTCTTTAAAAATTACCTATTAGGCTTATAAATACCTACTATTATTATACCTATTAGGTTTGGTTTATAATTATTAAGCATCTTTAACGAAATAAAACTTGTATCCCCCACTTAGTATTTTCATGAAAAAAAATATCATTTTTATAAATTGTTGTGGTTTCCGAAACAAAGAACTTTATCATAAATCTATTCCTCACAAAAAATGGTGTA
>BPLQ01008199.1:1204701-1249267 GCA_021605075.1 Caerostris darwini
TTTGGTAAAAATATCATTGTTGAAAAGTTCTTTTCGTGGTAATAAAAAGATGAATGGAACTACAATTTGAATTTAGCCAAGATATATTAGCCATTTCTCCTGGACATCACAGGCGGCGCTTTTGCAAGTATGCATGAGGAAGCATGGTTACAATATTCATAATTATTAATTCTCGTATGCATCGTCTTTTTAGTAGTTCCAGTCATAGCCATCTCTTCACTCATAATCATTCATTATCATATGTGAACATGTCATAAGATCCATGATCTGTTTCTTGATATGAGTTCCATGAAGCTATAAAATAGAAACAAGATTTTTTTTTGCAAAAGAAATGATTTGAAAACTACATACAACAACTGTATTAACTCTTTAAAGTAATCCTGATTTTATGCATTTTGATTAAATTCATGAAAGTGGCATCATCCAAAGCACACGGGAAGGAAATGTGATTTACTACCAAATCCAAATTGGTAGTCGAATAAACCAGAATGTGAATACCGAGTGAATGCTACAAAGGAGAGATTAGTTCATGGAAAACCGTGATAATTTTAAAATATTTGTTAGTAATTCTAATAGCCTTGAGGCTCTAAAATCTGATTAAAGTTCTTATAATATAGTGACTAACATTTGCTTAATGGATTGGCTGTAGTTTAGCTTGGTTAGAATATAGTTTTATTTGAAAATTTGAAATTAATTTTAAGCTAGCTGTGGTGCCAAGCCTTGAGTTATTTTAAAATATCTAGAACTGGGAAACAGTCAAACAATTTAAAATAAATGCTTCAATAAATTCTTTTACGTTAAATTTTTCGATTTGTCATAATACTATTTTTTTTTATCTCATGTGAATACAAAGTTATTAATAATTAAATGAGATATAACTAGTCTTTATAAAGTTGTATAAACTTTGTTGTTTTAACATATTATTTGAATTTTAACCAATCGCTATTTCAAATATATTTTTGAAATGCTATCATTTTAACAGTGCAAACAAAAAAAATAGAAAAGTTCTCTTCTAGTAACATTTAAAAAAATGGTTTTATTATTTTATTTTATTCTTTATTGGTGGCCGATCAATTTTAATGGAATATATATACATATACTTGTATGATATATATATATACACTGAAGTGACAAAAGTCATGGGATAGCAATATGCAAATTTTCAGATGGCAGTAGCATCGCGTAGAACAGGTATAAATGCGCAGTGCTTTCGCAGAGGTTTCATTTCTGTTCAAGCTATTCATGTGAAGAGGTTTTGACGTGATGATGACCGCACGACGGGAATTAACAGACTTTGAACGCGGAATGTTAGTTGGAGCTAGACGCATGGGTCATGCCATTTCGGAAATCGTTAGAGAATTCAACATTCCCAGATCCACTGTGTCAAGGGTGTGCCGAGAGTATGAAATTTCAGGCATAACATCCCACCATGGACAGCACAGTGGTCGACCGCCTGCACTTAACGACCGAGACCGGCGACGTCTGCAAAGAGTCGTAAATTCTAACAAACAAGCAACACTGCGTCAAATAACCGCAGAAATCAATGTGGGACGTACAAGGGACTTGTCTGTTAGAACTGTGCGGAGAAATTTGGCTTTCTTGGGCTATTCCAGCAGAAGACCGACTCGAGTGCCTTTACTGGCAGAACGACATCGCTTGCAGCGACTCTCGTGGGCACGTGAGCATATCGGTTGGTCCCTAGATGCATGGAAAACCGTGGCCTGGTCCGATGAGTCACGATTTCAGTTGGTAAGAGCTGATGGTAGGGTTCGAGTGTGGCGCAGACCCCACGAAGCCATGGACCCAAACTGTCAGCAAGGCACTGTTCAAGCTGGTGGTGGCTCCGTAATGGTGTGGGCTGTTTTTTCATGGCATGGACTTGGTCCTCTGGTGCGACTGGACCGAACACTGACTGGAAATGCTTATGTTCAGCTACTTGGAGATCACTTGCAGCCATTCATGGACTTCATGTACCCAAACAACGATGGAAATTTTATGGATGACAATGCGCCATGTCACCGGGCCACAACTGTTCGCGATTGGTTTGAAGAACATTCTCGACAATTCCAACGAATTATCTGGCCACCTAGAACGCTCGACATGAATCCCATGGAACATTTATGGGACATCATCGAGAGGTCTGTTCGTGCCCAAAATCCTGCACCATCAACGCTTTCACAATTATGGACGTCTATCGAGACAGCATGGTTCAATATTCCTGCAGAAGACTTCCAACGACTTGTTGAGTCCATGCCACGTCGAGTTGTTGCACTTCGCCGGGCGAAAGGAGGGCCGACACGATATTAAGAGGTATCCCATGACTTTTGTCACTTCAGTGTATATATACATACAAACGTATATGCATAATGTTGAATAAATCTGGGCTTATTTGAAACTTTACTGTACGACATTACAATTACATAGTTTACTCAGTAATATATTATTATGCAATAATATGTTACATCAGAAACACCCTGCCCCCGCCAGAGTTCGAGCATGCAGCCTGTTGTACCAAAGCCCAGAGCACTAGCCGATTGAACATCAGACCGCTATCTCAATAGGGACGTACTCGAAACAATTGCTTTTTATCTCTACTTTAAAAAAAAATAATAAATATTGTATGTTACATGTTGCTAAAAAACTAATTGGTGATTAATTAAAAACCCCTGAATAAATAGCAATTATTTATCACAAACTAAGCATTACTCAATTACTTGCTTTAAAATTTCTATGCTTTTATATTGCCGTAACAACATTTAATTAACTTATTAAGATATTTACTAGCAACTAAATTGATAATTCTTTAGTTATTCATTAATAATTGTTAATTATTCTTCAAATTTAAATAATTGATAATTTCGATAATTTTAGTTGATTTAAATTTATTACAAATTGGAAAATTTTTTTTCACTTATTTTATACTTTATCGAAATGATGATATTTTGAAATAACTCCAAAATATGGTGACGATTTTTTTATATATCAAAAGTACTATTTTACAAGAATCGTCAACTCGTATTGAAATTTAACTTATTATATTTATAATGTATTTCTAATTTTATTATATTAATAATAATTTAATGTATTATATTTATTGAAATATAATTTCAACTTAGAATTGAAATTCGATTATTATCATAAATAATCTACCAATTAACCACAAGAATAAAGATGTAATTAGTCTATTCCCAATTGGTTATTAGAATGAATTAATTACAATAATAATATATTTTACTGTAATGCCTTACCTATATCAACCTTGAGAATTAAAACTAACCAGTAGCCTAATATTTTTTGAAAACAGCAAAAAGGCATTTAAGATTGTAATAGGATCTCTAACGATTCGATTTCATGCATAATCTACAAATTAATCACAAGAAACAAGATATGATTATTCTTTATTTCCATTTGTTATTTAATTTTATCCCTTTATGAATTAGAATATATTAATTACACTATCAATAATATATTTAATAATATAATAATAATTTAATAATATATAATAATATATTTCATTGTAATGCCTGACCTACACAAAAATTTTTAGAATTAAAACAAATCAGTAGCTTAATATTTTTTGAAAACAGCAAAACCGCATTTAAAATTGTAATAGGATCTCTAATGATTTGATTTATCACATAACCACAACAACCACCACAAGTATGAAAACTCAGACATAATCATAAGTTTACAAAAGAACTACTCTAATCATTACTTTCTTCTTAGTAGCTACACATTTGAGGATAACTATCACAAAAGTGGCTAAAGTAATGTGTAGAGCCAAGTTAGAGGTGGACAAAGAACCTTCCTCATTTCACAACGGCTCTAAAAGTCTATTTTTAGAAGTAGAGCATTTTTAACGACTCGTTACAAAGGAGGCGAGTGAAAAGTTGGCCCGGAGAAGTTTTCAAGGTAATTGTTTCCTGGAATCTCTCGAGTATTGCAGAAACCCCAAGATGCTCATTTCGAACCTTTTGAGGTTTGCCGGAATTTTTTAAACTGCGCTGCTGCAGACGACATTTAAAGGAGAAGACGTGATATTGCAACGAGCTACGGACGCAGAATCATGTTTTTTCCTTTCTCACGATCGGTGAAGCAATATGAAGCATTTTGTTTGCTAAAAAAAAAAAAAAGAGTCTAGACTAGTTCACGTTTTAAGAAAAATATATGAGAAACATTCAATGGTGAATAATGATACTGTTTAATGAGATGAATTCATCTTTTTTTTTTTTTTTTTTTTAATTTTTAAAAGGGAAAAAAAAAAATTAAAAAAAAAAAAAAAATAAAAAATAAGGAAAAAAAAAATGTAACATTGTGTTATGTAAAAAAAAATATTTACCATTTTAATTAATATTATTTACTAGTTAAATACTATTTTTACAAAAAAATTTAAAACTTTATATTGTGTGAGAAATAAATGGAAAATGGGATTAGTTAAAAAATTTTGTACAAAATATTAAAGACTTTACATTGAGCGAGATATAAGTGGAAAAAAAAATGGGAAATAAAATTAGGTAAGAAAATCTATTTTGTACAAAATATTTAAAGCTTTATATTGAGAGAGAAATAAGTGGAGGGAAAAAAAATGGAAAATAGGATTAGGTAAAAAAGTTTATTTTATGCAAAAAAAAATTGATTTTATCAGAACCGTAAGGACAACGTGGAAAATAACATGTTTTGCATATGAGTTCAGCGTATATTATTTGGAAATGGGGTTTTTATAATTTTTTTATAGGTAGTAACATTTTTCTACTTTAAAAACTACTTATTTTGAAGAAAGTATTATAATTCTATATTTTGAAAATAATAGCTAATCATCGTACTGTCTAATGTAACACTATTCTGAATAGGCGAGCAGGTCTTAAGGAACTGAGTTATGAGTTAATGCAGAGAAGCTCGCCGAAGTTTCGAACGTGCTTTTATTGCAGAGAAACGGCTGACGTCAAGCTCACTTAGATTGGTTTTCCTGTACAGAGTGTTCCAGTTGGGGTGTGGCAGTGGGGGCCCATGTGAAAATATAGTTGATATTTTGTCTGATTTTTTTGTAATGTCGTGATGTGTATTAAAATAAAATCCGTGTTAAAAATAAGAAAATTGGGGTGGAATGTGATAAAGATATAACAGACAACAAACCATACCTAGATACATCTTTGCTCAAAATTGCTTCAATATCGCGTGAGTATTTTTATTAATTTAATAATAAAGTAAAGTTTTAAAATATATGTTAGCATATTTTTAATTCTATAATTATCAAAATTATTTTCCACATTTTAAAAAATCTTTTAAACAATAGTAACGATTTCTGATGATTTCGTTAAAAGATTATTAATTTTTTTTTGTACATTTATTTGCTAAATGTGCCACAATACTAATGAGTTCAGTTAAAGTGGTTAGTATTTAAAAAATAAAACATATTTAAACTTATTCTATTTTTTGTAATAAATAAATGCAATAGTTTGAACTAAAACCTTAACTATCAAGTTTATTGAATTTAAAGGGATATATATATTTTATTTAAAGATTTTCTAAATAACATGATATGCTTTCAAAAAATATCTTATTACTAATGAAATAGTAATTATTTTCGTGCAATACAATTAAATCACAAACATATAAAATTTCTTGAAACAATTCCAAAAACTAATATTCAAATGTTGATGGCGAGTTATTATTAAAGATCTGTATGTTATATTGATTACATTAATAATATATTTATATCAAGCATATTTATACTTATATGTCTGTTATATCTATTACCATTAATTGATATAGATGATTTTTTTTAGAAACTTCGAAAAGTAGGCTTCATTTTGCCGTTAATCTTACAGTGAAACGCATCCAATATATCAACCCAAGAAAATGTTCTATTTAAATTCTACCAAGGAGAAAAAATTCCGAACAACAAAGAAAATCTCTGACAAAAATGCCATATTGGTCGGTAATACTTTCACCTGGAACGTTCGAAAAAAACCCCGTGTTTGTTCTGATGCCAGATCCCCTTCCAAATCTGGCCACTTTTTTCTTCGATATCCACCCGTCAGCACGTTCGGCGGAACTCATGATCGTCGAAGTCACGTTGTGCACCCAAGTGCTTCCGGTTTTTCCGCATACAAAAGACGGAAATGATGTTGATAGATGATCGCAATATTGCTGAAATCCGCGCAATGAGATTTTTCAGTGAGGTTGCTGCTGCTGTAGCGCCTCTAGGAAGAAGAAGACCTTGGCAGAAGCAACTGGAAGGCCTGTGGGTGGGAAATATAGAAAGAAAAAAGCGAAGAAGGAGAAGAAAATATTCCACCTCTGTCTGGAAAGACTTCGCCTCCAACACATATTGACTCGCTCGAGGAAGATCCCGTGTTTATCCCATCTATCAGAATGAGATTTCTCGGAAACGGCGAGGTGTTCCGAGGGATGCATCCTTCATGAAGTTGCTGGAAATTCAAAATTGCCCAGACACGAGTTCTGGGGTTTTATGGTGGCTTTCCAAGTTCAGGGAGATAAAAAAAATAAAATGATCAGATAATGATCAACAAGGTATTTTTTTTTCGGAATTATTTATTTAAATATGTGTTGACGTATTAAATCATAATTCATATTAGGTTGAAAATATTTCATTACAAACACACTATATATATGATATGTATTTAGTAATGTATACAGATATCTGTGTGTATGTGCGCGTGTAGTAATATGCAGATATATCTGTGTGTGTGTCTGTAGTAACGTATACAAATATATGTGTATGTGTACGTGTAGTAACGTATACAGATATCTGTGTATGTGTGTGTGTAGTAACGTATACAGACATCTGTGTGGTGTTTGTGTGTAGTAACGTATACAGATATCGCTTTCTGTGTGTGTAGTAACGTTGAACCTGCTATGTTTCTCCAGTTACAGTAGCAAATTACTTAGATATTAGAAAATAATAATTTGTCACATGTTGTTTAACAATATATGGAGACATTAAAAAATTATATAACAAATTGGATTTTGTGTAATATTATGTGCTTGAACTACAATTGAATTACTGTTTTTATTCAGATTCTTTCGCAAGCCTAATATTTAAAAAAGGAGCATATTTGTTGACACTTGTAGTGTGACTTACATTCTCACAATAATTTTTTTTACAAATTCCACAGCAACCATGAAAGAATGTTTCGAATTTACATTCGGTGAATCACTGAAATTCTGATTTTCAATACCAGTAAATACTGAAATTTTTTCTGAAGGATATCGTTTATTTTCTTCGAATTCTAAGGAACGCTGTTAATATACTTATAAATATTGTCAGCTCTATTAGTAATGTCAAAAACCTGCTGTCTTGTCAGTTTTTTAGTTTTCAGATTAAATCTGAATCTTTTGCTTATAAATCATTTCTAACAGACGCATTGTAGCCGTGTCATTTGGAACTGGTGTAGCACATTATTAACCTTGGAAAATCAACTTACTATATGAGTGATTGCCATGTGAAGAGCCAGTTTGACCATGTGTCTATCCTCACGTCTTGTCATCCCTTAGGAACGTAAATGCGTTCTTAAGATTGTATTCCGCCGTAGTTCCAATATTGTTGGAACGGAGGCCTTGCTATGATTCCAACATCAAAAGATCATCCGATTTGACCATTCTTCATACTTGTATATATATATATATATCTATATATATCTATCTATCTATATATATATATATATATATAGATTAAGTCTGTTATATAGACTATGTTACCATTAATTAATTTAGATGCCTTTTTTTAGGAACTTCAAAAAGTAGGCTAAATTTTGCCGTTAATCTCACAGTGAAATGCATCCAATATATCCCAACAAGAAACGTGGGAGGTAAAAGGCCTAACCACAAAGAAAATCTCTGACAGAAATGCCATATTGGTTGGTGGTAATACATTCACCTGGAACGTTCGAAAAAACCCCGTGTTTGTTCTGATGCCAGATCCACTTCCAAATCTGCCCTCTTTTTTCTTCCCCGATATCCACTCCCGCCAGCACGATCGGCGGAACTCATCATCGTCGAAGTCCCGTGGTGCACCCAAGTGCTTCCGGTTTTTCCGCATCCAAAAGACGGAAGTGATGTTGATAGATGATCGTAATATTGCTGAAATCCATGCAATGAGATTTTTCAGCGAAGGCCTGTGGACTGGAACTGGAAGGCCTGTGGGTGGGAAATAAAAAAAAAAGAAAGAAAAGCGAAGAAGAAGAAGAAGAAAATATTCCACCTCTGTCTGGAAAGACTTCGCCTCCAACACATATTGACTCGCTCGAGGAAGACCCTGTGTTTATCCTATCTATCAGAATGAGATTTCTCGGAAACGGCGAGGTGTTCCGAGGGATGGACTTCATGAAGCTGCTGGAAATTCGAAATTGCCGAGACACGGGTTCTGGGATTTTATGGAGGCTTTCCAAGCTTATGGAGGGGAAACAAACGATCAGATAATGACCAGCATGGTATAAAATATATGGGGGATTATAAAATATATGGATACCAGCCTTTTTTTTACACATTTTACAGTAATTACGAAAGAATGTTCGAGTTGACTTTCGGACAATTCACTTATATTCTGATTTTCGATACAACGAGGAAATGCTGAAAATTTTTCTGAAGGATATTATTCCTCTCCTTAAAATTCTGAAGAGCATCGTTGAATATTGCCAGTTCACTTAGTAGTGTCAAAAACCTAGGGTATTGTCAGTTTTTTTTTCTTTTCAAATTAAATCTGAATCTTGTAAATTATGTACATCAGACACATTGTTAGCAGTGTCAGATGGAACTGGTTTAGCACTTCCTTAACGCTAAAACACATACTTGCTATATAAGTGATTAGCAAGAGAAGAGACACTCTGATTAAAAATCTATCCTCCCACTTTGTCATCTTTTAAGACCATCGAGGCGTTCTTAAGGTTGTGTTCTGCAATGGTTCCAATATTGTTAGAACGGAGGCCTTGTTATGATTCCGACATCAAAAGATTAGCCGATTTGACCATTCTTCTCACTTTAGTCCAATTTTATGACATTCCTCAAAGGGAGTGACGTTTTATGATTTGTTTAAGTCTATAAATAAAAAAATGATTAACACTATGTCAGTTTTTCAGATTTGTTTGTGCCCAAATTGATATATTTTACAAGTTTTGTTTGTGTATTTGTTTTTATTCTTAATGTGATTGTTCTGTGAAATGGTATATAAATGTAGCACATGTTTGGAATCTGTATATATTATTATACATCAAGTTACTTGTAGTTAGCAGTCTTAATAGTGTTAAAAAAAGTGTTTATTTTGTTTCTGTTATTATTTTTTTGTAATTATTGCTACTATATATCGACACATCGCAAAAACTAGAACCGATATGTCCATGGATGAAGTGCTGGTGTATCACTGCAATTTTGAGGGAATGCCTGACGAATGTGGCATCCGGGTGGTTCTCACTTTCTCAAGGGCGATAGAAGGACATTAAGGCTTACAAATTTACCTTGGCATGGATCGGAAGCGCTTGTTTTGGCATCGCTTGCTGAGTTAAATCAAGCATCTTATAGAACCTGGTTTAATTCAGCAAGCGTTGCCAAAACAAACCCTCGGATACCCAAAACGTTAACCACCAAAGCCATTCTTATTTGTTTTTGAGTTTATGAAACAAAATAATGAGAAATGCTTCCTTTGATTAATAAATGCAAGTAAATAATGTAGTTCACGACATCTATTTGTTAAAAAAAACCAGCACTGAAATTTTGAAATTCTTAATTAGGATATTACATTAAAAGATTTTTAAAATGGTTTTTATTGGTGAATATATATTATAAATTGTAACCAAAAAGCTTATAAATATATCTATACCAATAACTTAAAAACAAATTAATTATAATTTAATTTTTCCTTCATTTTATTACGATAGAGAAATTATTTCTGTTTACTTATATTTGGATTACAACATAATACTTATATAATTACTTATATTTGGATTATTTGAACATAAAGAATTATACAATCATTTCACTAATATATTAAGTTAGTTTAAAATATAATTTTCGTAATGAATTAATATTACTACCTTGTCTAGAAATCGATTGAATAATATTACGATACAAAAATTCTGTTTCTTTTTCTGGGAAACAAAAAATGTAATTCAACTTCCATTTTTCTCATTCCTACTTTATTGATTCAAAACCGACTCCCTTTTGCAACTCATTTTTTTCACGCAGGAAAAGCAATTCGTGTAAACACTATTGTATATGGATCTCATGTATGGATAAGCCTCCATTCCCCCACACATAAAACATGTCTTCTGCTACATATTCTTTTGAGTCGTCATCCAAGAAAGTGGCTCGAATAACGCATTATGATGAATCGTGGAATACACTATCTGCTTTCTATTCAATATGCTCATGGAAAAAAGAAGCGATATTCTTCTGCTTCGCAGATGCCAAATGTGTATTCACTACTAGTCAGCCCAGCTCAGCTTTTTTTCTTGTGATTATATTTCTTCATTCTTCCCCTTTCCTACCTGCATCATGCACCTCTGAAGTGCTCTGCAGAATGGTATATTAGGTCGTGGAAGTTTGGTCGCGGAAGTTTGAATCATTTCAGGTGACAATCGTCTTCTGGAATTTTTTTGGTATACGGTACAATCTGTTTTTATACGTTTTTTTTCTGTGCGATTTCTTTTGTGAGGTATATAAAAAAAATGCTATCTAATGCATATTATGTTTAAAAATTAATTAAATGTAAATAAAAAAGAAAATAACAGATGACTGTCAAAATAATATGTAAATTAAAAAAAAATCGAACAGATGGCCCACCTGATATATCATCCTATTACCAAAAATGTTATTAGATTCGAGGTAGTGCTACACTATGGGGTTTTGACTTAAATATAAGACTTCTTATATGCGGTCCATATCGCAAGCACAAAAACAGGTTATATATATATAACCTGTATCTATCTCTATCTCTCTCTCTCTCTCTATATATATATATATACGTATATATATGTATATATATATATATATATATACAGAAAGATAGAGACAGATAGAGAGAGTATTAACAGCATCAACAAATTAGGTGTAACATGAATTTTATATATTTTTTTAATAAGGGTGAGTGATCAGAGTTGGCAAATAAAGATGCGACCTCCTATAGTGTTAAATGTTTAATAGTTATAGCAAATTTTTGTCATCTAATTCCATTTTAGCTGCCTGATGTCAAGGGGGGACTAGCGTTTTGGCGTTCGGCAAGTTATGTTTAGAGTTCAAGTCCCTGTGGTGCCACGGATGTTTGCAGTGGTTTGGAATACACTTTAAGAAGTAAGTCTCGATCTCATATGACTGCTGGGAGTAGGGCTGACAAAATTACCATGTAAAGTGGAAACATCTTCTGTCACAAAATCTGGCAGAAGGCCTTGATCCACCATGGGTTTGTTGTGCCAAAGAAGAAGAATTGTATTTTGATATTATGTAATTTAAAATTTTAATTATTAAAAAATTAAGTTATTTTTATTCTTTATAAAACCTATACGAAAACACCTCCTTTCGCTACTACGCCGTTCTGTTTCAATTCTTCAAACTTGGCCCCTTGTCAGTTTTCCATGCTATAGCTGGTCACAATATAGGGATGTACTGCTTGATAGCAAAAGGGTCAGTTTTAACAAAGCTGCTCCAAAAAACTGAATGGTCTTCAATGACGTTTAAAAATATTTTTCAGGATATTTTTAATTCTGTAACTATCAAACTTATTTTCCAAATTTCAAAAATCTTTTAAGCAATAGTAACTATTTTTGATGATTTCTTTAAAAAATTATTAATTTTTTTATACATTTAATTGTTAAATGTGCTACAATACTAATGACTTCAGTTGAAGTGAAAAGTATTTAAAAATGAAAATATTTTTAAATTAATTTTATTTTTTATAAAAAATAAATGTAATAATTTGAACTAAAACTTTAATTGACAAGTTTATTGATTTTAAAGTGATAAGTATATTTTATTGAAAGACTTTTTTTAAATAACATCATATGCTTTGAAAAAGTATCTTATTACTAACGAAGTTATACTACTGTATCAAAAAAGTAAGACCAGTTTTAAATTTAAATTTCCCGTGCATCACAAAAAATGAGCGTAACTCAAGCACTAATGAATATTTTAACATGATAAATTTACAACAACCTAAAAAAGAAAAAAAAAATTAAATACTATATGCCCCGGAAATTTAAATTGAAAACTGCTCTTACTTTTTGTAAACAGTAGTATTTATTTTAGTATAACACAATTCAATCACAAAAATTTTTTTTTTCCAATACAGCTGGCAAACAGACATGGGCGTCTTGGATGCTTTAAGGCAAGCGCTGCACAGACGTTACTCACTTTGCATTACCCAGAGGGCGCGTGTCACTTGAAGATAAGCCACGGACGCGGAGTAACAATGCTCCCGCAACGCTCTACGATCCTATTAGTCCGGTACCTACGGTTTAAAGTGGATTCCGAACCACTACAGACACCCATGGCACCACCGGGACTCGAACCCGAAACCTGCGGTACCGAGCGCCAGAGCGCTAGCCACTCGGCCATTAAGGCCCTGATCACAAAAATATAAAATTTCATAAAATAATTCCAAAAACTAATATTAAAATGTTAATGGCGAGTTATTATTAAACATATGTATATTATTATATTTATTACAATAATAATATATTTGTACTAAGTATATATACATAAATATATATATTATGATTGTTTTTTAACACCATCAATTAATTTAGATGAATTTTTTTAGAAACTTCCAAAAGTTGGCTGAATTTTTGCCGTTAATCTCACAGTAAAATGCATCCAATATATCCCACCAAGAAAATGTTCCATTTAAATTCCACTCGGGAGGTAAAAGGTCCGTGTGACAAAGAAAATCTCTGACAGAAATGCCATATTGGTTGGGGGTAATATATTCACCTGAAACGTTCGAAAAAACCCTGTGTTTATTCTGAGGCCAGATCCCCTTCCAAATCTGCCCGCTTTCATCTTTTTCTTCCTCGATATGATGGAGATATAACAGATCCCCCCCCATACTTAGATACATCTTTGCTCAAAATTGCTTGAATATGGCGTGAGTGTTTTTTTTATCAATTTAATAATAAAGTAAGAATTAAAAATATTTGTTAGGGTATTTTTAATTATATAACTATCAAAATTATTTAACAAAGAAAACATATTTAAATTTATTTTTTTTATAAAAATTGGCAAGTTTATTGAATTTAAAGTGATGGGTATATTTTATTTATTACTAATGAAGTTATATTTATTTTAGTACAATACAATTAAATAACAAAAATATAAAATTTCATAAAATAATACCAAAAACTAATATTAAAATTTTGTTGCGTTATTATTAAAGATTTATATATTATTATATTTATTACAATAATAATATATTTTTACCAAATATATTTATAACTGTATATACATATTACGTGTGTTTTATTTATTGCCATTAATTAATTTAGATGACTTTTTTTAGAAGTAGGCCGAATTTTGCCGTTAATCTCACAGTGAAACGCATCCAATATATCCCACCAAGAAAATGTTCTATTTAAATTCTACCTCGGAGGCAAAAGTCCGAACAACAAAGAAAATCTCTGACAATAATGCCATATTGGTTGATGGCAATAATTTCACCCAGAACGTTCGAAAAACCCCCGTGTTTGTTCTGATGCCAGATCCAAATCTGCCCATTTTTTTCTTCCTCGAAATTCCCCCCCCTGCCGGCACGATCGGCAGAACTCATCATCGTTGAAGTCACGTGGTGCACCCAAGTGCTTCCAGTTTTTCCGCATACAAAAGACGGAAGTTATGTTGATAGATGATCGCAATATAGCTTAAATCCATACAACGAGATTTTTCAGTGAGGTTGCTGCTGCTACAGCGGCTCTAGGAAGAAGAAGACCTTGGCACTAGCAACTGGAAGGCCTGTGGGTGGGAAATAAAGAAGAAAAGAAAAAGCGAAGACGAAGAAGAAAATATTCCACCTCTCTCTCGAAAAACTTCGCCTTCCAACGCATATTGACTCGCTGAGGAAGACCCCGTGTTTATCCCATCTATCAGAATGAGATTTCTCGGAAGCGGCGAGGTGTTCCGAGGGATGCATCCTTCATGGAGCTGCTGGAAATTCGAAATTGCCGAGACACGAGTTCTGGGGCCTTATGGTGGGTTTCCAAGTTTATGGTGGAAAAAAATTATCAGATAATCATCAGCATAGTAAAATTTTTTTTTTTTTTTTGGAATTATTTATTTAAATGTGTGTTGACATATTAAATCAGAATTCACATTAGGATGAAAATATTTCATTATACACACGCAGATATATATATATATATGTGTGATATCTGTGTGTGTGTGTGTAGTAACGTATACAGATATCTGTGTGTGTGTGTGTAGTAACGTATACAGATATCTGTGTGTGTGTGTGTGTAGTAACGTATACAGATATCTGTGTGTGTGTAGTAACGTATACAGATATCTGTGTGTGTTTGTGTGTGTAGTAACGTATACAGATATCTGTGTGTGTTTGTGTGTGTAGTAACGTATACAGATATCTGTGTGTGTTTGTGTGTGTAGTAACGTATACAGATATTTGTGTGTGTTTGTGTGTGTATGTGTGTGTAGTAACGTATATAGATATCTGTGTGTGTGTCTGCGTGTGTGTAGTAACTTTGAACCTGCTATGTTTCTCCTGTTGCAGTAACAAATGACTTTGATCATATTAGAAAAAAACAATATGTCATATGTTGTATAGCAAAAAATTATATAACAAATCGGAACTTGTCTAATATTATGAGCTTGAATTTGTACAACTCTTAAAAATTTTTATTCGGATTCTTTTGCAAGCTTAATATGTAAAAAAAGAGCGTGTTTTTTGCCACTTGTAGCATGACTTACAATAATTTTTTTCCCCCAAATTCAACAGTAATTATGAAAGAATGTTCCGAGTTGGCAATCATTGATGTTCTGAATTTCAATACAAGTAAATACTGAAAGTGTTTTCTGAAGGATATTGATCATCTTCTTGCAATTCTGAGGAACGCTGTTAATATACCTAAATATTGTCACGTCTCTTACTAATGTCAAAAACCTGGAGTCTTGTTAGTTTTTTAGTTTTCATGTAGAATCTGAATCTTTTACTAATAAATCATTTCTAGAGGACACATTGTAGCGGTGTCAGCTGGAACTGATTTAGCACATTCTTAATCTTGGAACATCAACTTACTATATAAGTGTTGCCATGTGAAGAAGATCTGACCGTCGCTCTGTCTTCCTGTCTTGTTATTTCATAAGATCGTCGATGCATTCTTGACGTTACATAGTTCAAACATTTTAGAACTGTGGTCGTGTCATGATTCCAATGTCAAATTACCATTCGATTTGACCATTCTTCTGACTTCAATCCAATTGTTCGACCTTTCTCAAATGGCATGACGTCTTGTATTTTGTTAAAGTCTACGAATAAAAAAATTGCTAAGAGCATAGTAATTTCTCAGAGTACTTATTTAAACAGAGTTATTATTTTAAACCAGTACTTATTTTATTCCTTTTATTTTTTTATATTTATTACTATTATATATCGAGACACCACCCCACTTAGAACCGTGATGAAACCCTGAATGGAATGCTATTGTACCTTCGCAGTTTTGAGGAAATGCCTGACGATTGTGACATCCGAATGGTGCTAACTTTCTCGAAGCCGATGGAAGGACATTCAGCCTTACAAATTTACCATCCCCATCCCTGGCATTGCTATGAAACCTTCGTTTTCATATTGTTTGCTGAGTTAAACCAAGCACCAGGTGCTTGTTTTAAGTCAGTAAGTGATGCCAAAACAAATGCTGAGAAACCCAACACTTATAAACCGCACCATTCCAACTTTTTTTGAGATTATAAATCAACAAAATGAGAAATGCTTTATATGATTGATAAATACGTAACAAGTAAATATTTTTGTTCACAACATCTATTTGTTTAAAAAAAGTGGTACTGAAATTTTTAATAGTTTAGTTAGCATATTACATTAAAAGATTTTTTAAATGGTTTTTATTTATGAGTATATATAATAAAATGTAAGCAAAAAACTTATAAATATATCTATACCAATAAATTAAAAACAAATTAATTATAATTTAATTTCTTCTTTATTTTATTACGACAGAGAAATTATTTTTGTTTACTTGTAATTTGGATTACTGAACATAAAGAATTTTCAAAATAATTTATTAAACAATCATTTCATTAATACATCAAGTTAGTTTAAAATATAATTTCTATGATGAATTAATATTACTATCTTGTCCAGAAATCGATTGAATGATATCACGATACAGAAATTCTGTTTATTTTTTTCCTGGAAATAGAAACTGCAATTCAAGTTCCATTTTTCTCATTCCTGGTACTTTATCGACTCCAAACCGATTCGCTTTTGCAAGTCATTTTTTCACACAAGACAAGCAGTTCGTGTAAACACTATTGTATAACGAATCTCATGTATGGATAAGCCTCCCTCCACCCCACAACAAATGTCTTTCTGCTACATATTCTTTTAAGTCGCAATCCAAGAAAGTGGCTCGAATAACGCATTATGATGAATCGTGTAATACACTATCTGCTTTCTATTCAATATGCCCATGGAAGAAAGAAGCGATATTCTTCTGCTTCGCCGATGCCAAATATGTATTCACTGCTGAACAGCTCAGCTTTTTTATTCTTGTGATTATATTTCTTCATTCTTCCCCTTACATACCTGCATCATACACCTCTCAAGTGCCCTGGTGAATGGCATATTAACTAGGTTGTGGACGTTTGGTCGCCTAAATTTGAAACATTTCAGGTGAAAGTGGACTTCTGGAATTTTTTTTGGTATACGGTCCAATCGGTTTTTTTGCAGTTTTTTACGTGCGATTTCTTTTGTGAGGTATATAAAAAATTATATCCCACTCCTCAATACAATTGGAGATCGAACTATAATCATGAAAAACTACTTGATATGCATTTCTCCTCCACCATAGTCCTGTTGATAAAAGAATATTGTTGGTACAACAAAGTTGTGTTTTCTCATCAATACATAATAACACCTTTCCCATGCAGATACTAGAAAAGCGTTTTCTTCAGTGAAAATAAATTATTTATAAATCCATTACTTGCGGAAAATAATCTAAATCAAAACAGAACGGAAAATTTGAATTCATTTATATTTTTTTAAACGTTTTAAGAAAACATTTCATATTATGTGCCTCTTTATAAGCCAGCTTTCTCTCCAGCTCTTTATAAGCCAGTTCTCCAGACATTTAATTATTGACTAGTCTTATGCTGCTCATAATGGCCCTCTGATCCTTAATTACGTCTGTGGGGAATCATTCTTCACAGAATCAATAAAACTAAAGCACTGATGAGAAAAGTTAAATCGATGAAAAGTTAACCCCACGAAACTTTTCAAAATATTCTACAAGCTTCACCCCGTGTTAAAAGAACGTCGACTCCCAAGAATCACGTTCTAAGAAAGCACATTATTTGAGCAATTACTTGTTCGAAACTTTTTACATAAAGAGGCTATTAATGATTCAAAACCATTAATATTTAAGAAAAATTTAATGTACAAATGGCAGGCGATTTTACATTATAGGAATATGAACCTTTTAGTATTTTCATGAAATAATTCTAATATTTCGAAATTTAAAGTGAACTTATTTTAAAAACTGTAAGAAAATTAATATGATATTTTAAATAGAGAATACTTTATCAGTAAAAGCAATAAAAGTTTTCAATGTGGAGCTATCTGTTGATTAGATATCCTGCCTAGATGAACCTAATATAAAAAGCAAATCGAAAGGTAAGCTTCTATGGCAGCAGTTATTAATGGACTGAACTGCACATGGATTAAATTGGACATGGACATAGATTGAACTAGGCACAGACATAGGACTGAACTGATCATGGACTAAACTGGACATGGACATAAGAATGAACTGGTCATGGACTACCCTGGACAGGGGCATATTTTGAACTAGATATGAACATAAGTCATTAAAATTGCTGTCAAGAAAACAAGACAAGAAAATCTTTCCATTTGTGTTTGTGAAAAATTGATGCTGCAATTTCTGAAAAAAACATTTCTAAAGAAAACATTTCAGAAATTGCAGCATTGTTAGTTCCAATCAAGAAATATCTTTTTGAAGCAATGAATCCCATCCATCGTGTGCATAATATATAATCAGAATATATTTAAGTTTTGTTTAAGTTGTTAGTGCTTTCAATAAAAATAGTGGTTAAATTTCATTTATTTAGTTTGACCATCCAAATTCTCTCACTGCCCTTTGAATAGTCTGTTTTAATCTGGATGAGCATCGGAGTTCATTATTAATTTGGCCCCCTGGGAGTTGTTTTTAAATTATATTTATAATTTCATTCCAGACTTTTTTGATGCCGTAGCACATATCTGTGTGGGATTCTAATCGCATTTTACCTAATTTTGTCAAAATCTGGTTTACAATCCTTTTGCTCTCTCTTTAAATACAAAAAAAATATTTATTTATCACCTGCACAAAGTTTTGTTACTTTTTGTTGGTAAAAAGCATTTTTAGGGAACGGTTTTATAACAATTGAATTTTAAGGAACTTACTTAGATAAAAATTTCCACAGATTATTGATAAAAAGGGAAATTGATTAAACAAATTAAAATAACAAAAACTGAAATTTGCTCGGCAAATTTCAACTTATCTTGTGGGAACATTCAAGATCGGATGAATAAACTCAGAAATATGTTTAATAATGCACGAGATATAGAAGCAATTGATTGGAATACTACAAGAACGGCAAATGGCCACATGAATACAGCAATGTTGAATAGATCAAGAACTTCATGAAGAATGAATCGTACAAGAATCTCTAAAAAAAATGCACAAATGTAAGATAAATGTCGTCGCAAATTAAGAATGAAGTATTCCGAATTCTACAAGAAACGTAATCACATATAATACCCAAAAGAATATATCAAAGTTTGAAATAAGCTTATAATATATGATTAGAAATGGCTATTTTTGTTAATAATATTAGAGTAATTTTAATTATAACCGTTGGACAATTACTGTGAATGATAACACAATACAATAAAAATGCAATAGTTATTCTTATTAGTGAAACAATAATACGCATATAAAAAAGTTTGTGTGAAAATACCATCAACTTTCATGTTTAAAGGAATTGGTCGTTCCGTCATTAACCTTTTTGGAACTCTGTAGATAAACATCAGAAATTTCAAAGGTGTCTGAGAGCGTGTCTCGTAACCACCGTCTAGATAAATTAGTGAATACTATCTGAATTAAATTATTTTAAGTATAGTTAGAGCTTGGGAAATAGTTACCATGATAAGGGGAAAGTATGAAGCTTCTGTGATCATTTGTCACATGACTAAAATTATGGTTTATTCATTTTTCCTATTCCTTTTTTTAATATTTTATATGCATAAGAATTAAAAGATTTTTATTAAAACAGAAAAAATAATAAACTGGAAATATAATAATTGAAAATATAAAGCATGTAAAAACTTCTACCGTTTAAAAATTACCTATCAGGCTAATTTTTAATTATTAAGCATCTTTAACGAATTAAAATTTGTATCACCAACTCAGCATTTGCATGAAAAAAATTATCATTCTTACAAATTGTTGTGGTTTTCAAAAACAAGGCACTTTATCACAAATGCATTCCTCACTAGAACGGCATGCATTATTAATATGTATATTAATATGTAGCTGGTATGCATTATTAATATGTATATTAATATGTAGCAGCAATGCATTATTAATATGTAGCAAATATACATTATTAATATATAGTATATTCAGCGTTACCCAGTGTAGCTGGCCACAGAAAATCTATTAAAGTGCACTTACACTTTATCACCATGATTTTAAATGAACTCCTAAAAGGCTTAAGATTGTAGTGTTTACACACCATTTCCTGTTCTGTATATTCCAATTAAAAATAATCCGGCAGATAGATTTATGGGGTATTCCTTCCTTTATGTATACTTGCTACATATTAATACAAATGTTCAGCCAATAGAACGTTATGTGGAACAAAAATTTCCTAATGCAAAATAGAACAATGTTTCAATAAATTGTAAAATAATTGGAAATATAAGGAAGAAATATTAACAAATAACTCTGAATAATCAAAATAACTAATATTTTCTAGTTTTGTTATCGATTACAAAGTTTCGATAGGATGATTTCATTAAAAATTCTTAAATTTGCTTTGAGGCAACAATAAATTCTGAATTAGATTTTTAATCAGCCTTAAAATTCTTTCAAGTTGATCAAAACGTAATTATTCATTTAGCTAAGTGAATTTCAAGTACTTTGAATAAGCCAATTATAATTTTATTGTTTAAAAAAATATGCTAAACATTTAATTTAATATTTTGCTTCCGTCATTTTGATCACA
The DNA here is from genome assembly GCA_021605075.1 of Caerostris darwini. Classification (NCBI taxonomy): domain Eukaryota; kingdom Metazoa; phylum Arthropoda; class Arachnida; order Araneae; family Araneidae; genus Caerostris; species Caerostris darwini. Next base: position 1,225,177 of record BPLQ01008199.1, read on the forward strand.
TAAACTTATTTTAAGAAGATTATAAATCTATACAAAATGAGAATTCTTATTTGAAATTTACAGTTATTTGTAAACAATTTAATCAAAACACTGTCTGATATTTTTAAAATGGTTCACCATTATTTTTCGTAAATATGAAATGAAGAAATACTTGGATTAAAGGTGTTTCTTCACAACATTCAATACATCTTTAAAGGAAGGGCAAAAAATGAAAAAAATAATAATAACAATTTAAACATTAAAAATTATACTAAGGCAACTACATCTTTTATATCCCAAGTCACAAAAAATGTCGGCGATTCAATTGGATATAAAGAATGGCAGTGATTTAATTCCTTTAATGGCCCGGCCTATTTATTGAGAATATAAAGATCTCAAAATCCGGACTTTCAATGGAATTAAAAGGCTCACTGTGCTAGAACGAACGGGTGTGTTGGGATGTATATATATTTATACATATATGTATACAGGGAGTTGCCGAGTGGCGCGAAAATGTACGACACGCACAGAAAAAAAAAGCAGACGTAAGGAAAAAAAAAAATGAAAGCAGCTTATTTCTAAAAATCTTTCTAAGAGCCCAAACTGCACTTGACACGTTTGACATTATTCAAGAAGGGCTGCACAAAACGGGGTTCGATTTGAGATACTGTTCCTCGAGTTTTCTGTTACTTCGGACTTTATTATGAAGGTCGGATTGTGTTAAAAATGTCACCAGAGCTCGTGTTTGTGGGGTGCTCTCTCGACTTATTGTTCCTTGCGGTTAAAAATATAAATAAGTTCTTCCTGTTAAAAAAAGAAAGAAAATGTCGGATGTGCATCGCTTGCAGCATAATGCTGCTGTCAGGAAAGGTGTTATTTATGTTTGTTCATTTATCCCTTTTAACATTTTGCTCGTGATTTCTGAAAGGATATCAATAAGTCACTCTGAATTTAACGGATTAAAAAATATATATTGTTAATGTAACTTTTTTTCAAAGTAAACTAAAAGCTATCTGTGTGAAATTTTACGTCAAAATATTCATTAGTTCTTAAGTTACGCTTGGTTTTGTGAGACACTGAAACTGATTTTTGGTAAACAACATTTCAATAAATTGTAAAATAATTTGAAATATATGGAAGAAATATTAAAAACTGATTAATCAAATTAACTAGTATTTTCTAGTTTTTTTTTCCATTTCAAAGTTTCGCTGTGATCAATTCATTAAAAACTTCCTTGAAAACTTGTGATCAGTAACTTCTGACTTAAAAAGTTTTAAAATTCTTTCAAGTTGATGAAAACCTAATTATTCATTTAGATAAGTGGATTTCAAGTATTTTGAATGAGCCAATTATAATTTATTGTTTAAAAAAAGTTGCTATACATTTAATTCAATATTTTGCTTCCGTCTTTTTGATCATCTAATATATATATATATATATATATATATATACATACATAAAGTTATTTTAAGAAGATTATAAATCTATAATAAATGGGAATTCTTATTTGAAATTTCCAGTTGTACGATAAACAATTTAATCAAAACACTGTCTGATATTTTTTTAAATGGTTCAACATTACTTTTTGTAAATATGAAATGACGAAATACTTGGATTGAAGGTGTTTCTTCACAAAAAATGCTGTGCATTCAATAATTCTTCAAAGGAAAGGAAAAAAAATAAGAATAACAATTTAAACATTAAAAATTATACTACGGCAACTGCTACTTTTTCATCCAAAGTCACAAAAAATGACGGCAATTCAATTGGATATAAAGAATGGCAGTGATTCAGTTCTTTTAATGGAACGCCCTATTTATTGAGAATATAAAGCTCTCAAAATCCGGACTTTCAATGGAATGAAAAGGCTCACTGTGCTAGAGCGAACGTGTATGTTGGGATGTGTATATATTTATACATATATGTATACAAGGAATTGCCTAGTAGCGCGAAAATGTACGAAGCGCACAGAAAAAAAAAAAAGCAGACGTAAGGAAGAAGAAAAAAATGAAAGCAGCTTATTTCTAAAAATCCTTCTAAGAACCCAAACTGCACTTGACACGTTTGACATTATTCAAGAAGGGCTGCACAAAACGGGGGTTCGATTTGAGATACTGTTCCTCGAGTTTTCTGTTACTTCGAACGTTATTATGAAGGTCGGATTGTGTTAAAAGTGTCACCAGAACCCGTGTTTGTGGGGTGCTCCCTCAACTCATTGTTCCTTGCGGTTAAAAGCATAAAGAAATTCTTCCAGTAAAAGAAGAAAAAAAAAAATGTCGGAGAATGGATGTCCACCGCCCTCAGCAAAACGCTGCTGTCAGGAAACGTGTTATTTATGTTTGTTCATTTATCCTTTTTAACGTTTTGCTCACGATTTCTAAAAGGAGATCAGTAAGTCACTCTGAATGGAACGGATTAAAAAAATAGTGTTGATCTAGCCTTTTTTCAAATTAAACTAAAGCTAAAAATATTTAATATTTCTTGAGGATTCATAGGATTAATTTAAAATTTATTATTAATAAAAAAAATTGTAATGAATGGGTGTCTTACAATTCAAGCAAGATAACTTGTGGGAATTTGAGACATACTGTATGTGTCTGAACTATAAAAATTTCGTACTATAAAGATCTCGTATGTCCCAAAATTCACGCGAGATTTCTTGCATCAATTTTTGGCCTGCTTTATTGTATGCAATATTTGTTGAAAATCGCAGCTTAATGTTTAATTATCGCCTCTATTTAAAAGTAATAATCAGTAAAACAATCTAGGTGTTAAAATACAATAATTTATTTATGTATTTTATATTTAAATCCTCATAATCAAATGATAAGGGTAACTAAAAAAAAGTTATTTTTATATTAAAAAAATAATATTTTAATTGTAAGGTAATTATGTTTATTCGTAATTTATTAAATTGAAAAAAAAATTTAAGTTGACTAATTTCGAAAGTACCGCCCAGACGTGAGAGAACCGGCTTATAATAATCAACGCGTTATTTCAGTGTTGTTCGTTTGTTAAAATTATTTATTGTTCATGGATACGAATCCTTTAGGTCAGTATTTAGATGCCATTTTTTATTTTAATAAGTTATTAGTGATTTAAAATGCTCTATTTTTCATGAGAATTTCAGAGATGTTTTTTTTTAAATAGGGTGATAAAATTTAATTTCTCCAAATTCTCTTACCCACTCTGAATTTTTGCGCATAATATACATAAGGATTAAGATTGTGTTATTATTGATAAATATTTATTGACAATCATTCTGCATTTACGGAGTTTAAAGTTACCTTTTTTATTCATACAGTCATATACACGTATTTATTTAAGTGATGCTTATAAAAGGGGATCAGTTATCTCAATTCACGAAGTGAGGGCGAACATGCATTGGTAGGCCCATTCAGACATGATTCGGTTTAGTTTGTGTCGCTCTACGGTTATCTTGTGCAAAGGAGGGCTAAACAGACCGGGACCTACGATTTAAAGTGGATTCCGAACCACTATAAACATCTATGGCACCGCCAGAATTCGAACCCGAAACCTGTGGTACTGAGCGCCAGAGCGCTAGACACTCGGCCATTCAGGCCTCACATACAAAACATGCATTCGTAAAATTTCATTCGCATACATATATATATATATATATATATATAATGTTCAAATATGCGCATATAAACACATAATTTAAGAAGTCTCTTATTTCGCGGGGAAAAAATGGCATTCGTGGTGTTTTGTTTGAAGTTTGTTTTTTATTTGCCGTTGAATAAAACACTTTTCAGAAAACTGTTTTATTCAATGGCAAATTATTTTTCAAATTTGAATAAAATTTTTAATGAACAAGGAAGTTTTAAGTTCTTACTACGCCTTCATTGCATTTTTACAAACTTTGCATTAAAGCAAGTAACACTTAAGAATTTTTAAGAAGAATGACCTCTTTTGATATGCTTTACGCCATCTTAAACAGAATTTGATGCCAAATTTGAAAGTGAGACTGAAGTTTTATTTAACTGAAAGGAAAAAAAAAAAAACCGGCCTTCCATATGTCAGTCAAGTAATCACGTGATTTTATGCGACTGTAGAAAACAAAAACAATCAGGACGACCGAGTAGGAAAAACACGTCTCGTTCCCAAAAAGTGATTACGGGCGGCATGGCTCCCAAGACCGAGGAGAGTTCAATATCCAATAAAAAAAGGATCAAGTCAGGGATTTCACTTTTATTTGTTTGGCTTCAGAGCTGTATTTTTTTCCTCGCCAAGTGTTTTGGATTGTTTCTTGTTTATGCATATGTGCAAGAGGGATAATAAATTTTGGCGGGGAATTTTCTCATTTTGGAGCACATTGTGGGGAAATTCCACCATATTGTTTCAAGAAATAACAAGGCTCGATTAACATAAGATAGTTGTTATTGTCCTTCATTTATAAATTGGTGAATAATTTCGTAAGAAAGGTAGAGTGATTCCTAAAGTATGACAAATAGGATGATAAATTTTAAAAAGATAGCATAAGTAATTTAATATGAAACGTGAATACGAAATTTCTTTTAATTTTTAATATAAAATTTCTTTTACTTTTAAAACCTTTTCCAATAGATTCATCCCTGCCGAACCTACAGTTTTTGTAGGTTCACCATTGTTAGGTTTACCAGTCTAACAATGGCTGGACTTTTGCAGTGGGTGTCTAGGGGATTTGACAGACACAGTAAAGCCACGCGTTTCTTTAAATAAAGCCATTTAATGACACGATATTTTACAATGATATTTACATTGGTTATTAATTAAGGGGTAAACATGTTCTTTCGCTTCTTGACGCAGCCGGCCCAATCTCGCTCCGCTCTCGTTGACCGCCAGCCGTTTTTTTTTCTTCTTTCCTCATCCACGGGGACCTGCCCCCCTCTCGTGGGGTCAGAGTTCAAAGCTGAATACTCCCCCACGTTTTAAACAGGCTCTGTCAAAGACAAACAACCGTGATGTGTCGCCGCCTGCTGATTACCACACAAACAAAACCTACATGAATAACACTTAGACAATTTTAAAAAATGCAGTCTAGTTTTGTAATATTTTTTAAATTCTTCTAAAGCAATAGGAATAAATATAAATTAATAAACACCAAAGCGTAAAAAACAACAAAAAAGCACAAAACGACGTAAGCGATAGTAAATGACACAAAAGCAAATATATTAATCAGTTATACAAACTGATTAAAAGCTGATAGAAAAATACAAACAGTAACAAATTAAAATAAAATAATAAATTGAAAAAAAGTGTTGATTTGATTTAAAATATTTTTCTGTGTAATTTAATTGAAATTATTGAGATTATTTTTTTTATATATATATATGTATATATTATATATTTTTTATATATATATATAAAATATATATATATATATATATAAAATATATATATATATATATATATATATATATATATATGTATATATATATATATATATATATATATACATATATATATATATATATATACATATATATATAATATTTAATTATTAGCATCTATTGAAATGATTTAAAGATATGTTTACAAAAGAAATTCTCATTAATATATTTTGTTTTATAAAAGTACAATTCATTTAATTAAGCGTATATTAATTAATTACAATTCATTTAATTAATACACCGCTTTGCATTGACACCATCCCCATTTAGCGGATGCATAAAATGAAAATCACGTTATCTATAAAAATAAAAATTAATCGTTACTAATGTTAACATTACATAAGATTAATTATTTTTGCAGGATATAGACATATCACGGAAGATTGTGTGAAGATCTAGAAATTGATGGTGGTCACAACATTTTTCCATTATAATCAGAAATGAGCAAATTCAATTTTGCTTGTTTGTAGTATGTCCCACAAAATAGATGGTGTTTCTCGGATCTTCTTCCATGCTAAATGCAAATACGAAGCCTTTTTTCTGATAAAATATCAGTAATAATTATTTTGTGCAGCATATGTATAGGGAAGCAAGCTTTATATGGCATTTATATGATAGCATTTATATATATTATATGGCACTAATGCATATGGATAGTATATTATTCTGCTACCATACCATTGTATCATTGGCGATAAATGAATGTCCAAACATTTGGCACTGATAGAAAAAATTTAATATTATAATCTTGTAAGATATTTAAAGAAAATAAGTAAAAATAATGTCTATTTGTTTTGTTTATTAAAATTATTTTTTAGGACAATTATTTTTATGAAATTAATTTGCACTAACATCCAAATAATTTGGAAATGGAAACAAAAAACTGATCTTAGCGAGAACTGCTAGATAGCCATACGTTTGCTTTTATTCATGAAATAATAAAAATTAGTCTGTTTCGCACAAATTCGATCAATATGTATTTATATCAATAGATTGACCCAACAGAATTGCATTAGGAATCTTTACAAAACTCAGAAATCTTTAAAGATTCTATCATTCCTCAACGGAGAGTTTTGCAAAAAGTACAATGGCTCTATTCAAGCCACCGGGGGGATCAATGACAAGATGACCGTCGCTGCTTTTGATGGAGTCAAAGTGGACGGAGACAATTCGATAGAGAGATTCATTGGCAGATGTCCGTTCAATTTGTGAAGGAAATTGAGAGTGGAAGTGAACAGAAGACTTTTGAAGTTTTAAAAAGTCAAGTGTTTTTGAGAACAAAAAATGAAGTGTTTCGTATTTAAAGAATTTTGGACGGACAGCAATTTATTTTGGTATCCAAATGAAATTAATGTATTATTTTCCAAGTAAAATATACTAATTTTGTAGTATGACCATGAATTTATAGAAAGGAACTAAGTAGTGGAATGTACCAAACGTGAATCTTTGATTTTGGTAAAAATATCGTTGTTGAAAAGTTCTGTTCTTGGTAATGAGAAGATGAATTGAACTACAATTTTAATTTAGCTAAGATATATTAGCCATTTCTTCTGAATGTCACAGGTGAAGCTCTTGCAAATATTTTTGAGGAAGCTTGGTTACATTATTCATAATTGTTCATTCTGATATGTATAATCTTTTTAGTAGTTCCAGTCTAAGCTACACTCATAATCATTCATTATCATATGTGAACATGACATGAGATCCATAAAGCTATAAAATAGAAACATGATTTGTTTTTAAAGAAATGATTTGAAAACTACTATACAACTACATTAACTCTTTAAAATAATCCTGGAATCATGCATTTCGATTAAATTCGTGAAAGTTGCATCAGCCCAAAGTGCACAGGAAGGAAATATGATTTACAACCAAATCCAAATTGGTAGTCGAATAAACTAGATTACCGATTGAATGCTACAGAGGAGAGCTTAGTTAATGGAAAACCGTCATAATTTTTAAATATTTGTTAGTAATTATTGAGGCTCTAAAACCTGATTAAAGTTCCTATAATTTAGTGACTAACACTGGCCTAATGGATTGACTGTAGTTATTATAGAACTTGGTTAGACTATAGTTTTATTTGAAATGAATTTTAAGCCAACTGGGGTTTCAAGCCTTGAGTTATTTTAAAATATCTAGAATTGGGAAACAGTAAAAAAAATTTTAATAAATGTTTCTATAAATTCTTTTACGTTAAATTTTTGGATTTGTCATAATACTATTTTTTTATCTTATATGAATATAAAGTTATTAATAATTAAATGAATTATAAATAGTTTTTACAAAGTAGTATAAACTTTGTTGTCTGAACATATTATTTGGATTTTAACCAATAGTTATTTAAACAAATAAACCAATAAATTAAAGAAAAATAATACCAACAAATTAAAAAAAAAAGGTTCCAAAATGTTTCCAATTTTACTTTATATATATAAACCATATATATACACTCAAGAGCCAAAACATTATGACCACCCCTACATTTTGCAATGAACTCGCCTGGATGACTTGGAAGGCACGTGATCAGGTGGAAGTGGTATTTAACTGGTATTAAGTGGTGGTATTAATCCATGCCAAGGCGGGTTGTAGCTGTGTTGCGCTCCGAAGGTGGGTCAACTCGTTATTGGCAGGTGGTCATAATGTCTTGGCTCTTGAGTGTATATATATATATATTTGTAATTTATAAATTATATTTATAATTTAATTATAATTTTATAATATTTATAATAATTTAATTATAATTTTATAATATTTATAATAATTTAATTATAATTATATTATATTTATAACAATTTAATTATGTTTAATAAAATTTAATTTCAACTTAGTATTGAAATTCGACATCATAAATAATCTACCAATTAACCACAAAAATATAGATGTAATTCGTCTGTTCCCAATTGGTAATTAGACTAAATTAATTACACTAATAATACATTTTATTTAAATATCTGACCTGCAAAATAACCTTGAGAATTAAAACAAACCAGTAGTTTAATATTATTTGAAAACAGCATTTAAGATTGTAATAGGATCTCTAATGATTCGATTTCATACATAATCTACCAATTAATCACTAAAATAAAGATATAATTATTCTTTATTTCCATTATTTATTTATTTTTATCCATTTGATAATTAGAATAAATTAATTACACTAATAATACATTTAATTGTAATGCCTGATCTACACAACAACCTTGAGAATTAAAACAAACCAGTAGTTTAATATTATCTGAAAACAGCATTTAAGATTGTAATAGGATCTCTAACTATTCGATTTCACACATAATCTACAAATAATCACATGAATAAATATATAATTATTCTTTATTTCCATTTGGTAATTAGAAAATATTAATTATTACTATCAATATATTTAATAATATATACTAATATATTTCATTATAATGCCTGACCTACACAAAAACTTTGAGAATTAAAACACACCAGTAGCTTAATATTTTTTGAAAACAGCATTTAAGATTGTAATGGGATGTGTAATGATTCGATTTATCACATAACCACAAATATAAAAACACATACATAATCATAAGTTTACAAAAGAACAACTCTAATCGTCACTTCCTTTGTAGTAGCCACACAGACTACAAAGATTTGGGAATAACTATCATGAAAGTGGTTAAAATAATGTATAAGCCCCAGTTAGGGTGAACAAAGAACCTTCCTCATTCCAGAACAGCTCTAAAAGTTCTATTTTTAGAAGTGGAAGATTTTTAACGACTCGTTAGGAAGGAGGCGAGTGAAGAGATGGCCCGGAGAAGTTTTCGAGGTAGTTGTTTCCTGGAATCTCCCGAGTATTGCAGAAACCCCCAAATGCTCATTTCGAACCTTTTGAGGTTTGCCGGAATCTCTTAAACTGCGCTGCTGCAGACGACATTTAAGCGAGAAAACGTGATATTGCAAGAAGCTACGGATGCAGAATCATGATTCTTCCTTTCTCTGGATCGGTGAAGTAATATGAAGCATTTTGTTTGCGAAAAAAAAGAAGAAGAATCTAGACTAGTTCACGTTGAAAGAAAAATATATGAGGTAAACATTCAATAGTGAAAAATGATGCGGTGTTATGAGATGCATGTATCTTGAGCTTTCTTTTTTTTTGTATTGGTACTTTACAATGAGTGAGAAATAATTAAAAAAAGAAAAAAATGTAAAATGACAAGAAAAAAAAATGGGAGATAGTGTTAGTTAAAAAAATAATATATATTTACTATTTTAATTAATGTTATTTACTAATTAATTACTATATTTACAGAAAATTTAAAACTTTATATTGAGTGAGAAATAGTTGGAAAATCGGATAAGGTAAAAACATTTATTTTATATAAAAAAATTGAAAATACATTCAGTGGAGATATAAGTGGAGAAAAAAATGGGAAATATAATTAGGTAAGGAAAATCTTTTTCGTACAAAAAATTTAAAACTTTATATTGAGCAAGAAAAAACAGGACAAAAAAAAAATGGGAAATAGTGTTAGGTAAAAAAACCCAACAAACTATTTTGTACAAAAAAGGGAAAACTCTACATTGAGCGAGAAATAAATGTAAAAAAATTTGTTTTGTACAAAATATTAAAAGCTTTACATTGTGTTGAGATATAAGTGGAGAAAAAATGGGAAATATGGTTAGGTGAGAAAATCTATTTAGTACAAAAAAATTTAAAACTTTATATTGAGCGAGAAATAAGTGGAGAAAAAAAATGGAAAATAGGGTTAGGTAAAAAAGTTTATTGTATACAAAATATTTATTTTAACAGAGCCATAAGGAAAACGTGGAAAATAATATATTTTGAATATGACTACAGCGTATATTATTTTCAAATGATGCTTCTGTAATTTTTTATAGGTAGTAACAATTTTCTACTTTAAGAACTACTTATTTTGAAAAAATTACTATAATTTAATATTTTGAAAAATAATAACTAACCACTGAACTGTCTGATATAGCATCATTGTGAATAGGCGAGCTGGCCTTAAGGAACTGATTTATGAGTTATTGCAGAGAAGCTCTCAGAAGTTTCGAGTGTGTTTTTATTGCAGAACAAAGGCTGACTTGAAGTGTTTTCACTTAAAAGAGTTTCCCCGTACAGAGTGTTCCAGTTGGGGTACCACATGTGCCATGTGGAAATGCAGCTGATATTTTGACTTTTTTTTTGTCATGTTGTGATGTGTCGTAAAATAAAATCCGTGGTAAAAATAAGAAAACTGGAATGGAATGTGATGGAGATATAACAGACCCTACACCACACCATACATGAGTATTTTTATTAATTTAATAGTAAAATGGCTTAAAAAATATTTGCAGATATTTTTAATTCTATAATTGTTAATTATTATTTTCCAAATTTCAAAAATCTTTTAAACATATAGTAATTATTTTTGATAATTTGTTAAAAAAAATTATTATTTTTCTTGTACACTTAATTAATTACACTTTGTACATTTAATTTCATAAAATAATTCCAAAAAATTATATTAAACTATTGATGGAGAGTTATTATTTAAGATCTGTATATTATTATATTTATTACAAAATAATATATTTTTAACCAAGTATACTTATACCTGTATATATATATATATATATATATATATATATATATATATATATATATTATGTCTGTTATATTTATTACCATTAATTAATTTAGATGACTTTTTTTAGAAACTTCAAAAAGTAGGCCGAATTTCGCAGTTAATCTCACAGTGAAATGCATCCAATATATCCCACCAAGAAAATGTTCTATTTAAATTCTACCTGGGAGGTAAAAGTCCGAACGACAAAGAAAACCTCTGACAGAAATGCCATATTGGTTCGTGATAATGCATTCACCTAGAACGTTCGAAGAAGTCCCCGTGTTTGTTCTGATGCCAGATCCCCTTCCAAATCTGCCCACTTTTTTCTTCGATATCCGCCCCTCAGCACGATCGGCAGAACTCATCATCGTCGAAGTCACGTGGTGCAACTAAAGTGCTTCCGATTTTTCCGCATACAAAAGACGGAAGTGATGTTGATAGATGATCGCAATATTGCTGAAATCCATGCAATGAACTTTTTCAGTGAGGTTGCTGCTGCTATGGAGCCTCCAGGTAGAAGAAGAAGACCTTGGCAGAAGCAACTGGAAAGCCTGTGGGTGGGAAATAAAGAAGAAAGAAGAAAAACAGCGAAGAAGAAGAAAATATTCCACCTCTCTCTGGAAAGACTTCGCCTCCCAACACATATTGACTCGCTCGAGGAAGACCCTGTGTTTATCCCATCTATCAGAATGAGATTTCTCGGAAACGGCGAGGTGTTCCGAGGGATGCACTTCGTAAAGCTGCTGCAAATTCAAAATTGCCGAGACACGGGTTCGGGGGTTTTATGGAAGGTTTCCAAGTTTAGGGAGAAGAAAAAAAAATATGATCAGATGATGACCAACACGGTGAAAAGTCTTTTTGGGTATTATTTATTTAAATGTGTGTTGACGCATTAAATCAGAAGTCATATTAGGATGAAAATATTTCATTACACACATACAGATATATGTGATATCCGGGTGTGTGTGTAGTAACGTGTGTGTATAGTAACGTATACAGATATCTGTGTGTGAGTTTGTTTGTGTGTGTGCGTGTTTGTTTGTGTGTGTTTGTGTTTGTGTGTATGTGTGTGTGTATGTGTAGTAACTTTGAACCTGTTATGCTTCTCTAGTTGCAGTAATAAAGGACTTTGATCATATAAGAAATCTACAATGGTTCATTTGTTTTTTAACAATATATGGAGAGAGCGAAAAATTATATAACAATTTGGATTTTGTAGAATATTATGTGCTTGTGTTTATAGAACTGTTGTAGTTTGTATTCGGATTATTTCACAAGCGTAACATTTAGAAATGAGTGTGTTTGTTGCCACTTGTAAGTTGACTTACAATCACTTTTTTTTAAATTGTACAGTAATTATAAAAGAATGCTTCAATTTAACATTCGGACAATCCCATATATTCTGAGTTTCAATACAACAAGTTTTGAAAGTTGAACAGTGAAAGTGTTTCTGAAGGATATTATTTCTCTTCTTAAAATCCTGAAGAACATCGTTAATATACCTAATATTGCCACTTCACATAGTAATATCAAAAACATGGTTTCTTGCCAGTCTTTTTTTCTTTTCAAGTTGAATCAGAATATTTTACTCATAAATCATTTCTAGCACACATTGTAGTAGTTTCAGCTGAAACTGGATTAGCACATTCTTAACCTTGGAGGATCACCTTAGTATATAGATGATTGCCATGTGAAGAGCCACTCTGACCGTCACTCTATCTTCATGTCTTGTTATTTCTTAAGATCTTCGATGCATTCTTGACATTACATGCCATAGTTCCAACAATTTAGAACTATAGGAATGTCATGATTCCAATATCAAACTACCATTCGATTTGTTCAATCTACTCATTTTAGTCCAATTGTTCGACCTTTCTCAGCATTTTGCTAAAGTCTTTGAATAAAAAAAATGGCTAATAGGATGATAGTTTCTCAGAGTTGTTTGAGCCGAAATTTGATATATTTAACAAGTTTTGTTTGTACGGTTGTTTTTATCCTTAATGTGATGGCCATGTGAAATGATATATAAACGTAAGGCATGTTTTATGGTAAATGGTACGTAAGGCATCTTTTATGATAAATAATGGTACGTAAGGCATGTAAATGGTTATTATCTTTCTTTTAATTAGCAGTCTTAATAATGATTAAAAAGTAGTACTTATTTTATTCCTAATGTTTCGATTTTTTTATAGTTATTGCTACTATATATAAACGTATCACCATACCTAGAACCGAGATGCGCCTGGAGGGAATGCGGTAGTACCATCACTTTTGAGGGAATGCGGTAGTACCATCACTTTTGAGGGAATGCCTGACATCTGGGTGGTTCTAATTTTCTCGAAGCCGATGGAAGGACATTCAGGCTTACAAATTTACCATTCCCCTCCCTGAGACGCTTGTTTTGACATTGCTTGCTGAGTTAAACCAACTTGGAGCTTGGTGCAAACCAAGTGCTTGGTTTAAATCAGCAAGCGATGTTAAAACAAAAGCTGGGAAACCCAACGCTTATCCACCACCCCATTCCAATCTTTCTTTGAGATTATAAATCAACAAAATAAGAAATACTTTATTTGATTAATAAATGCCAGTAGCAAGTAAATATTTTAGTTCACAACATTTATTTATTAAAAAAAAGTGTCACTCAAATTTTGAGTAGTTTGTTCAGAATATTACATTAAAAGATTTTTAAAACAGTTTTTATTGACGAGTATAAATTATAAATGTAAACAAAATACTTATAAACATATCTATACCAATAACTCAAAAACAAATTAATTATAAATTAATAATGCTTTCACTTTATTACGACAGATAAATTATTTCTGTTTATTTACTATATATTTGGATTACTGAAAATAAAGAATTTTCAATATATAAACAATTATTTCATTAATACAGTAAGTTAGTTTAAAATATAATTTTTATAATGAATTAATGTTACTATCTTTTCTTGAAATCGATTGAATAATATCATGATACAGAAATTCTGTTTCTTTTTCTTGGAAACAGAAAATGCAATTCAGTTTCCGTTTTTCTCATTCCTAGTACTTTATTGTCTCCAAACCGATTCACTTTTGCAAATCATTTTTTCACACAAGAAAAGCAATTCGTGTAAACACTATTGTATAACGGATCTCATGTATTTATAAGCCTCCACAAAAAATGTCTTTCTGCTACATATTCTTTTGAGTCGTAATCCAAGAAAGTGGCTTGAATAACGCATTATGAGGAATCGTGGAATACGCTATCTCCTTTCCATTCAATATGCCCATGGAAAAAAGAAGCGATATTCTTCTGCCTCGCAGATGCCAAATATGTATTCACTGCTAGTCAGCTCAGCTTTTTTCTTCTTGTGATTATATTTCTTAATTCTTCCCCTTTCCTACCTGCATTATGCACCTCTCAAGTGCTCTGATGAATGGTATATTAGGTTGTGGAAGTTCGGTCTCCGAAGTTTGAAACAGTTCTGGTGACAATCCTCTTCTGGAGTTTTTTTGGTATACGGTCCAACCTGTTTTTGTGCGTTTTTTTATGTGTAATTTCTTTTGTGAGGTATATAAAAAAAATTCAATCTAATGCTTATTATTAATAAAAATTATTTAAAAGTAAATGAAAAAGAAAATAACAGATGGCTATTAAAATGATATACAAATTTTTAAAAAATCTAACAGATGTCCCATCTGATATTATATCATCAGATAAATTTACCATCTGATAAATTTATATACAAATTATTAATTCTCAATAGATAGAGGTGGATTTTATAGTTAGCTGGAAGGTAGACTTGAGTTACATTTCCTTCAGGTGGCGTTATGCCAGCATTGCTTGGAAAATAGAACAGAAATTTTAAAATAGGCCAGACATGATTCGCTATGATTTATGGCAATTTCATACGAGACATAAAAGCGGATCAGTTACACTGCAACCGATGATTGCGGGGAAAGGTAAACATCTGCTTTAAAAGCGGAAATGGACGAATTCATTATTGTTAATGGTTCTAGTAAAATATACGTGGCGCAAAGCAATTTTTAAAGGAAAAAAGTTAAATAGTTAGTGCGGAATTTTTTCACTCTAATTTTTCTTTCTACTCCACCATACTTCTACTGATAAAAGAAAGCTGTTGGTACAACAAAATTGTGTTTTCTCGTCAATACAGAAGCCTACCTTCACCCGACAGATACTGGAAAAAAGTTTCCTTCACATGCTTCGATATTCACTTCTTCTCCACCAAACTGTTGTTAATAAAAAAATGTTGATACAACAAAGTTGTGCTTTCTCGTCATTACATACGAACACCTTTCCCAGGCAGATACTAGAAAAGCATTTTCTTCATTGAAAAAATTATTATTGATAAATCCATTACTTGCGGCAAATAATCTAAATCAAAACAGAACGGGAAATTTCAATTAATTAATATTTTTTCAAACGTTTTAAGAAAACATTTCATAATATGTGCCCCTTTATAAGCCAGCTTTCTCTCCAGCACTTTGCTCTTCATAAGCCAGTTCTCCAGACATTTAATTATTGACCAGTCTTATGCTGCTCATAATGGCCTTCTGATCCTTAATTACGTCTGTGGGGAATCATTCTTCACGAAATCAATAAAACTAAAGCACTGATGAGAAAAGTTAAATCGATGAAAAGTTAATCCCACGAAACATTTCAAAATATTCTATGAGCTTAACCCCCATGTTGAAAGAACGTCGACTCCCAAGAATCACGTTCTAAGAAAGAACATTATTCGTGCAATTACTTGTTCGAAACTTTTTACATAAAGAGCCTATTAATGATTCAAAACCATTAATATTTAAGAAAAATTTAATGTACAGGCGATTTCACATTATAGGAATATCAACCTTTGAGTATTTTCATGAAATAATTCTGACATTTCGAAACTTAAAGTGAACTTATTTTAAAAGCTGTAAGAAATTTAATAAAGTATTTTAAATAGGGAATACTTTATTAGTATAAGCAATAAATTTTTTTAATTGGGATCTATCTGTTGATTAGATATCCTGCCTAGATGAACCTAATATAAGAAGCAAATAGAAAGGAAAACTTCTTTGTCTGCACCAGTTATTATTGGAATAAACTAGACACGGACATAGGACTGAACTAATCATGGACGAAACTGGACGTGGACACAGGGTTGAACATGCCATGGGATAAACTGGACATGTACATAGGAATGAACTTGTCATGGATTAAACAGGACAGGGACATAGTACTCAGCTGATCATGAACTAATCTGGACATGTGTATAGATATAACTAGACACGGCCATAGGACAGAACTGATCATGGACTAAATTGGACATGTACATAGGACTGAACTGGTCATGCAATAGACTGGACATGTATATAGGAATGAACTGGTCATGGATTAAACAGGACTGAATTGAACAGAACGTGGACATATTTTGAACTAGATATGAACATAAGTCATTAAAATAGCTGATAGGAAATCCTTTCCATTGGATTTTGGGAAAAATGGATGCTGCGATTTCTCAAATGTTATCTTTAGAAGTGTTAGTTCCAATCAAGAAATATCTTTTTGATGCAATCTGTCGTGTGCTTAGTATATAATCATAATCTAGTTAAGTTTTGTTTAAATTGTTAGTGCTTTCAATAAAAATAGTGTGAAAATTTCATTTATTTAGTTTGTCCATCCAAACTCTCTCACTGTCCTAATTCTCTTTCAATAGCTGTTTGAATTTTGCTAAGCATCAGAGTTCATTACAAATTTGGCCCCCAGAGAGAAGTTTTTATATTTTTAACTTGATTTCAGACCTTTTTCATGACCTAGCACATATCTGCGTGGGATGCTAATTGCATTTTACCTAATTTTGCCAAAGTTTGGTTTACAATCCTTTTGTTTCTCTTTTTAAGTGCAAAAAAAAAAAAATATTTATTTATCTCCTACACGAAGTTTTGTTAATTTTTGTTGGTAAAAATCATTTTTAGTGAGTGCTTTTATAACAACAGAATGACACTTACGGAAAAAAATAATATCACTATGTGGTTGATAAAACAAATAAAAAATGATGAATAAATTATTTTATGATTAGAAATATCTATTATTGTTAGTAATATTAGAGTAACTTTAGTTATAAAAGTTGGAAAATTACTATTAATGATAACACAATACAATAAAAATGCAATATTTACTGCTTAGTATTGAAATAATGAAACGCATATAAAAAAAATGTGTGAAAATGCTATCAATTTTCGTATTTAAAGGAATTGAATTTTCCGTCATTAACCTTTTTGGAACTCTGTATAGATAAACATCAGAAGTTTCAAAAGTGTCTGAGAACGTGTCTCGTAACCACAGTCTAGATAAATTAGTGAATACTATCTGAATTAAATTATTTTATAGTTAGAGCTTGGGAAATAGTTACCGTGATAAGGGGAAAATATGAAGCTTCTGTGATAATTTGTCACATGACTAAAGTTATGGTTTATTAATTTTTCCTACTTTTAACCATAAAAATTAGAAGCTTTTTATTAAAACGAAACAAACTGGAAATATAATAATTGCAAATAAAAAAGAATGAAAAAACTTATTATTAGGATGATTTTTAATAAATTAATTAGGCTAAATTACCTATTAGGCTAATTTTTAATTGTTAATCATCTTTAACAAAAAAAAAAAAAAAAACTTGTATCACCAACCCAGCATTTTCATGAAAAAAAAAATCATTTTTATAAATTGTAGTGGTTTTCGAAAATAAGACACTTTATCATAAATCCATTCCTCACTAGAACGGCAGACATTTAGCAGATTCAGCGTCACCTAATCTGCTGCACAGATAATCCGCTGGCCACAGATAATCTGCACTTACACTTTATCACCATGCTTTTGAATATCCCCCAAGGCTTAAGATTGTAAAGTTTGCGCAACATTTCCTCTTCTCTATATTCCAATCAAAAATATTCCGGCAGATAGATTTATATGATATTCCTTCCTTTTATATATATGATCAACCAATGAAATATTATGTGGAACAAAAATTTTCCTAATGCAAAAAAGAATTACATTTCAATAAATTCGAAACCAGTGACAACGAACGGCCAAAGCGCTAGTCATTCGATTATCAGGTCACAATTCAATATTTTGCTTCAGTCATTTAGTCTTTGTTCCTTTTATAAATATATTAAAAATTATTTTAAGAAGATTATAAATCTATAATAAATAGAATTATTATTTGAAATTTAGAGTATTACGATAAAAATTTAATCAAAACACTGTTCTAATATTTTTAAAAATGGTTCCCCATTACTTTTCGTAAATATGAAATGAAGAAATACTTGGATTGAAGGCGTTTCTTCACAAAAAAATCTTGTACATTCAATATTTCTTTAAAGGAAGGGCAAAAAAATGAGAAAAATAGTAGTAATAATTTAAACATTAAAAATTATACTAAGGAAACTGTTTCTTTTACATCCCAAGTTACAAGAAATGACGGTAATTCAATTGGATATAAGGAATGGTAGTGACTTAGTTCTTTTAATGGAACGCCCTATTTATTGAGAATATAAAGCTCTCAAAATCCGGACTTTCAAAGGAATGAAAAGGCTCACTGTACTAGAACGAGCGTGTATGTTGGGATGTATATATATTTATCCATATATAAATTAAGAATATATCAAGGAGTTGCCTAGTGGCGCGAAAATGTACGAAACGCACAGAAAAAAAAGCAGACGTAAGGAAGCAAAAAAAATTAAAGCAGCTTATTTCTAAAAATCTTTCAAAGAGCCCAAACTGCACTTGACACGTTTGACATTATTCAAGAAGGGCTGCACAAAAAGGGGGTTCGATTTGAGATTACTGTTCCTCGAGTTTTCTGTTACTCCAAAGTCCAAGGTACGATTGTGTTAGAAGTGTTTATGCCCGCGTTTATGGGTTGCTCTCTTTTAATTTCTTGTGGTTAAAAATATACAGAAATTCTTCCAGTACAAAGAAAATAAGAAATCTGTCGGAAAATTGATGTCCACCGTATGCAGGAAACGTGTAATTTATGTTTGTTCATTTATCCCTTTTAACGTTTTGCTCGCGATTTCTAAAATTAGATCAATAAGCCACTCTGATTGCAACGAATAAAAAAATAGTGGTAAGGTAACTTCTTTTTTTCAAATTAACCTAAAAATATTAAATATTTGTTAAGGATTGATAGGGTTCATTTTAAATTTATTATTAATAATAAAAAATTGTAATGAATGGGTGTCTTAAAATTAAAGCGAGATATCTTGCATGAATTTTTGAAAATCTTTATTTAATGCAATATTTTTTTGTTTAAAATCCTAACTTAATGTTTAGTTGTTTCCTGTGTTTAAAGTAATAATCAGTAAAACAAGCTAGTAAATGGTGTTAAAATACACTAATTTATTTATTTATTTTATATTTAAAACATCACGTTTTTATCAAATGATAATGATAATTTTAAAAAGTTAATATTATATAATATTAAAAATGATATTTTAATTTAAGGTAATTATATTTATTTGCAATTTATTAAATTAAAATATTTAAGTTTACTAAATTGGAAAGTACCGCCCAGGCGTGGAAAACCGGTTTCTTATGCGTCATTCAGTATAATCGTTTTGTCATCGTTAATATCATACAGGTGTCATCGATGATTTCTTATTGAGATTCATTCTGCATCGCTCGCTAATCGTTGTGTGCTGTGATCTGTCAGAGGCCCTTCCTCCATCCTTGCTTCCTCCCGGGTTACGTTGTATCTGCTGTTCTAGCAGCGAATGGATTCAGACTCAATATTTGAAATATCACGTAGTATTTCAAAATTTAAAAAAAAAAAAATGAAAGTTAAAGATATCAATTGATTTAAAAGTGCAGTTTACTCCTAGGACGGAGATTGTCAGAGTTCTCGAGTCTACGACGATTCTATTTCACCAGGTTCGCGGTAGATCATAATTATAAACGCCATTCACAATTTCAACCACCTGGCTTAAATTGTCCCCTTTATCAAAGGAAAACTGCAAAATGCACCGAATTTTCTCTTTGTTGACTTCCCTTTTTAACATCCTGTAACTCACAGCTGAATAGACCAAACAAAAAACAGCAAAAGAATTTTTTTAATGCGAAATGTCACGTTTTCAACGAGCATAAATCTGAAATTGTGGGATCGATACTTTATGAGATATCGATCAATACAGACATCTATCGAAAAAATAATGGACTTCTTTTTCCCCAACCTGATATATATATTTAAAAACTTATTTTAAGAAGATTATAATAAATAGAATTCTTGTTTAAAATCTACAGTTATACGATAAACAATTTAATCAAAACACTGTCTAATATTTTTAAAAATCGTTCATCATTACTTTTCGTAAATATGAAATGAAGAAATACTTGGATTGAAGGTGTTTCTTCACAAAAATATGTTATGCATCCAATACATCTTCAGAAAATCGGCAAAAAAATAATAATAACAATTTAAACATTAAAAATTATACTAAGGCAACTGCTTCTTTTACATCCCAAGTCTCAAAAAATGACAGCAATTCAATTGGATATAAAGAATGGCAGTGATTTAGTTATTTTATTGGAAGGCCCTATTTATTGAGAATATAAAGCGCTAAAAATCCGGACTTTCAAAAGAATGAAAAGGCTCACTGTGCTTGAACGAACGTGTGTGTTGGGATGTATATATATTTATTCCATATATGTATACAGAGAGTTACCTAGTGGCGCGAAAATGTACGAAGCGCACAGAAAAAGAAAAGCAGACGTAAGGAAGAAAAAAAAAATGAAAGCAGCTTATTTCTAAAAATCCTTCTAAGAGCCAAAACTGCACTTGACACGTTTGACGTTAATCAAGAAGGGCTGCACAAAACAGGGGGTTCGATTTGAGATACTGTTCCTCGAGTTTTCTGTTACTTCGAACGTTATTAAGTAGGTCGGAATTGTGTTAAAAGTGTCATCAGAGCCCGTGTTTGTGGGGTGCTCTCTCAACTCATTGTTCCTTGCGGTTAAAAATATAAAGAAATTCTTCCACTAAAAAGAAAAATAGAAAATGTCGTAGAATTGATGTGCATCGCCTGCAGCAAAACGCCGCTGTCAGGAAACGTGTTATTTATGTTTGTCCATTTATCCCTTTTAACGTTTTGCTCGTGATTTCTAAAAGGAGATCAATAAGTCACCCTGAATGCAACGGAAAGAAAATAGTGCTAATGTAACTTTTTTTCAAATTAATATTTATAATAAATTAATCTCGGAATAACTATTTAAATTTGTTTTAATAATTCATTTCATAATGAAAATTAATTTAATTTTAAATAAAAAAATATGAATTAAGTATTTAAATGGAATTAATTTTAATATTTTAATGTAACTAAAATAGTGCTAATGCAACTTTTTTTCAAATTAATATTTATTTATTATATATTTTTCTCAAAAAAATATTAAATATTTCTCAAGGATTTATATGATTCACTTTAAATTTATTGTTAATTGAAAAAAATTGTAATGAATGTGTCTTAAAATTCAAGCAAAATATCTTACGTGCATTTGAGACATACCGAATATGTCTGAACTATAAAAATTTCCAAATGAGATCTCGTGCTTCCAAAATTCACGCTAAATTTCTGGCATGAATTTTTGGCCAGCTTTATTTTATGCAATATTTTTTGTTTTGTTTAAAATCTATACTTAATGTTTAGTTGTTTTCTTCCATTTAAAATACTTGAGTCCAATACTTCTATTTGCAAGTCGTATTTGGGAATCTACTGCACCATTGAATTTCGAGATCCTACAAAGACGTGAAAATAAAATCCTACTTATGATTCCGAAATTACCCTCGTTTTTCCAAAATGAGAATATCAGACATGCTCTTTCCGTCCCAAGTTTTAAACAATTTGTTTTTAAAATTGCAGAAAATATTTATAACTCCATTCCCAATATTAATAATTCTGTTTTGAATGTTCTCGGCAACCATGATTACGACATTTCAGATTTCAAGTATCGCAAAAGACCTCGCGCTGTTTTCAATATTATTCATTGACGTTTTGATATCCTCCTTTCGGAATTACCATGCAGTTTCTCCACTTAGTCACAAACTACCCTATTCAATTGTTTTTTTGTTTCTATTGTTTATTTTTTATTAGCTTTTATTTTTTTCCCTTTTAAACATTTATTCTTTACTTAAAAATAATAATAATAATATTATAAAAAAATAATACATGTACATAACTTTCTTTTATTAATTAAAAAAATTAGCGAATTTCATCCAAACATGAGATAATCGGTTTTTTATGCATCCCATTCGTTCTCAGTTGTGGACGCAGATATAGAATAAAAAGACATTCTAAGTTTATGTAACTATTGATAGATTCTTTTTTTTTTTTTCTAATGCAGCTGGCAAATATTTAGACCGAGCAAGGGCTGCACCGACGTTACTCACTTAGCACTTGAAGATAAGCTACGGACGCGGAGTAACAATACCGCCACAACGCTCTATGATCCTATTAGACCGGGACTTATTATATTATCGGGTTATTCCGAAACGCTGCAAACATCCATGGCACGGACGGGACTCGAACCCGAAACCTGTGGTACCGAGCGCTAGCCACTCGACCATCAGGGCCTACTTGATAGATTGTAATTAAGATAATTTTTACATTGACGAAGTTAAATCTATTTGTTATTCATATGCATTTATATTTAAGTGATGGTTATAAAAGTGTATGCATTCAACTTCAAATTAAAAAAAAAAAGATAGTACATTTATTACGTATATTAATATTATTCTGATATATAAAATAATATCTTCCTTATTGGCAATTGTGCGTGGGCTATTTTCTTAAGATCCCATTTGCTCTCAATTGTGGACGCAGATATAGAATAAAATACATTCTAGGTTTAAAATTGATAGATTCTGTTGTTGTTCTACTGCAGCTGGCAATACAGAGATAATTAATCTTTATGCCAAAAGCAAGGGCTGCATCTTTGTTATTCACTTAGAACTACCCAGGGCGCACGTGTAGCTTGAAGATATGCTACGGACGCGAGAAACACTACTTCCACAATGCTTTTCGATCCTATTAGACAGGGACCCACGGTTTAAAGTGGACTCCGAGCCACTACACTCATCCATGGCAACCCCCGGGATTCAAACCCGAAATCTGCGGTATCGAGCGCCAGAGCACTAGCCCTTTGATAAATTCTAATTAAGATAGTTTTTACATGGACGAGGTTAAATCTGCTTATTTATATACATTTATATTGAAATATTGGTTATAAAAGTATCTGTTATTCAACTTAAAATTAAATGAAAAACAGTACAATTCGTATGTATCTTAATATTATTCTTAGATATAAAATAAATATCTTCCTTGTTGGCAATTGTGCGTGGGCTATTTTCTTAAGACCCAGAGCCTCGTCAATTCAGTGGGCGCTATCTCGAGGAAGTGGAGGAATTCCTAATCCTCCAGATGGAAGTCATTTACAAGAAAGTCGAAGATACGATAGAGAAATATTGATGGCGATTCAGTTAATCTCTTTAAGAGTCTCTTTTATCAATGTCACCCCTGAGTCTGCTAAATGAAAAAGTGCTCATGTCACCTTCGGAAGCTGACTGTTTCTTCTGTCAGTAAATGTCTCGGACAATTGTTCATCCCCAGACTTAGAAGATTAACCGCTGTTTGTGTTGGCTCTGACCTCAGGTAAGTGTTTTTCTGAAATACTGGAATTTTTTGCTAGACGACTTCGAAGATATTTATCAACTGTCAGTAGCTTTTCTTTTAATATCAGTGGATAAAATTTATTGACATGCATAATAAATATATGATTCAGTCCTACGTATAACGTATTTCTTTAATGGGTAGAAAAAACATTGAGTTATTAAGCCACGATTAAAACCTAGAAGACATTTTAATAGTTTATTTAAATGATATATAGAAATTAAAAAAAAAAAAAAAGATTTTTTTTCTGATGTTTCAGTTACTAATTATATTTTTACCACAATTGACAGTAAGATACTAGTAGTGAACTTATCTATCTATATAAACTTTCTAGTGATCTATGATACTATCTAGTGAAAAAAAGGGAGACTATCTAGTATCTA
Organism: Caerostris darwini; assembly: GCA_021605075.1. NCBI lineage: Eukaryota > Metazoa > Arthropoda > Arachnida > Araneae > Araneidae > Caerostris > Caerostris darwini. The sequence goes on from BPLQ01008199.1 coordinate 1,249,236, forward strand.
TGTAAAATATCTATGATACTATCTAGTATCTA